>CM042173.1:42238294-42255794 GCA_023376005.1 Doryteuthis pealeii
TAGGTCTACTGCAGCTATCCCGCCCAGTGCTCGATGATTCGGAGGGGGCTTCTCCGACTGCCTGTCTAGCCTAAGTTAAGTTGAGTGGAGTGTTGCATGTCATGGACTGCTCAGCCACCAGAGTTCCATCCTTAAGCATCATGGGACGCCACCCACAGCCAACAGGAGGCCCCATTGGAGGAGTCTTACTCTTCTGCAGAGGTGCCGACAGGGCATTATTTTATTATTAGATGAAAGGCTAAAGATAAAGTGTTTAAGGTTGGTTGGTTGGTTGGGTTTTATGGCATGTCAACCCATTGGGTTATTTTATGCCAAAGACATTTTTGTTTTATTCATTCTTCATGGTTACTAAGTTTGTTTTAAACATTTTTTCTATTCAACCCATATATAGAACCCTAACAGGTACTACCACTTTGGGTAAGAGTGGACCTGGGAGCAATGGTGATCAAGGGGTGCTGCACATTCCCCAGACCTCCAGAAGTGAAAACTCACCATTTTGTACTTATATCTCCATAACTAATTTTTAAAACAAAATCATTCATAATGCTTGCATGACTCCAAGTCAGATGGGACATCTGCAGGTAATCAGTTAACATTCATAACTACCTGTGATAGTACACACCCAGATGATTACCATGACGATGACTCCATTGTATATTTTTTATATTCACACACACGTTGGGCAAACAAACAAAAAGATGGACAGCAAAAGTATGATTCTTTTTCATACTAAATTTTAACGAAAAATCAAATCTAATTCATCGCAAACTTTTTATTACTATCTTAAAAATATTCATTTGGTTAGAAATGAAATAAAATAATCTTTCTAAATATGTCATTTGTATGTGTTTCCATACATTTAATTATTTTTTTTACAGAAAATTAAATAACAAATCAAACGAAAATATTTAACGATATCTCAACTTTTTCTTATTAATACTTTCATTTTTGAATAATCAGTATAACTAAAATCTTTTTTTGTAAGAAACTATTGATGAAATAAACATTATTAAATAAATACACAAAATATTCTAACTCCAAATAAGGTAATGTTTAGATATTAGCTTTGTTACTTTTCGGTTTGAAAGGAAATGAATTAAACTGATAAATTCTCCAGCAAGGAATTAAGAACTGAATTTATCGTATGTATAAAGGAGTTTTAGAATAAATAAATAGATAAATAAATAAATAATATTATAACCCCCACCAAAAAAAAAAAAAATTGTAATTTTTTTAGATATGCACACACACTCACACACATATATATATATATGTGTGTGTGTGTGCTCCAACCCAATCAATTAATACCCCACACCAGTCTTTCATTTACATATAAAAAAAAAAAAGTCAACAGGGCAGCCTAAAGTCGGTATCAGCTAGTCAGCGAGGGAGTCTATCCCCTTTTCAATAGCGCTAGACCAAGGAGATTGTTTTAGCATCTGAGGTGGAGCGCCACACCTACCATCAGCTCCTTACTTTACCACGCAGATCCCTGCGCTACTCATACGCTGAGTTGGCGAGGACCGGTATCGAACTAGGAACCTTGTGGTTTCTAGCCGAACGCTCTACCGACTGAGCTAACCCGGCCCCTCTTTTACATATAATTATATGAGGTTAAGTAAACAAACAAATGTGTTTATTTTTATATGGCTTTAAGCCGACAATTTTTGGAAGATATGTGCTTAATTGAAGTCATACCTAATTTTGAAAATTAATTAGTTAATAATTAATTTTCAAAATTTAGTTATGACTTCAATTAAGCACATATCCTCCAAAAATATAATTATATATATTATATATATATATATATATATATATATATATATATATGTAAAAATGAAAATGGAAGTGAATCCGACGGTATGTTGAAAAGAGAAAGAAAGGAAAGAAAGTAAAGAATGGATAAAATAATTAATTAAAATATCCTATTTTATCCATTCTATACTTTTATCCATTCTATACTTTAATTAATATATTATACTTAATTAATATTCTATACTTTAATTAATTAAAATATCGTATTTTATCCATTCTATACTTTTATCCATTCTATACTTTAACTTAATTAATATTCTATACTTTAATTAATTAAAATATCGTATTTTATCCATTCTATACTTTTATCCATTCTATACTTTAATTAATATATTATACTTAATTAATATTCTATACTTTAATTAATATATTATACTTAATTAATATTCTATACTATTTTATCCATTTATCTTTTATCCATTCTATACTTTAATTAATATTCTATACTTTAATTAATTAAAATATCCTATTTTATCCATTCTATACTTTACTTAATTAATATTCTATACTTTAATTAATTAAAATATCGTATTTTATCCATTCTATACTTTTATCCATTCTATACTTTAATTAATATATTATACTTAATTAATATTCTATACTTTAATTAATTAAAATATCCTATTTTATCCATTCTATACTTTTATCCATTCTATACTTTAATTAATATATTATACTTAATTAATATTCTATACTTTAATTAATTAAAATATCGTATTTTATCCATTCTATACTTTTATCCATTCTATACTTTAATTAATATATTATACTTAATTAATATTCTATACTTTAATTAATTAAAATATCGTATTTTATCCATTCTATACTTTTATCTAATTAATATTTATACTTTAATTCCATATCCATTCTATACTTTAATTAATATATTATACTTAATTAATATTCTATACTTTAATTAATTAAAATATCGTATTTTATCCATTCTATACTTTTATCCATTCTATACTTTAATTAATATATTATACTTAATTAATATTCTATACTTTAATTAATTAAAATATCCTATTTTATCCATTCTATACTTTTATCCATTCTATATTTTATACTTAATTAATATTCTATACTTTAATTAATTAAAATATTGTATTTTATCCATTCTATACTTTCTTTCCCTTTTCAACATATATATATGTGTGTGTGTGTGTGTGTGTGTGTGTGCATATCAGCATATATCTGTAAATATCAGTACATCCCTCTCTCTATCTCAGTCTTTTCATTTCTATCTATCTATCTCAGCCTGTACATATATCTCAATTAATGTCAATATATCCCTATGTCTATCTCAGTTTCTTCCTATCTATCTGATTTGGATGATTGACCCACAAAACACCCAACTAGCAAATGCATATATACCCCCTCCCCCTGTTTACTGACAGAACACACACACGCACCAATACACATTCATGAAAAAAAAAAAAAAACATTAATTGCAATATCAAATTTTCAATTCAACATAAGTTGAATTGAAAATTTGATATTGCAATTAATATGGTTTTCAAATTCTTTTAAAATCAAAAGTTATGTATCTATTACTGGGTTTTTTTCCACCCCCGGATAATTTTCTCCTTGTTAAATTTCTTTAATTTAAACTACTTACAAAGTCTTACGTACTTTATAGGTGGGAGGGCATATCGGCTGAAAAGTTGTGCAGATAACAAAGATGTGGACAATGGTCCAAATAATCCAATTTTATCCATCTTTATTTTTATCTTTTCGGACGATGTGCCCTCTGGCCTTCTTCAAAACAAAATTATCCCCAAAACATTTCTTATTTTCTATTATTTTATTTTCTATTATTACTTTATTCTTGATTTTTTTCCCCAATGTCTGATCAGCCCAATAAACCTTATTGAATTTTAATTTAAACAGGAACATGTTAAGTCAAACTGTAGAAGTTTTCCATTTTAACTTACCTGATAAGAACAACTTGATCTTGTTGGTCTCTGCACATTCTACTATAACAAGCACTGCTAATGGCAAAAAGATGACTGAAAAAGAAAAAAATAAATAAATTTAAAAAAAGTAGGTATGAGAAATTACCTAGAAAACAGCAAAGATTCTGAAAAATTCAAAGTTTACACCTATGAAGAAAAAAAAAAAAAAAAAAAAAAAATTCTGGAAAAAAAAAAAAAAAATGTATTTTGCTTTTTCAAAAATACACTATATTTAATGAATGATCCTCGTAGATATCTTCTGAAATTGTTAAAAGTTTAGCTGTGTGCTTTAATCCCATTGAATAACAATGTTTTTTTCTATATGGACAGAATCATTAATGAATCTGTGGAAAGTAAGGGAATTTTTTTAATAAGAAATGAACATTTTTATTATTTCAATTCGTTGGACTATTGTCATCATCTACATTGTTATATACACAACGTTTCAGCCGATGTGCCCTCCAGTCTTCTTCAGGTGTTTCTTGTCTGACTCGGGAACCCTCTTTTCAAACTTGGGAACCCTCTCTTCAAACTTGGGAACCCTCTCTTCAAACTTGGGAACCCTCTCTTCAAACTTGGGAACCCTCTCTTCAAACTTGGGAACCCTCTCTTCAAACTCAAGAAGTTTCCAGAGTCCAACAAGAAACACCTGAAGAAGGCTGGAGGGCACATCAGCCAAAACGTTGTGTATATAACAATGTAGATGAGAACAATTGTCCGAATAATCTAAATAATACAAATTATCAAGCCTCCTCTCAAAAATTAAAAGAAAAAGAAATGAAAAGATGTAAAAAAATATAACTTACGGTGGCAACTCCCCAATTGGTTGGCCTTCATATTTTTTAACCATATCTTTGTCATAAATATTGAGCATTTGGTAAGGGTTAAAGGCCAATAAAATTGAGCCAATGTAACTCTGAAAGGAAAAAAGGAAAAAAGAAAATATCTATTAATAATGGAGATTTGTTGTCTATTTGTAACCAAAATTACATCACTGCTTACATCCCAAACCCTCAGGAATTGTGTAAGTTTAATGCTGACAGCTGTACGACCACCTACCACATATCACCCAAACCATCCGAGTAAGACGGAAAAGACACGCGGGACACTGCTGGAGAAGCAAGGACGAACTCATAAACGACGTCCTCCTGTGGAAGCCAGCACATGGACAAGCCAGTGTGGGCTGACCAGCAAAAACGTACGTTGATCAGCTCTGTGCGGATGCAGGATGCTGCATAGAGGACCTCCCGAGAATGATGAGCGATAGGGACGGATGGAGAGAGATTGTCATGGATATCTGCGCAACATGATGATGATGATGATTTAATGTATATTCAAAATACTTAATGCGTAGAATTTTAGTATGCAACATTAGACGGTCAACATTGTTTTTTAGAACAAGTTTTAATAAATACATGTCCAGTATTATATAGTAATTATTATTTTTTAATTATTCTTTACTCTCGCGCTTTTCTCCGGTAACAAGGAGTTAACTAAAAAGTTTACAAATAACTAAATACCTACGATTTTGTGGAAAATTTATGTGGAAAATATTCAAAATAATTATTAGATTAATTTCCCGCCCCAAGCAATATCTTTCAAAAATCAATTTTTACACCGTCCAGAGGGCGTTTTTTTTGGGGGGGGGGGTGCTAGTTAATATAATAGTACAAGTGCTTAGTCTTACATGTTTAGACTATTTAGTAGATACTACTGGGTCATAGTGACCTTTGAGTGACCTGATAAAATATAGAATTTAAAAAACAAAGATATACTTACATAAATATTTCCATTACTGAATTTATTCTGTAGAATATGTAAAATTCTTTCTTCTGACAATTTTCTAGAATTAAAAAACAAAGAAATTCATTATCTTCTATACATATATAAAGAACAGTTGGTGTGTATGCATGTCTGGAGGAAACTATGAAAATAAAACAATTAATATATATATATATATATATATATATACACGGATATATGGAGGCACGTGGGCTAGTGGTTAGAGTCGTGGGAAATGGACTCGTCGATTCGAGTTCAATTCCTAGACGAAGCTGTTGGCATTTCATATAGCGCTAATACCCTTGGGAAAGGTATGAATCCATATATTCTCCCTCCAGCTATGGGTTAAATAGTAGGGCAGACAGGGCCCTTCAGCCTTGGGTAGGTAACCAGTCTAGGAGAGGGATAACTCTGAATTCAAAATTCCTGAGATCGGTCGTTGATTGGGTTTGTGGCAACCTTTGATGCACCAATTCTTTCCTATCGACTGTGCCAAAAAGTGTGGATGGTTCAACACAAGCCTTCACCACTATAAACAAATCCCTGTGTAGGAGTTCATTGTGTGTATGAACCCTCATACGTCGAAAAATCGATGGGAGAGTCCATAATATATACATACACACACACACACACACATTCACTATCACCAGATTTTGCTTTTTGAAATAATGAAGGTATGATTTATATTTCTGAACATAATTAAAAAATGAAATTTAAATGATAACAGCATGGAATTTTTTTTGCATTTAATACTTTAAATAGTAAACATTAATTTTTCTTTTCAGAGTGGCTGGATCAGCACATGGTCTTTTTCTTATGTGATGATGCTTACTATCATTAATTATGATTTTTATTGTGTGTAAACACAATGTTAAGGCCACTGTTACCTTGGGCTCTGTTATAGGCGTTTTTTTTTAGGTTTTTTATATCTTATTATTTTTTCTTGGTTCAAAACTGGCCCTTGCCAACTCAGTGTATGAGTAGCACAGGGATCTGTGCAGTAATGTAAGGAGCTGATGGTAGGTGTGGTGCTCCACATATAATATATATATAGTTTCAGAGATACTAATAGGTATGTGTCCTGCGTCTCTGACGCATAAAAATCTAAAAAGATGCAGTAAAATCATATCCATGCATCCCAGTGTTTTTCTTTTTTCTTCCCTCACCATTTCAAGCTAAACAAATAAATTTCAATAGTTTCTTAGAAATTAATTACACAGGATAGAATACAAGGTAGGGGTTAGACGCTTTAGTTGTTTCCCCAGATTATAAATAAAAACCCTACAATCTATTAAGAAACTTTAGTTGGGACTCATCAAATTTTCCAGGGACTCATTCAAATCAAAAAGCTATCAGCATCAGTTTGCTGTATTTATAAGTAAACAGTGCTCAATATCATTGATAGAGCATGTATATCTTACCACAGCTTATATTTTATGGTAATTGTAGAAGTTATCCTCCAGATATAGAAACAATACGATACTCACCATCGCAGAGGGGTTCTAACTACCGTCGAGTTAGTAGACGAGAACAATAGGCAAGCTGTAACTTAATACAGTCCTTGCATGCTGCTGGCATAATGCAAAGTGGTGGCTGAAGAGTGGGTACTTATCCCTGTTCTTACTAACCCTGAAATCCAACAGCCAATCAGAACTCAGGAAATGAACTTGCCTGAGTTCATAATGGAACAATCCAAAGCTCCATATAAGCCACCTACCAAACTCTAGTTTTAGTCTTGCATTCATCTTGTAATAGAGTTGAATACTTTACACAAAATCCAACAGTAATGAGATTAGTGCCAAACTCGAGCTGAATATTTGAAGACTCCTATAAATTTTACAGAACTCTAACGCCATTGGCTGAAAGTCACATGACCAAGAGTATAAAGCTACCTGAAACATTTCAAAGAATTAAGAGAACATTATTATTTTATTTGACAATTTATCAAGTTATATTATGTTAAATTAGTTTTCTTTGTATTACGGCATATCAACCTTGGTGGGTCATCCAATGCCGTCAAACTTTAGAAAGATTCGTAGCTATAGTTTGGAAGAAGATTTTTTAAACTCAATTTTTTTTTTTTTTGTAAACAAATTTTCTACTTAACCCATAGATGGGACCCTAACAGGTACTACCACTCTGGGTCAAAGTGGACCTGGGAGCAATGGTGATGAAGGAGTGCTCCACATTCTACAAACCTCCAGAACTGGAACCTCACCATCAGTTAGTTATACTCAGGGCATGAAGACCCTCAGCCACCACCTTCTAGCACCTATATGATAAAAAGGGTTGGGGCTTGCCATAAAGGCAATAGGGTTGGTACAAACATATATGTGCTAGGGCTTGACATGGCCAGCCGATTGATCAGAGGGAGCCTCTTCGACCACTCGTCTGACCTAAATAAGAGTCAAAATGGAGTGTTGCAGCTGATAGGGCTGATGTTAAATTTGTAGTTTTTTGTGGTTTTATAAAAAATTTTTATTTTTTTATTTTTTTACTTACGATAATTTAATCAAATCATCAATGTTTTCATCATCTTCTTCCTTTGTTTTGGCTTCCATCTTTATTTTCTAAAAAGAGAAAAATATATTTTTGTTTTACTTCATTTGATTTACATATTTAAAATTTAAATATGAACATTTTTTAAAAACACAGATGCAAGTTGTACAGTAACAATAACAAATAACTCCAAAAGAAATGGCGTCCTTTTACTAGGGGTTGGTTTAGCTCAGTCGGTAGAGCATCCGTCTAGGAATTGCAAGGTTCCGAGTTCGATACCGGTCCCCACCAATTCAGTGTATGAGTAGTACAGATTGGGCAATCTGATTTGTGCGGTTGTGCTTGGTTTTATGTACAGTGATCTGAGGGAAATTTGTATATTATTCTCGACAGGTCTCTTGGCTTCAAGATCGTGCTTATTTAAATTTTAGTACTGTTGAGATTTGTGGAGAGATTATCATCCACCTGTGTTGAAAACTTGGTATGTTGTTTCAAATAGTAGATTGGACTATTCTACTTGTGTATTTGGGTTATGTTCACTTTCTGGATCCTGATTGGCTGTTGGTTTTAAAGTGGACACTTTAATCAATATAAACTGGACATTTGACTGTGTTCAATCATTTACTGCAGAGCGTATTCGGTGACATTATCTTTTCTTTTTGTCTGGTTACTGAACGCTAGTAACATTCTACAAAACTATGCATGTAGGTTGGCATAATACGAATATATCATAATATTCGTATAGTTTAAGATATAAAACAACTCAAGACTTGGTGTTTTACAAGGATGATTGTCAGATCTACTTTTAACTATATCTCACTTCGATAGATAGATAGATAGATACTGAACAGTAATATATATATATAGATAGATAGATAGATAGATAGATAAAAATCTCTCTCTCTTTCTCTATCACCCGAGTTTCCTCTCTCGATTGTATACCCGATGTTGGGTATACAACACATTTACTGATTTTCTTTACACAGATATTTTATTATTTCACAACTCTTTCATGATTTTACTTCTTATAAATATTAACTGATTGTAGAAATTCGTGGGGTGATTATCCATCTGTGTTGCAAGCTGGATATGTTGTGAGGATCTAGACTTGGTAGGTTGTTTTAAATAGTAGATTGGACTATTCCACTTGTGTATTTGGGTTATGCTCACTTCCTGGATCCTGATTGGCTGTTGGTTTGTTTTACAGCATATCAACCTCGGTAGGTCATTTAATGCCGACAAAGTTTTTAAATAAAATTCATTCTTAATGGATAATAAAATTTTGTTTATAAACTCATGTTTTTCTATTTAAACCATAGATGGGACCCTAACAGGTACTACCACTCCGGGTCAGAGTGGACCAGGGAGCAATGGTGAAGAAGAGGTGCTCCACATTCCCCAAACCTCCAAAACTGGAACCTCATCAACAGATAGAGTTTAACATCATTCCCATGGACTGCTCAAACATCTGGGTTCTATCCTTAAGCATCACGGGTCGCTACAGATGGGCCCATAGGGGGAGTCTTACCCCTCTGCAGAGGTGCAGTCTAACGGCCCAGCCGACAGGGTGGTCTGATTGGCTATTGGTTTTAAAGTGAACACTTTCATCTATATAAACTGAACATTTGACTGTGTTCAAGCATTTTACATTCTTTTCTTTTTGTCTGGTTACTGGACACTAGTAACAGCCTTCCCATGGAGGTGAGTATGATGTTTATTCTACAAGTACTAAGGCATCCATATTTTCTGTTTCTACTCATCTTGCAAGCCAGACAGGTTTATGCCCACTTTGCTCCAAGAGGTAAATCTCCCCTCTCGCTACAGAATGTATAAGTGATGTTAATTTTGAATTTGATGTTAGTTTTAATGAAGCCAAAATCTTTTATTAAATCATTTCATATGTTCAAAAAATAAATATCTGCATTTCATATTGAACATTGCATCTGTACAGTTGTAAGCAAAGTAGTCCAACACCAAGAAGCTGGAACACCAGTCCACAGGGGACAAATTTTCAGCCAACACCAGTCCACAGGGGACAAATTTTCAGCCAACACCAGTCCACAGGGGACAAATTTTCAGCCAACACCAGTCCACAGGGGACAAATTTTCAGCCAACACCAGTCCACAGGGGATAAATTTTCTGCCAACACCAGTCCACAGGGGATAAATTTTCTGCCAACACCAGTCCACAGGTACTACAACTCTGGGTCAGAATGGACGTGGTAGTCATAGCAACAAAGGGATACTCCATACCCATTAGAGCTCTAGAGCTTAAGCCTCCTCACCAGATGGATACTTTTTATTGTCATACCTAGGACACACCTTTTTGATGGGAGGGGTGTCTTCTCTTTGCAGGGGGATACAGTCAGCCTATTCTAAGCTTTGCCAAAAGGGCTTTTTAAAACTAGGCTAAGCTCAGTAAATCACTATAGTTAGTGAGTAGGCAACTCTCATGGCGTAATAGTAAACAAGCAAGGTTAGTAGACCATTGTTAGTCAGCTTGATTCTCACTGGGTGTCCTATACTTCTGGACTTGAGCCAAAGTAAACTACAACTATTAAATTTTTACTCCATGAGCGGATACATGCTTTATTTGCAAGTGGGGTCTCTTTTGCAGGGGAAGGGGTAACACAAGTCATTTGCTTTATTCTCCCCCTCTCCCTGAATTTTTTACCCTATAAATATAAATCCCTTAAAGTTTTCTCCAATCCACTTAGCAACAAACCTACAGTCAAAATTAATAAAAATCCTTGCATATCTGCATAACTATATCCTTCAAATCTGTGGAAGATGAAATACATTAGAAATTCACACTGGTGTCCACAGCCATTTTTCTGGGGGTAGGGGTAGGGCTCAAAAGGATTCATTTCTTGAAAAAAGACATGATAAATTTGACCATCCGTCACAACCTACCACTTGGCATAAAATAACCCTGGATGGATTGACATGCCATTAAAATCAATCAATCCACTTAGCAACAAACCTATAGTCAAATTCAAGAAAAATCCTTCAAAAACGACATGATAAATTTGACTATCCGTCACAACCTACCACTTGGCATAAAATAACCCTCGGTGGGTTGACATGCCATTAAAATCAATCAATCCACTTAGCAACAAACCTATAGTCAAATTCAAGAAAAATCCTTCAAAAACGACATGATAAATTTGACCATCCGTCACAACCTACCACTTGGCATAAAATAACCCTTGGTGGGTTGACATGCCATTAAAATCAATCAATCCACTTAGCAACAAACAACTATTGTCAAATTCAAGAAAAATCCTACAAAAAAGAATAAATTTGACCATCCGTCACAACCTACCATTTAGCATAAAATAACCCTATATAACCGAGTTGACATGCCATTAAAATCTATCAATCACCTGCATTCTACTAATCAGTAGGTCAGTTGCACACCTTGGGGGTCAAGCCTTACAAAGGGAATGGGATTGTCATATGGGTTGGACTTACATTATAAAATGGTAAGAGGAATGTCTGTATAACAATGTTACCAATTAACATATTCCAAAAAAATCCTTTTGAACCCTACCCCTACCCCACAAAAAATGGCTGTAGACACCAGCGTGAATTTCTAATGTATTTCATCTTCCACAGATTTGAAGGATATAGTTATGCAGATAATTGTCTTAACAGTGAAAAACTTAGACAGCGCCATGGGGGGGTGGGGTGCATAGGGGGGTGCATAGGGTGTGGGGCAATGAATGTTTCATTTCTCTTGGCTATAGACACCAGCGTGAATTTCTAATGTATTTCATCTTCCGCGGTCAGATTTGAATTGTAAAATACATTAACAAAGTATCACAATGGAAACATGAAAAAGGGTTTCTCCTAAAATTTACATTTAAGTACTTGTAGAATTTCTCTATAGGGTGTTCAAAAGAGAACGGGAATCTTTTGGGTCTTCATATCATCCCACGTTGCAGGTAGTGTTGTCAGACTGGTACTCTCTCTGCTGAAAACCGTCATCTCCCCATCCCCCACGGCATTTATGCCTCTCAGTGGCCAAACCACTTCAGCCAACAGGGGTGACAGTAGTCTGACTTTGAGCCACTAGTTATGATCAGGAGGTTGCAAGTTCAGTCTCTGTAGTCACCCACTACATTTTCATAATCTGGTATCAACTTCTTTTTCAAGCTTAACAATAAATGGATGCTAGGAATGGTTTAAGAAACTTAAGAATGGTAAACAGAATTTTCTGCCAAAACGCAACAAACTCTGCATCACTGAGATGATCATGTAAATGAGGAATTGATGATCACCAAAAATAAAAGACATTCTTAAACTATTTGAATTATTTGGACTATTATCCTCATCTGGAAAAACTTGCAAATCGGTCGGAAAATTAGGGTGACCCAGAAAAAACAGAACCAACAAATTTTGTAATAAAACTTAATTTTAACTAGAGGGGTTTAGGGTTAGGGTTAGTGTTTAGGGTTAGAGTTTAGGGTTAGTTTAATGCGAAAATAAATAAATAATTTGGGTTCTATTTTTTCTGGGTCACCCTGTATACAGGGGGGGGGGGTGCTAATGAATGTTTCATTTCTCTTTTTTTTCCCACCACCATGTTTATTCACCCCTTTAACCTCAGCTACCGGCACTCATACACATCTTTATTCAAACAAGTTGGATATTATTGACACACCTTCGAATTTACACAAAAGAGATTCATACAATTATTTTTGGATTATTTGCAAATATATTTTACACTAAATTGTAAATGATAAAATTTGATGTGCTGTTTCACAGGTGAACCAGGCAGATATATAAGTAAAAAGTAAAGTCATCCGGGTGGCCTAATGTCGGTACCAGCCAATCAGCGAGGGAATCTATCCCCTTTTCACTAGCGCTAGACCAAGGAGATTGTTTTTGCGTCTGAGGTGGAGCGCCACACCTACCATCAGCTCCTTACTTTACCGCACAGATCCCTGTGCCACTCATATGCTGAGTTGGCAAGGGCTGGTATCGAACCAGGAACCTTGTGATTCCTAGCCGAACAAAAATGACCAATTGTTATAAAAATGATTTATTCAAGAGAAAAAGAAATAAAAGAGAGTCGCACCTTAATTGGAAAATCTACTTATTTTTTTGGTTTGGCTCCAAAGATTTCAGTTATTTACACATGACCCAATAGATTCAGAAAAACTACATTTCTCACTTAACAACAATTTTGTGTTAATTCATTGGGGGAATCAAATAATATATTATATATACTATTAATAAACTTATTTATATATACTATTAAACTTCTTAATATATACTATTAAACTTGTTAAATATCGGGTTAGCTCAGTTGGAAGAGAGTTCAGCTAGCAACCACAAGGTTCCTAGTTTGATACCGGCCCTCACCAACTCAGCGTATGAGTAGCACAGGGATCTGTGCAGTAAAGTAAGGAGCTGATGGTAGGTATGGCGCTCCACCTCAGGCGCAGAAACAATCTCCTTGGTCCAGTGCTCGTGAAAAGGGGATAGACTCCCTCACTGATTAGCTGATACTGACTTTAGGCCACCCCGACAACTTTACTTTTTATATCTATTAATAATGGAGATTAGCTTCCGGTTTTTGTCTGTAACAAAAACTATGTCACTGCTTACGTCACATTACCCAAAATCGTCATAACATTTTTGAGTGTATTTATTATACACTCAAAATTTGAAGATGAAACAGACAGTCCTCATTGTTTTTTAAAACAAGTTTTAATAAATACATGACTGGTATTATATATCTATATATAGTTTGTTTTATCTTAATACATATTAAAAGTTTACATTTCAAATTGTTTTATTTTTTAATCCTTTAATGAATTTAATGATTTTACTTACTTAGGGTACAAACTCGCTGACATTGAATTTTTAACTCCCACCCCTCAGGCAATATGTTTCAAAAATTTATTTTTACATCACCCAGAGGGTGTTTTTTATTTTGCTAGTATATCTAATATTTGATACTAATTTTATATTTAAACTTAGGACTTTTATACTAAATGGGGTTAAATAACATTGAGACTTTAGCAAGTTTTTTCATTCTTTCTAGTTTGAAACTTTATTCTAAGATTTGGTTTGGTTTGGTTTGTTTTACGGCATATCAACCTCAGTGGGTTATTTAATGCCGATAAAGTTTTGAAATAAATCAATTCTTAATGGATAATACAATTTTTTTTATCAACTCATGTTTTTCTATTTAACCCATAGATGGGACCCTAACAGGTACTACCTGACATTGAATTTTTAACTCCCACCCTTCAGGCAATATGTTTCAAAAATCTATTTTTACATCACCCGGAGGGCGTTTTTTTTATTTTGTACTAGTATACTATTAATAAATAAAAGAGAGTCGCACCTAAATTGGAAAATCTACTTTTTTTTTGGTTTGGCTCCAAAAGATTTCAGTTGTTATTTACACATGACCCAATAGATTCAGAAAAACTACATTTCTCACTTAACAACAATTTTGTGTTAATTCATTGGGGGAATCAAATAATCAAATATAATTGATTTTAGATCAATGGTCAAACAATTCAATACTTCAAGTCCATTTGCATAAAAAGCAAAGAATAAATCAATTATGAGTCGGGTATTGATTGATAAATATCAATCAATATATGTGATTGGCAATCTACTACTTATCTTGATGATGTGGTTAACGATCTATTAATATATTGATCTTCATCATATAAACCAGAAATTTACAAACAATGTATATATCATACATTACTGCAATACCTATAATCCCTTGTGGTGTTGTAAAATTAGGTCAAATACAATTCATTTTTTATCAATATTATATCTTTATATATCTTATTATAATGGAGATTGTGTGTTTTTCTGTCTGTAACCGAAACTATATTACTATTCAAGTAACAATTCCCTTGGTTATTTACGTCACCTTCTACAGGATTTTATTTTCATTTAAACATCAATTATTAATAAAATTGCTTCACCTTTTTATTAGTGTTGTCCATATCTACATACAAATAACATGCAATTGTATTTATATATTCAACAAAATAGCGGTTTGCAGTGTGAATGGGAAGGCTAATTTGCATATTGATATTAAAAATGTGATTTTATTAGATATGTGCTTATTATTATTGATTTCTAATTGTTTGGTTTTATTTTAATGAATATAAGCAAAAATCTCTTCAATGAATCTTAAATGAAATCCATTAACAAGAAAAAATAACTGTCATTTTATTATTTATTCCCTAATTTAACTAAATAGTTAAATAAGTAAAATTCAGCAATGAAAGACGGGAGTGGTGGAAGAGCTAAGTTTCATTTCTATTTTTCTATTATACCCCCACTCTGTTACATATCTTTTTGTCTGCCTCTAATTTAATACGATATTTCATTACATTAAAACTTAAATACTTGCACTCGGAGGGTGCATATATTTGCTAGTATATTATAAGAGAGTTTCAGTTTGTCTGTAACCAAAACTACATCATTGTTTATGTTACAATGCCCTCAAGAATTGCGTAATGTGCGTATGTCACAATGCCCTCAGGAATTGAGTCTATCTCCTTTTTAATAGCGCTAGATCAAGGAGATTATTTTAGAGTCTGAGGTGGGGTGCTACACATATCATCAGTTTCTCACTCTGCCGCACAGATCCCTGTGCTACTCATACGCTGAGTTGGCAAGAGCTGGTATCGAACCAGGAACCTTGTGATTCCTAGCCGAACGCTCTACCGACTGAGCTAATTCACCTAGTAAATGGCTATCTTTGATATTGCCTCACTTTTGAGAACCTGTTCACAAAAGACATGAACAGTGTATAAATAAAGAAAGAATAAAAAATAAGGATAGCCCTCACCCACCCCTCTTTCTCTCTCTTTTCATCTTTCCTCCTTTCTTTTCCCCCGAACAATTTCCTTCACTGGTAGAGAAGCATAAAAATACAAAAAAAAAATGCTGACTTTTTATAGCCCTATCCATGTACCCATATTTCATTTCATTTCTCCCACCCATTTACCTGTTAGGGGTCCATCTATGGGCTAAATAGATTTTTAAAAAATGAGTTTTAAAAAATTGCGTTAAGAAAAAAAAAAAAACAATGATAAAAAAAATTTGAGAACCCAACATGAACAACCACAATGTGAAACATGTCAAACACCTTTGACTGTTAAACACTTACTCATAGAATACAGGGGTTTTGCTCACATCAGAAACCGTTATTTTAATGTAAACAATATGAAAGATCTGTTTGAAAATGTCAACATAGAGGATATTCTCTCCTTTTTGAGGGAAATAAAAATATACCATAGAATATAGACATGAAACTAATCAATACCATACAACATGATCCCCAATGATGCTAACATATTGTTAAAACCGTTAACAACAAAAGTGTAAATATAGATACACAACATATATTACTTCCTAACAGCTTGGCATGACATAACCCCAGATGGGTTGATATGCAGTTAAAAATCAATCAACCAATCAACAACCAACAAGAATGAATAAAACAAAAACATCTTTGGCATAAAATAATCCAATAAGGGTTGATATGCCATAAAAACTAACCCTCTCCTATTTACTCCACCTTGGTTCTCCAATTTCTTAATTCTCATTTTTGTCTGCGATGACAAGAAAATATTTTTCACGACAGATTGATTAGACCAAAGTTTACCAAGCTATGTGTTCTGATACTTTTATGGGTGTCATGATAATTGTTATGCCACAATATGTATTTTGACACTATAAGTTCTTCCATCCCTAGATGCACATATTTAGGTATAATATGCAGACTATGCAGATGATCTAGCACTTCTCGCACATATACCTGCACAAGCAGAATCACTATGCCTAGAGAAGGCAGTCAGAGGCATTGGCCTTTATGTGAACTCAGATAAAACGTGTTTTAAATAAGATGGAGACATAAGCCTATGAAATTAGTAGAACAGTTCTAGGTAGTAGTATCTCATCTTCAAAAAGTGATGTCAATATATGCATGCAAGCATAAAAGGTATGAATTCTATAGACAGATTATCTTATTTAACATAAGCCTATGAAATTAGTAGAACAGTTCTAGGTAGTAGTATCTCATCTTCAAAAAGTGATGTCAGTATATGCATAGGAAAGGTATAAATTCTATAGACAGATTATCCATCATATGGAAATCTGATCTGATAAGACAAAGTGATAATTCTTCCAAGCTGTAGCTGTGTCGGTGCTACTGTATGGCTGCACCATTTGGACTCAAAAAAAAAACACCTAGAGATAAAGGTAGATGGGAACTACACAAGAATGCTGCATGTTGTTGTGAAAAAATCTTTGAAGCAGCATCCCACAAAAAAGCAGCTGTATGGCCACTCACCTCCTATCACACAAACCATCTAAGTAAGATGAATAAGACATGCTGGAAAAGCACAAACTCATAAGTGATGTTCTCCTGTGGACACCTACACATGGACACACCAGTG
>CM042173.1:42260794-42278294 GCA_023376005.1 Doryteuthis pealeii
ACTGACAATCTGACCATGGTACTAGTAGCAGGTAAGAAAGGAGACCTGTTGTTTACGACTTGACTTCTGCTCCACTAAAAGCATTGCTAAGAAAAATGGAAGAACATTTTTGTGGACTGAAAATTGCAAACTTTTGTCCACATTTTCCCTCCATTCTTTATCACATTCTGTTGGATTTACTCCTATCCTCATATATATATATATATATATCTCGAACCACCCAAAGATTGGAATCAAGAATAAGACAACATATACCCTCCAATGTCCGTTTCAGCAATTTGGACTGTCCCACCACGGCCGATAACAATTCTTCCTCCGCCATCGCACGGCATTTGATAAGTAACCCAACATGTGCTCGTGCTTACCACCCAGCCATGTCTTCCATCCTAGGTGTATCTAATAATGATCTCCAACTCCAAATACTTGAGTCCTTGTACATCTCTAAAAATCAACCAATCCTGTGCACACAAAAGACTTTCCACAAACTACTACTGTTTGATACTTCCAGTTTAAACCTTTCGTGTGGTGGAACTAGAAACTTTCAACCCCCGCACGGTTCGTAATTTCTAATTTCTCTTTCCTGATGAAAAAAAAATTTAAAAAATTATTTTTTCAACAACAATCCTGATCTTGAGTCCAAACATCTATCAATGAATTTCTCTGATGAGATTGGTTGAAAAAAGAATAAATATCAACTTAGATTAAATATCTAATTATAAGGTTTCCCTAATTTTCTTTTTAGGAATTTTCCTTTTTTTTTTAAGATGTATACGCTTTTACGCAGTCTTATTAAATTTTGTACCCATAAAAAACTATATATATATATATATATATATATATATGATAAGTATGTAAACACGATGTGTTTGGATATGGCTTTTTGCCGACAATTTTTGGGAGAATATGTGCTTAATTGAAGTTGTACCTAATTTTGAAAATTAATTGATTAATAATTAACATTTAAATTACATTTAAATAGGCATTCCCGCCTAATTAATTAATTATTAATCAATTAATTTTCCAAATTAGGTACAACTTCAATTAAGCACATATCCCCCCCCCAAAAAAAAAAATATATATATATATATATATATATATACTAATGCTCAATTATACTAAGTATTAATGCTCTTGGCGTCATATGACAGTATCGTACATTGTTAAAGAAACATACATACATTATCTTGAATATCAAATCTGAAAAAACAAATTCATGTAATTCTATAAGCATAATCTAATTAGATAAAACACAATTTTTATTCTTTATTATTTTATTCGGATTACCATTTATTTATTTTCTAAAAGAAAAAAAAAGACAAGAAAAAATCATTATCTCTCCAGATTTTTTCTTGTCTTTTTTTTTTTTCTTTTAGAAAAGAAATAAATGGTAATCCGAATCAAACAAAGTATAAAAATTGAGATAATGAAATCTAATGAAACGAAAATTTATTTTTTTAAATTTTTCCTTGAATAAAAAATTGAAATGGTAATGGAAACTTTTTTCTTGAATGATTAAAGAAGAAAATAAATTGATGAAGAATAAAACATAAAAGATAAAATAAGAGACGAATAGAAGAAAAAAATACAAACAAGAAGAAAAATAGATATAAACAACTTAAAATCAAGAATACATAAACAAATAACGTCGACTTTTTTTTTTTATATGTAAATGAAAGACTGGGGTGTGGTATTAATTGATTGGGTTGAAGCACACGTTATATATATATATATATATATATATATATATATATATATATATATGTGTGTGTGTGTGTGTGTGCATATCTAAAAAAAATTACATTTATTACAGCTGTCCATCTTTTTGTTTGTTTGCCCAACGTAGATATAATAGAAATAGATATAAACAACTTAAAATCAAGAATACATAAAAAATAACAGATAAAACAAATAATACTTATCAATCTATATATAAATATAGAAAAGAGACTTATTTTCAACTTTTTAAGTCCCCTACAATGGCAGGTATCTCTGCCCATATATATTGATGGTGTGGTTCCTATGGTAATGCAATGTGATGTAGAACCCATTGAATGGAGACCAATAAATTATACTAGTCGAGCAGGTTGAGTAGATTTTAATGATTCATTGTGATGCGGATGGGTAGCTACTAATCAAGCTAGACAACTGCCAATGAAGCTACTCCATCCACATAACACTGAATCATTAAAACCTAGTCAACTCCCAGAAAGGCCATGGAAAAATTCAGCCACGGATTTCAAATGATCAGTCAGCAAAAATTTCTATTTCTTTCTACTAATTGATGAGTATAGTCGATTCTTGGAAATGATCAAGTTAACCTAGGTTGAATTGCTGATTCTAAAGATAGGAGAAACCTAGGTAGATAGTCTCTGAATCATTAGGCTTACTATATAAGTTAAAAGAAAGGAAATGAATCCGACAATATGAGTATGAAAAGGTGGAATGAAAACATCACACAATGCTGTTAAAGAGAAAACAATTTAGCTGATACTGATCAATATTTCGATTTGACATTCTTCTCCGACCCAAACAACCACGGAGTGAATGAGCTCTGATGATGATTTTTGTAAAATCGAAATATTGATCAGTATCAGCTATGATTATATTATAAATTGTTTTCTCTTTAACAGCATTGTGTGATGTTTTCATTCCATCTTTTCATACTTAATATATATATATATATATATATTATTATTATTTATATTTTTGCATGAAGGCAATTACAATGCATATATCATATAAAATTCGATAATTATAGAAGATAATAATCACAAGTGAATTTCGGTAAAGAATTATTCTGTGTGTAGAACATTGTACAGACTGTTTCAACTTTATTAAGTCTCATCAGCGATGTATACTAACGATTTCCCTCCGACAGAAATCGAAACCGGGACTTCAGCAGGATAGTCAGAAACCATACTGCTTCGGCCACTATACAGCACGGGAAAATCCTTGCAAAATTAACCTGTCAATGATACTGATACGTCTCTACCATATGAGGTAAGGGGACAGTGAGTGAATAATAACAAACCCAGGCCTTATGCTCTTCGGCGAAGGAAATAAGATTTTTGGATGTTTGTTTATTTTAGAAGCATTGTTGAATAAAGTATATATTATTATTTATATTTTTAAGCCCCCACGGCCAACAGGTGGCCCCATTTGGGGGAGTCTTACCCCTTTGTAGAGGTGCAGTCGGTGCATTCTAATGCCCCAGCGGTAAATTTAATAAAAGAAATGTATATGGCAATGTACCAACTATTATGAGATAAAAATAGTTTCATTCATTGTTCATTTCTGTTTTGATAAATACTGTTGATCCAAAAGTATGGAGACTACTGAGCATAAAGTGTCAAGAACAGGCATCATCTTGTTTCTCATGTGACCAAGATAAGATAACTCCTCCTTGTTACCATATAAGTCTTAGAATATAGAGATCTACTTAAAGAGTACAAAATAATAATAGGGGATGAGAGGGATGTAATAGTAAAATAATATCTTTATTTCAAAGAATCGGACCATATGACATTTAGGCACCCCTTTGGCGATCTCATTTCATAGGGACATTTTTTCATTTACACTGTCAACATCCGGTTGTTTGTTAGGGGTTAGGGTTAGGGGTTAGTTTTACAATTAAAAAAAAAAAAACTAAAAATCATCTGTTAACAAACACCAGATTTTGACGATGCAAATGAAAAAAATGTCCTTATGAAACGAGATCCCAAAAGGGGTGCCTAAAGGTCATATGGTCCAAAGAATCTGTCACTTCATGACTTTCATATAGATCTGCCCAGCACAAGTCAAACATTTTTTGAAATGGTTAAAGCAAGATTCTTGCATTTAGATTATTAATTTGAGGAAAAACATTTTAAAAATTAATGTTTTTAGAAAACCCTAAAAATGTAGTGTTACAGAAGCCAACATTTTTAGGGTTTTAATATGGTAGGGTCAGGTTAGCTCAGTCAGTAGAGTGTTCGGCTAGGAATCACAAGGTTCTTGGTTCGATACTGGCCCTCGCCAACTCAGCATATGATTAGCACAGGGACCTGTGCAGTAAAGTGAGGAGCTGATGGTAGGTGTGGCGCTCCACCTCAGATGCTAAAATAATCTCCTTGGTCTAGCGCTATTGAAAAGGGGATAGACTCCCTTGCTGTCTGGCTGATACCGACATTAGGCCGCCCCGACGACTTTTTTTACTTTTTAAGATGTTGCAAAAATAAAAAATAAATAAGTAAAAATACTAAGATTTAAAAACATTCTTTTTAAACTGATCTATGGTGACCTTATGGTTTTTTTTTATCAATTTTTATTCCTTTTTTTTCTCTTAATTTCTTTTTTATCCCATTTATTTATCACCGTTTTTCATAAGTGGCACTTTTTGTCACGAGTTGTATTCCTGTTGGTTATAACAAAAGACAATAAATAAACTGTCTATTCACCGATTTATATAATAGTTAGGTACGTGTGCAAGAAAGAAAAAAAAGGTTTTTATATTAAAAGATCTTTTGTTGTTGACATGTTTTGCTTTTAGTGTCCCCCCTCCCCCGAGGTCGAAAAAGGTCAACTTCAGACTGCTTTCAAACAACACTTTGTCATGTCATAGTTTGGTTTACTTAACATCTTTTTCCTGGGTATGACATCTTCATCACAATTGCTCCCAGCTAAACTCTAACCTGTTAGGGTCTCTTATAGGCTGCAAAATTGATTAGGCTAATCTTCTTCAACTGGTTTATTCGGGTTATTGTCCTCATCTGTAGGTTCCTGAGTTCGAGAACATCTAATGATTATAAAGTGCTCAATTATTTTTTTAAGGGCTGTATTTATTTATTTATTTAAGTCACCAATACAAAGTTTGTCTTACCAATGGTAATACGAAACATTGGTAAGACAAACTTTGTATTGGTGACTTAAATAAATAAATAAATAAATATATACACACACACACACACACATACATACATAGAACCTCTAATAACTAGAAAAACAGAAGAGATTTTACCTTTCGGAAAACTTATAAAAGGTCAGCCATTTCCTAAGTCAGTATTTGAGTTATTTTGCTTGTTTAAAAATGCAGACAGTTCACTTGGAATACAAATGACACCTTTCTTTTTATCTTCTTTCAATCCCTGCATTTAAATTTACTCCTCATTCATGTTCCCGAGTCTAACAAGAAATAACTGAAGAAGGCCAGAGAGCACATCAGCCGAAACGTTGAGTAGATAACAATATAGATGAGGGCAATAATCTAAATAATACAATTTATACTTAATTGCAATATCAACGTTTTAAGAGTCAATATATCAATGTATTTTAAAATCATCTTAAATCTTATTTCAAACAGATCTATTTGACCAATAAATGGCACCCTAAACAAGTACTACCACTCCAGGTCAGAGTAGATCTGGGAGCAATGGCAATCACAGGAGGAGACCAAACTCTCAAGAGTTCCAAAACTGGAACCTCACCACCGAATGCAGTTTAGA
Source organism: Doryteuthis pealeii (assembly GCA_023376005.1). Lineage (NCBI taxonomy): Eukaryota > Metazoa > Mollusca > Cephalopoda > Myopsida > Loliginidae > Doryteuthis > Doryteuthis pealeii. The sequence continues at coordinate 42,266,275 of CM042173.1, forward strand.
GTTCATATTAATGACACATAAAACTTGGATGAAATGAAAATTTAAAAGAATGATTTACTTACACAATAACGTTGTCAACTCCTAGTTCAACTTTGAAAATTCATATTTAGTGTAACCTGAAATTACAAAGAAAACAAAAAGGTTAAATTTATACATTTTGGATATCTATGGAGTACTTATTTGAAGAGATGGACCCAAATGGAATGGAATAAGATATAATAGATTTTTTTTTCTTTAAATTAAAAAAAAAATTTTTTTTAAATTAAAAAAATTTTTTTTTAAATTAAAAGAATTTTTTTAATTTTAATTATTTTTTTTTTAATTTAAAATTTTTTTTTTTTTTTAAATAAAATTTTTTTTAAAATAATTTTACAAAATTCTTCATAATTGTCTTTGTTTCATATGTGACTTATTGGCATAGAGGAATTTTATAGAACATGTTAAATAATAATCCCAAGTGAAAGTAGATCGAATCTTCCTGATAGGTTTTTTTTTTTTTTTTCAGGGTATATTCTAAAAATAATCCCCCAATTTGTGCCCAACAACATCCATACTTGTTTTTCTTTTGTTTTATTCATAATATAAATTATCTGATTTTTCAACCTTTTAAAATGTTATCACTGTTAATAAGAAAAAAACCAGCATATCAGAAGTGACAGTGGTGATGGGGCGGGGGGACACATTTTCAATTTGAATTCTATTTATAATATTTAATTTGTTGCATTTTAATAAAAATAAAATAAAAGACCATATGCGAAGAAATGGTATACACAGCCATGATATTGGGGGGTGGGGGTAGAATAACATTATGATGTCAGAAAACAATGCAGATTTATGTCAATAAAATTGTTCACCTGTGTTGATAACAGTGTAAATCTCATACTGAGATTATTTGTTTGTTTGTTTTACGGCATATCAACCTTGGAGGGTCATTTAATGCCAACAAAGTTTTGAAATAAATTCATTCTTAATGGATACTCAATTTTTTTTTCATAAACACATTTTTCTATTTAAACCATAGATGGGACCCTAACAGGTACTACAACTCTGAGTCAGAGTGGACCAGGGAGCAATGGTGATGAAGGGGTGTTCCACATTCCCCAAACCTCCAGAACTGGAACCTCACCATCAGATAGTTTAATATCATTCTCCGGACATGAAGACCCTCAGCCACCATCTTTTAGCACATATATGATAAAAAGGGTTGGGTTTTGCTATAAGGGCAATAGGGTTGGGACAATCATGATTGATCAGAGGGGGCCTTTCCGCCCGCCCATCTAGCCTAAGTAAGGACCAAAGTGGAGTGATGCATGTCATGGACTGCTCATCAACCAGAATTCCGTCCTTAAGTATCACGTCACCACCCATGGGCAACAGGTGGCCTCATTGGGGGGGAGGGGTCTTATCCCTCTCCAGAGGTGCAGTCGGTGTATTCTAAAGCCCCAGCTGACAGGGCTATGTAAATTAATTGAAGGGATCCTGAGTGAGAGGTTCCCCACAGGAGTACACGCAATTCCTTTGGTTATTGATATGGAGGCCAATTTAGCCCCGTTGGAAGAGCATACCCCTAAGAACAACAAAATTCTGGGTTCGATATCAGCCCTTGCAAACTCAGCGTATGAGTAGCACAGCTTGGATCTGTGTGGAAAAGTGAGGAGTTGATGGTAAATGTGGTGCTCCACCTTAGACGTAAAAACAATCTCCCTGGTCTAATGCTAGTGAAAAGGGGATAGACTCCCTTGCTGCCCAGAGGATGATACTGACACTAGAACACTCTACTGACTTTAGTTTTTGGATATCTCTTGTAATTTAATAATGTAATTTATTGTGTACAGTGCTCAGGTGCACCACAACTCATCAAAGTCTCATGTCAGGTACACAGAATAATGTTGTGCCAGGAACATGAACAGTTCACAGTAGTAATATGGATGTATGTGTGTGCATGTGTATGTGGAGAGTGGCATCAGGTATAGTGTTGGCGGACTACAGGAAGCATGGAGGCTTTGAAGCCATGCTTCCTGTAGTCCGCCAACACTATATAGGTAATATAGATAAGTTCTTCACAAATTCTTTCTGTTGTTAAAATCAGTTTTGTCTAAACATTATCAATGAACATTTAGTGGAGTTGACAATTAAAAATCCTCTTTCTATTATTTTTCCACTGTACAATGATATATGATAAGTACTAAAGATATGTTTTCTGCCTGATGTGCGCTTTGAGATACCTTGGCTGGTTATTTCCTAGTTGAGTAACATGATATTACAGAGTGACCCAGAAAAAAACGGAACCCAAATTATTTATTTATTTTCCCATTAAATCATCCCTAAACCCCAAACCTAACCCTTGTTGGACTTAAATATTTTAAAAAAAAAATTAAAATTAACAGTTTTATTACAAAATTTGTGGATTCTGTTTTTTCTGGATCAGCCTGTAATATTATGTTACTCAACTAGGGTGTTTAGGGTTAAGTCAATGGGAAAATGAATAATTTGGGTTCTGTTTTTTCTGGGTCACCCTGTAATATGTTACTCAACTAGGGGGGTTAGGGTTGGGGTTTAGGATTAGTTTAATGGGAAAATAAATAATTTGGGTTCTGTTTTTTCTGGGTCACCCTTTAATATCATGTTACTCAACTAGGAAATAATGCCATAGCTTGTGAATACTTGGTGGGTGTGGGGGGAATGAGGTAAGTATCAAGATTCAAATAGTTTAAATACTGCATTAAAAAAGAACCCACACACACAAAACAATTGTGCTCATTTAAAATAGTTTTTTTTTTTTTTTAAATTTGTTCATTTTGAATGTGTAGGAGGGTAAGAAAATGATCTGAATTTTCAGGTAATAACAGCAGTCTGTTTCCTCACAAAAATAAAATGATTGTATAAAAAAGAATTAGTAATTATTATTAAATAATTCTATTCTTCTGAGAAAGGAAGAAAAAAATGATGAAATATATAAGTTATGAGTAATATGCATGAATAATGTAAGAAGGCTGGAATCTGTCTACATTTCCCTCATTTTAGCGGGACATATCAGGCGCCTCCCCCCTATTTCAGCAGGACATATCAGACGCCTCCCCCCCCTATTTCAGCAGGACATATCAGATGCCCCCCCCCCCCTATTTCAGCAGGACATATCAGAAGCCCCCCCCCTATTTCAGCCGGACATATCAGACGCCTCCCCCCCTATTTCAGCCGGACATATCAGACGCCCCCCCCCATTTCAGGCGGACATATCAGACGCCTCCCCCCCCCTATTTCAGCCGGACATATTAGGCGCCCCCCCCATTTCAGCCGGACATATTAGGCGCCCCCCCATTTCAGCAGGACATATCAGGCGCCCCCCCCCCATTTCAGCAGGATATGTTCAGAAAAAAAGTTTTTATTGTATATATGCATGTAATCTTTAAAGTAAGCTAACACTACATTAGAAAACATTACAAAAGTATTTTATTTATAGCAGAAAACATTACTGTATATAAAAAGCAAGATAAAAGTGTAAGTCCTGTCCAGGTAGGTTGGTTGGTTGGAATTTACAGTATGTCAACCATTTGGTTCATTTTACATCCAAGGCATTTTGTTTTATTCTTTCTTCATGGGGACTCGATATTTTAAACACATTTTTTAGAACTCATTTTGTGCTATTTAACCCATAGATGGGACCCCCACAGGTTCTACCACTCTGGTTCAGAGTGGACCAGGGAGTAATGGTAATGAAGGGGTACTTATGGGAATGAGTCTTGTGCCAGTAAAAATGGAGAGAGATAAAAACAACTCTGAAGTACAGAGAGAGACTTTATTAACAAACCGTTACCAAGGACACCAGAGTCCAGACGCCAAGAACTTAGGTTTTTTTCTGCGCATGCCCGGAAGGTTCTAAACCCTCTGGGAGATTGTTATTTTTGTGTCTTTTTATTTATTTATTTTTTTATTTAATTTTGTTTTACTTTTGGTTTATTTTTACTTTTATTAATCCCCAGATACTCCACATTCCCCAGAATTCCAGAACAGGAACTTCACCATCAGAGTTTAACGTCATACCCACAACATTAAAACCCTCAGATACCTTCTTCTAGCACATATATAATTTTTTTTAAAAGAAAGGGTTGGGAGTTTGCCATAAGAGCAATACAATTGGGACAATCATATAGGTGCTAGGGCTTGACATGACTAGCCGATTGATCAGACAGGGCCTCTCTGACCAACCGACCGTAGTGAATATATAGATAAATAAATCCGGACAAAGAAGTACAACATAACAACAGTACAGACTTTATAGTCTGAGCAGGTGGAGATTGACATATATGACAAGATACAAAACAGATAAAACGAAAGTCCTTTGGAAGTAAGAAACAGTTCATAAAGAATATGAGAGTCACTGATAATTGGGGGGACAAAACCCTCCATCTAATAGACAGAGACACCACACGTCTATTCCCAGGGGGCTTCCCGGGTTGAGTTTAAATACCCAGCTAGTAGTGCCACCTAGTTGCAAACCCTGGCGGCAAGGGAAGATAATCCTTTTAGACATAAGTCCGTCCCTTCTGGATATTTCTAATGTTATAATATCTTTCTCAGAAGGAATCAAGTCACATAATTGCACAATTATAATGACACTCGTTAATAGCCTGCAACACTTGTATATTCTTATTATTATAATGGAGATTCGGTGTCTGTCTGTAACCGAAACTATGTCACTGCTTACATCACAATACCCCCAGGAATCACGTTTATCAATGATTATTTAATTTATAGTCAAGAACCATTAACACATAGAATATATCTTATCTATTAACGATGTTTCTATGAAAATCTGAGTTAGATTTACCTCAAAACAGCCCATGTTATTAGTAGGTTTAAAATCCTGTAATGTCATGTATATAACTAAAAAATAAAAGTTTACATAATATATTGTGTGGTTTGAAGAATAATTAAAGTTCCAATTACTGTCGAACTGGGAAGACAAGGCAGCAAACGGTTGTAACTGAAATACAAACCCGAATGCCACAAGGTCCACTGCAAAATGACAAAGTATATATAAGACTCCACAATGTCATTCAAGTCAAGCAGCCAATCAGAACTCAAGGAATGGAATCACCCAGATTCATGGATGGATCATTCTTGATTCCTATTTATACCAACTGTCTTGGACACTGCTTGAGTTGGACTTAGTAAGCTGCTGTTATAAAAACCAACAGTAGACTAACTGACTTCAAATTTTCATACTAGGCTTAATAAATAATTACTTGGTGTTATTGATCTCTAATATTATTGTTTTATTCTCAAACATTAAAATCAATCCTATGAATGATTTTATATAGAAACTAATTAAAATGAGTGTAATCTTTTTATATGTGTTCTTATTTAATTTCGTTAGTCTTTCTAATCTAATACATTTTATTTATTGGACAAACACACATATACACACACACAGAGAAATTGGAGGAATATATCACCAGGCATACAACAGAATGGACAAATCCTAGCAGCAAGGTAACAGCTTTGGAAATTGGCTTTCATAAATCTTCTGTCGAAGGGATCTTTATCCAGAAATATTTAGAATAAATCAAAGGTAAACAAACAACCTCATAGTTACCTCATTTTTCTTTACACTTGCATTGTGATAGCCTTCAAAACCAACCACCAAACCAATATAAACCAATCAAGCAAATTATAAAACACTTATTTTATTACATTAAAACTTAAATACTTATGCCAGGAAGGTGCATATTCTTGTTAGTTCTGTTGATAATGCAAATGGTCACCATTTGTTTCCTGTTGAGCAGAACACGGTAATTTTCACCTTTAGTTGTCAAAATTCCTCGCAAATAAGGCAATTAGAGTAACCACCCTTGACTTTCATTTTAAACCAAGCCAGTAGCTATTTTGAAAGTCTCCATGCGAAATAAACAAATCTTAGAAACTTTTTCAAAAACAATACAACTGCATGCTTTAACACAAAAATATCATAAAATGTGTTCTTAATAACAATTAAGTTCATTTCAGATAAAGCACACGCACAATTTTATCCTAGGAATTTAGCCAACTAAAGGTGAAAATTACCCATAACAATACAGTTTACATACAGCCTGTGCATATACCTATTCCCATTATACTGTGAAAGTTTTGTTAAATTTCGACCAGTAGTTTTTTGACAAAATGAAAAGAAAATGTCACCTCGTTAATAATTTGAAACGCAGTGTATGGCACAAGTCTACAATGTTTTGTTACTCAGATTAAGAGAAAAATTAAAAACCGATTCAATTGATGGGAAAAGAGTGACCTCTGGTGGCCAACAATAAAAGCTGGTGAGAAAAATTCATCGGTAAACATTGTTGGAATCTGATCTCTTCTGAAAAGCTTTTACTTTTTTTCAAAGCCACTTATTGTATGATTAATTATACAAGAACATACAACATGGCTGATGGGAAGATGAAATAAAAAAGATTGGTGGGAGAATTGCACAATGACATGTGGTCAGTTCACAAGCCACTTAACTAGTTAACAATAAAGCACAGAGAATGGAGTGTGCTTGCACATACTCATTATATATATATATATATATATATATATATACTAGCAGCGGCTACCCAGGTATATAAAAACATGGTTTAATAATTGTTTGCAGATCTATTACTACTGAATAGCGAGTTCGATCCTCGCAGGATGACCCATAAAAATCACCACGTAAAAAGATCTTAATTTAATCCGGCCTTGTGGGAGAGTCAGGGAATTTTCTTTTCGTTAGATTTGAGGGAATGATATCACATGGCTAAACTTGCAAATCGGTCGGAAAATTAAAAAATATTACAGGGTGACCTAAAAAAAAAAAAAAACAGAAGCTAAATTATTTATTTATTTTCCTATTAAACCAACCCTAAACCCCAACCTCAACCCTAACCCTAAACCCCCTAGTTAAATTTAACAGTTTTATAACAAAATTTGTGGGTTCTGTTTTTTCTGGGTCACCCTAATTTTCCAACTGATTTGCAAGTTTAGCCCATCCCATAATGATATAGTAAGAAATTTTAATTTAATGATTAACTATATTTTTTAAATAAAATATAAATGACGCGATTTGCAAAACTTCAAAATTAATATTTGATAAAAAAAAAAAAGAAGAATTAAATAAAGTAATCAAATTTATGTAAAATGATAAATAATCTAAAAAGATTATACCCCACAGAAATAACATTATTAATTCAAAGTGTAGCCGATCAAATGTCAAATTATTATAGTAAAGTATACTATACTATAAATTTGATAACAATTTGAGTTTTCAGAAATGTATTAGGTAATCTAATGGTATTATCTCTTGCGCACTATTCTGCATTAGTATCATGATTTTATTTGTATTTCTAATATTAAAATAAATAAATTAACACGATTATGAAAAATAAAAAAAGGCTTTGTTTACAATTGACGAATAATGGGAATTAATTTTTAAAAATTGAGTTATCGTTAAATGTTTTCGTTGGATTTGTTATTTTATTCGCTGTAAAAAATAATTCAATGTATGAAAAGACATTAATTACATATTTAGAAAGATTTGTTTTTTTCTAACCAAATGAATATTTTTAAGATAGGAACAGAAATATGCGATAAATAAGATTTGATTTTATGTTAAAATTTAGTATGAAAAAATTATACTACAAATGAACTGACTGAAATATTATTTTAACTCGCTGTAAAAAATAATTCCATTGATAAAAACTCAATCAAATTACATATTTAGAAAGAGTATTTTATTCTCTTTGTAACCATATAAATATCTTAAAGAATATTGAATCGTAAATAGGTGAGAAAAAAGAATTTGTTTTTTCCTTAAAATGTAGTCTGAAGAAAAAAAAAAATCATACTTATCAGCTCTCCAAAGCCATGTTTTTTGTTTTTTTTTAACTCGCTGTAAAAAATAATTCAATAGATAAAAACACATACAAATTACATATTTAGAAATATTATTTTCTTTTCTTTCCAACCATATAAATATTTTTAAGATTGGACCAAGAATAGGTGATAAATTCTGAGCGGAACGACTTAGACTGCAAAATTTATTCACTAAAATTAAACATCACTGCTGGTATTGCTGTAAATGGCTATAACAAAAAGTCAGGTGGCGAACAATATTTTATTATCAGCAGGTGCTGGTATACGGACAGTTCAGCAAATTGGGTGATTTTGGTTTAATTAATTAATTATATCCCTTAATTAGTAAAAATCAATAACCAAATATGGCGTGTTTCTTAGTTAGAAGGTTATTAATGTATATGCAAGATTTCAAATCTGAGTGACTCCTCTTTTCTGAGTTATAGGTCGACACGTACATACCAAAAACTTTCTTTTATATATATAGATATATGATTAAAGTAGGCGGAGTGGCCTATTGTCAGTAGCTGCTGAACAGCAAGGGAATCTATCCCCCTTTTCACGTGCTGGACTAGGGAGATTGTTTTGCACGTCTACCCTAGAACATCCAGTGTCTCAATATCCTGGGTATGACGTTAAACTGCATCTGATGCGGAGTGCTACACCTACCATCAACTATACCACACAGATCCAAACTGTGAAACTCATGCATTGAGTTGGCAAGTGCCTGTATTGAACCCACAACTTTGTAGTCTCAAGGTGGGTACAAATAGTTAAATTAGGAAAATTTAGCAATGAAGGACAGGAGTGATGGAAGACTAAGTCTCAGTTGTTCTATTTTTCAATTATACCCCCTGCTCTGTTTCAAATCTTTATCTCCATTCTTATCTAGTTTCTTTAGCCTTTCTAATTTAATATAATATTTCATTGCATTAAAACTTAAATAAGTAAGTAAAGTCGTCGGGGCGGACTAATGTCGGTATCAGCCATGCAGCGATTGAGTCTATCCCCTTTTCACTAGTGCTAGACCAAGGAGATTATTTTAGTGTCTGAGATGGAGCGCCACACCTACCATCAGCTCCTTACTTTACCACACAGATCCCTGTGCTATTCATACGCTGAGTTGGCGAGGACCGGTATCGAACTAGGAACCTTGTAGTTTCTAGCCAAACGCTCTACTGACTAAGCTAACCCGGCCCATTCTTGCACCCAAAGGGTCCATATATGCTTATATATATATATATATATATATATATTCATCAAAACTCTCTAATAATAAAATAATAATAAAAATAATTCTAAACAGGCAAGTATATATAATATTAGCTAGCTAAAAAATTTTTTAGTTCCCTTGAGGAAGGTGTACCTTAAACACCGAAACCATGGTAGAGAGAAAATCTTTTCAACAACTATATATATATATGTCGATGATTTGTTTACTTTTAGCTATGAAATAGAGCAAGAAATTTCATATTTTGTATTGTAATATTTTTTCTTCCCTTCCCATGATGCTCTGTTTCAATGCTCAATGCATTTCTGTGGCTAAAATGTTAACCAAATAAGTCACCATTTGAGATTAATTTTTCTATTTTATTAAAGTGCAACAGGTTTATTCTTAAAATACAAACATGCATTGTGAAATTTTTACAAGTTTTTCCAGTTTTTATCAGAATTCAACTCCCATGTCAAATAGTAAAAAAAAAAAATCATATATCCTGGTTATGTGAAAGAAAAAAACAAGATTCAATATAAAGCTCAAAGTAATCCCCTCCCCCAGATTATCCTCCATAACAACAATCTCATGTATCTAGTTAGACTGTTAAAGAACACAGTCAGGCGTTGGTATTGCAAAAAGTCTAGGAGAAGGAAAACTGAATTCAAACCAGCTTTACTCCATAGAAAAACTGACCTTGTGTCACATCATACCCATAACAGGGGTTAGGTAAATACTGTTGCAGGTGAGAACCTCCGGTGGTATAATTGTTTCAGGAGTTTGATTCTCACAGGTTGCTCCATATCACTAGCCTTGTTCCAAACTAAACTTTAGTAAAATACTGCTCTAGTTCAAAATGAAATGCAAAAATGTAAATCTTGATTATCTGGTGTTGCCTATCTGCCGGGTTCTTATTTCTTATGAGTGCTGTCATCTCAGCTAAATAATGGACCATTCCATTTTTATTATAAAGAAAGTGGAAGAAAAAGGACATGCTGCACAGAAAAAATCTATGGAAGAAAGAAAGGGAAAAGATAGACAGAGGTTGAGTGTGCTAATCTATTTCAATCGAACATAATGAAAAGAAGTAAAAAGAAAATAGATTTTAATTAAGATTATTATACTTTTTACATATTGAACTATTTTGCAATAGCTTTTATGTAAACATATCAAACATTGTAATAATTAAATTATTATACTGTGGTATATCCACAGGTCTTGCAAGTAACTTATGATTGTAAAATCTCTGCTTGTCTCCAAACTAAATGAGAATAATGTATCACATCCATCTTGGATTTAACAGAGTTCTGAATACAATAGACACCTGAAGAAGGCCAGAGAGTACAACAGTCAAACATTGGTTTGGTTTGTGGCATATCAACCTCAGTGGGTCATTTAATGCCGATCAAGTTGTGAAATAAAGTCATTCTTAATGGATACTCAATTTTTTTATAAATACATTTTTCTACTTAACCCAAAGATACTAACAGGTACTACCACTCCGGTCAGATTGGACCAGGGAGCAATGGTGATGAAGGGGTGTTCCACATTCCCCAAACCTCCAGAACTGGAACCTCATCATCAGAAACAACAAAAACAACCCACACACAAATTTCCTTGTTGAGTAAAACATTTCATTGTTAAAATGTTCAAGCAAATGTATCCCCACCTTTATAAATAGGAATGAACTCTTTTGTTGATATTCAAATCCTGTGAATAATTTGTAGTAACGTTTTTACCATTCTTCACTTTGTTCAAAATGGTATGTGTTGACCCTATTTAACAGGCCGTAAAAATCTGAGGTATAAGAGTAGGGGTAAATTTAATTCTATCACCCCTAAAAAATTTATGGAGTCAACTGTTAAGTTTTTATGGGCCATCCTTTGCTTTAAAGCAGGAGCGCTTGTCCAGTGGAACTGGATCCCTGGTAAAGAGTCCCTCAATAATGAATCCTTTGGTTAATTTGGTAAAGAGTTCTCAGTTCCTGGTAAAGAGTCCTTTGATAATGAATCCTTTGGTTCCTCTGGTAAAGAGTTCTCAGTTCTTGGTAAAGAGTCCTTCGATAATGAATCCTTTGGTTACTCTGGTAAAGACTTCTCAGTTCTTGGTAAAGAGTCCTTCGATAATGAATCCTTTGGTTACTCCGGTAAAGACTTCTCAGTTCCTGGTAAAGAGTCCTTCGATAATGAATCCTTTGGTTACTCTGGTAATCGTATAAGTCCTTCCTGAGTATTGGTAAAGATCTGGTAATCCTATGTCTATCCTCAGTGAGTGTAATTGTAATTATGACTTAAATAGCGTGTCTTCCACGCAGTATGTTTAGTGATTGGCTGCAGGAACAACTCACGTGACCTTGATAGTCTATAAATCAAGGTGGGGAATTAGAGCACATCTTATATAAAAATATTCCAACATCAACTAAAGTTACTGGAAAAAAAAGAAGAAAGAAAAAAAAAGGGGGGCAGAACTTGGCTAAAACGTTCAAAACATGTAACACAAGGGTTCTGATGTTATTTCTCACAATCCAGTTGCTACAGTAAATGCCCTTCTTTACCTATTTCCCACCCAACCCTTCCCTCCAAGACATCCACCTTTCGGGTAATATAGATACTATAGTGGAATCAACAACCTTTCAAGCCATAACAGACTCTTGTTCGAATCACTTTTACCATTCGACAAGTAAAAAGAAAGAAGGGCATTATATATACATATTATATATCAGCTATGACAGTAAGAGTTATACATATGTAGTTCTTATCAATTCTGAGGTCGCTTTTTTAGGGAATGGGAGGATGCAACCATTCGTCCATGTCTCTATCATATTTTGTTTATACACAGCATTGCATAGTCTAAGAAATATGTCGTCAAATTTCCTTATCTTCCATACTTCAGGGAGTATTTCGTCGAGGTCTGTAGCTATTCTACTTTTTATCTTTAATAG
>CM042173.1:42280794-42363294 GCA_023376005.1 Doryteuthis pealeii
GTATTTGGCCAGGATGTTAAAATTCTTATAAAAAAGAGAGTTGCTTATTGTATACTAATTAGCAAATGGGCGTCAACCAAATAATCTTGCGTAACTATTTTATCAACATTTGGTGGATTTGGTTTGGTTTATTTTGTTTTACGGCATATCAACCTCAGTGGGTCATTTAATGCTGATAAAGTTTTGAAATAAAGCCATTCTTATTGGATAATCAATTTTTATAAATACATTTTTCTATTTAACCCATAGATGGGACCCTAACAGGTATTATCACTCCGGGTCAGAGTAGACCAGGGAGCAATGGTGATAAAGGGGTGCTCCACATTCCCCAAACCTCCAAAACTGGAACCTCACCATCAGTTAGAGTTTAACGTCATTCCCAAGACATGTAGACCCTCAGCCAATGCCTAGAAGCACCCATATGATAAAAAGGGTTGTGGCTTGCCATAAGGGCAATAGGGTTGGGGCAATCATATAGGTGCTAGGGCTTGACATGGCCAGCTAATTGCCCACCTGTCTAGCCTAAGAAAGGGCCAAAGTGGAGTATTGCAAGTCATGGACTGCTCACCCACCTGGGTTCTACCCTTAAGCATCACGGGTCGCCAACCACAGCCAACAAGTGGTGCCCATTGGGAGAGTCTTTCAGTTGGTGGATTCTAACGCCCCAGCTGACAGGGCGGAACATTTGGTGGAGAAAAGGGGAGGTGCACATTATAGGCATAACCTAGGGTACTAAATACCTTGGTGCGAACCCTTCATTTAGACATTATTCACTGCTTTATAGAAACTTCATGTGGCTAACAATTTTCCTGGTGAGAACTGAGATTGTGTACAGTTACAAAAACACTCAAAGTATTTTTCTTTTAATACCCACTCACAAAGTTAGGCTAGTACTATACAATTATGATGAAAAGCAAACGATAAAAAAAAAGATGGTGAGCATGTATTATTTTTTTTAAAAAGAAAAAAGGAAAATTATTCAATGCTGAACAAACAGTGCGTGCGTTAAAGTATAAGAGCTTCTAAGTGTAGCGTTTCTGAACGAACGGGTTTAGGCTCTTCCAATTGTTGGGTTGAAGAAACACGAGTGATGGGTCATGTTTGTAGTAAATCTTCACTGAAGGAGGTTATTAACTGTGTGTTTGTTCAAATGGGGAACGTAGAGGGGAGGAACAAAAAAAAAAAAAAAAGGAACAAAATAAAAACGTAAAGAGAAACATGAAAATTAAGATCTTATTCTTAATAAAAAAAGATAAAAACAAAAAAAAAACTATGAAAAGAAAGAAAGTGGGTGGGAATTAAAATAATTATGAAGAAAAATCTAAAACAAAACAAAAGAGGGAGTGGGGAGAGAGAGAGGGAGTGGGGAGAGAGAGAGAGAGAAAGAGAGCGAGAGAGAGAGAGAAAGAGAACAACACATGAGAGAGAGAAAGAGAACAACACAGGAGAGAGAGGAGGAGAGAGGAGAGAGAAAGACTGAAAGACAGAGACAGGAGAGAGACAGTGGTGAGAGAGGAGGGAGAAAGAGAGAAGAGAGGAGAGAGAGAGAAGAGAGAGAGAGAAGAGAGAGATAGAGAGAGAGAAAGAGAGAGATAGAGAGGAGAGAGAAAGAGAGAGATAGAGAGGAGAGAGAAGAGAGACAGAGAGAACAGAGAGAGACAGAGAGAAACAGAGAAGAGAGAGAGAGAGAGACAGAGAGAGAGAGAGAGAAACAGAGAAGAGAGAGAGGAGAAACAGAGAAGAGAGAGAGGAGAAACAGAGAAGAGAGAGAGGAGAAGAGAAGAGAGAGAGAGAGAAACAGAGAAGAGAGAGAGAGGAGAAACAGAGAAGAGAGAGAGAGAGAGAAACAGAGAAGAGAGAGAGAGGAGAAACAGAGAAGAGAGAGAGAGGAGAACAGAGGAGAGAGAGAGAAGGAGAAAGAGAGAGAGAGAGAGAGAGGAGAGAGAAGGGAGACAGAGAGGAGAGAGAGAGAGAGAGAGAGGAGAGAGAGGGAGACAGAGAGGAGAGAGAAGGGGAGAGAGAGAGAGAGACAGAGGAGGAGAGACAGAGAGAGAGAGAGAGAGACACAGGAGAGAGAGAAGAACACAGGAGAGAGAGAAAACACAGGAGAGAGAGCAAAAGAGAGAAGGGGACAGAGACAGAGAAAGGGAGAGATATCTACATAAAATGATGATGTGAAAGAATCTAAAGCAAGCAATATTTTTGATATTGATACATAACATCAATAAAGTACCCTATTCTAACAAGACTTCCTCCTTCACTAAAACAACAAAAAGCCAATCACCTTAAAGTATTTACCTTAAACTGGCCAATGAATTTTGTTTTCTTTACCAGCGTTTATCGTCTCCATTTTATTACTAAGTTGCTACAATGGTTGTCAATTTACAAGCACTAGTGTATTATTAGTGGGACTTATCACTTTTGTCAACAAAACTTCCATAGGTAGTCTTGACACTAAAAGAGACACATCACTTTTAGGAAAGTGAAAAGTTGCAGTGTTAAGTACCACACCCAGACTAGTTTCTATTCTATTAAGAGGACGGGGTGGCGGTAATGATCATAAAATATCCTTACATGTCGCAGAAGTCTTTGGTAAACAAACCACACACACATTTATGATTCATGTTTCTTTTTATTTTCAATTTTTGAATCGTGAATCAACGAACTAAGGTACAGGTAGACCTCATTTATGAACTTTCGCTTTACGAAACCTCAAAATTACAAATTCATCTGTCGAAAATAAAAATAAAATTTAATAAAATTCTAAAAAATGAACATAGATACATACATATATATATATATATATACATATATATATATATATATATATGAGAGTAAGTAAACAAACAAATGTGTTTATTTGATATGGCTTCTTTTTTTTTGCCAACAATTTTTGGGGGATATGTGCTTAATTGAAGTTATACTTAATTTTGTAAATTAATTAGTTAATAATTAATGAATTTTAGGCAGGCATATATGTTCAAATGTAAGGCTAAACAAATCAAGAAAATGTCAATCCCTGAATGTACATTTCGACCTATTAGGTCTCATCAGCAAGGTTATAGACATGGGAGACTGCTCCGTGTGTGACTCGAAACCTCGACTGCCAAGCTGACAGGCGAGTACTCTAACCATTACACTAGCTGGCCAATCCCAGATTCTTCGTTTGTTTTGAACTTATTTATATTCCACTTTTTATTGACTTGCTACACGATAGTATGAGAGTAAGTAAACAAACAAATGTGTTTATTTGATATGGCTTTTTTAAATTTATATATATATATATATATATATATATATATATATATAGTTAAACCTATTAAGTCAAATATACCTACTAACAGTTTCGTATAGCAGATCTTTGCCCTGAAGAGCACTAAGCGAAACTGTTAGTAGGTATATCTGACTCATTAGGTTTAACTTTATTATTTGCTCTACTTAGGTATTGAGCACTCTTTACTTTTTAGCTTTAGATAATCCTGGTGGTTTATATATATATTTTTCATATATATATAAATATTTTCTTTTGGCGAAGTATTATAGTATCAACCGATTATGTTCAGTTGGTACGACTATCTTGGTCTTTTCTTTTTTCAAATTTTTTTTTCCCCCAGGTGATGTTTGGTAGTATATTTTTACAATCAAACTATTTGCCGGGATTTTTTCTTACCACAAGGGTTTACCAACAAGTTTGGTATATATATATATATATATATATTTACCAACGCCTCCGCACGAGCAGGATGCAACACATGGTCAATTTCTTAAGCAGAGTTTTAACAGGTTTGAATTCAGAGTTTTCCTTCTCCTAGACTGGTTACCTAGCCATGGTTAAAGAGTCCAGACTTCCCTGCTATTTACCCATAGCTGGAGGGAGAATTGGATTCATACCTTTCCCAAGGGTATTAGTGCCATGTAAAATGCAAACAGCTTTGAAAAGGAATTGAACTCGGGTCGACGAGTCCATTTTCTACAATTCTAAACATTAGACCACACACCTCCACAAAAAAAAAAAAAAATGAACATATAGGTTACAAAATTGGAATTTGGTTAATCTCTTTCACCAACTCCAAAGTCCGACGACAAACTTTCTTTGTCCTGCAACAATCTTCCAGCTGTTTTCCACATACAACTTGTTCACCACTTCAAAGCATTTCGCCCCTTTCTCGGTTGTGCTTAGTTTTATGTACAGTGATCTGAGAAAAATGTGCATACGTGCAGATTTACTCTCACCATGTCTCTTGGCTTCAAGATCGAGCTTCTTTAAATTTTAGAGCTGAAGCGTCCATATTTTCCTTTTCCACTGATCCTACAAGCCAGACAGGTTCATACCCGGTATGCTCCATGAGGCATGCCACCCCTCGCACTACAGAACATTTTTTTTTGGTATCTTTCAATGATCCTAGCATATATCATTCACAGGAATACCTCATATTATGGCTTTATGAAACCTCAATATTGTTCAGTAAGTGCATAGATGGGCAAATGGGCTATTTCTTATAAGTCCAACATAAACAAAGGGGAATCACTCTTGACTGATAAATTATTTATTTTCCCATTAAACTAACACTAAACCATAACCCCTGTCTGCTTTTTTCCTGGTAGAGCAATGAATAAATAATTTATCAATCAAGAGTAGTTCCCCTTTGTTTATGTTGGAATAATAGGAAATAACCGGCAAATGTTTATTAAAATTAGTGCATTTACAAAACAAGTTATTAATCGATAATTATCAATTTAACATTAATTAGCCTCTTGTTAAGTTTTTGTGGGAAATCAATTTGATTCAAATTTCTTTCTTTGTTTGTATGTATCTTATTATAATGGAGATTGTGTGTTTTTCTGTCTGTAACCGAAACTAAATAACTACTCAAGTCACAATTCCCTTAGTTATTTAAGTCACATTCACCATGAATTTATCCTTATTTTAACCTCAATTATTAATAAAATTGTTCTACATTATTTATACTGTTGGCCATATCTACATACTAACAACATGCAATTGTATTTATATATACAACAAAATAGCGGTTTACAGTATGAATGGGAAGGCTAATTTGCATATTGATATTAAAAATGTAATTTTAATAAATATGTGCTTAGTATTATTGGTTTCTAATTGTTTGATTTTATTTTAATGAATATAAGCAAAAATCTCTTCAATTAATCTTAAATGAAATCCATTAACAAGAAAAGATAACTTATTTTATTCTTTACTTCCTCTTTTAACTAAATACTTAAATTAGAAAAAATAACAATGAAAGACGAGAGTGGTGGAAGAGTAAATTTCAGTTGTTCTATCTTTCGATTATATCCCCCTCTGTTTCAAATCTTTTTATCTGCATTCTTATTTAGTTTCATTAGCGTTTCTAATTTAATACGATATTTCATTACATTAAAACTTAAATACTTGCACCCGGAGGGTACATATATTTGCTACTATTTCATAATAAAGATGAAGACAACAGTCAAAAAAAAAAAAAAAAAAAAAAAAAAAAAAAAAAAAAAAATAATACATATCAAGCCTTATCTAAAAAAATTCAGACAAATGCATTTTAATATTTGACCCTTTTGCTTTAGTAATTTAGCTATATAATAAACAGTATAAGTTTTTTCTGTTTGTTTCTTTGTGTTAAAGTGCAGTATCTGTCTGCATAGAGTTTACTATTGGCATTTGTGAAAATCTAATTAAAAATATCAAATAAAAAAATTAGAATTAACTAATTAAAAGAATCCTATATCTGTTTTTTCTTATTCTTATTTTCTCTTTATTTTTTTGAAGAATTATCAAATTTTATCTTCTTTGAAATAAGTTTTCATCTGCACATTTTATATCTCAGTTAAAAAAGTGGGGGGGGGGATTTCTCAAGGGTACAGATACTACCCTATAGGCAGAAGTGCTGATGAGATACTGATCTTAGAGCCCATAAATTCTACAACATGATCAGAGTAAATAAACCCATTTTTTTTTTTTCAGATAAGATATGCAGGTCTTCACTCAGAAAAGGTTTGTTTGTTTGTTTTTGTCTTACAGCATATCAACCTCAGTGGGTCATTTAATGCCAATAAAATTTTGAAATAAATTAATTCTTAATGGATACACAATTTTTTTTAGAAATACATATTTCTTTTTAACCCATAGATGGGACCTCAAATAGAGTTTAACGTCATTCCCAGGACATGTAGACCCTCAGCCACTGCCTTCTAGCAGCCATATGATAAAAAGGGTTGGGGCTTGCCGTTGGGGCAATCATATAGGTGCTAGGGCTTGACGTGACCAACCGATTGATCAGAAGGGGCCTCTCCGACCGTCCGTGTAGCCTAAGTAAGGGTCTAAGTGGAGTTTGGTTTGGTTTGTTTTACGGCATATCAACCTCAGTGGGTCATTTAATGCCGATAAAGTTTTGGAATAAATCAATTCTTAATGGATAATACAATTTTTTTATAAATACATTTTTCTATTTAACCCATAGATGGGACCCTAACAGGTACTACCACTCCGGGTCAGAGTGGACCAGGGAGCAATGGTGATGAAGGGGTGCTCCACATTCCCCAAACCCGGAATTGGAACCTCACCATCAGATAGAGTTTAACGTCATTCCCAGGACATGTAGACCCTCAGCCACCGCCTTCTAGCACCCATATGATAAAAAGGGGTTGGGGCTTGCCATAAGGGCAATAGGGTTGGGAAAATCATATAGGTGCTAGGTCTAAGTGGAGTGTTGCAGGTCATGGACTGCTCATCCACCAAGACTCCGTCCTTAAGCATCACGGGTCGCCACCCACGGGCAACAGATGGTCCCATTTGGAGGAGTCTTACCCCTCTGCAGAGGTGCAGTCGGTGCCAATAAGGATGGGTACTCCCCCCCCCCATAAAAAAAAGGACACAACTACGCACAGGGCAGGTACTCCCACAACACAACCACGGACAGGATGAGTACTCCTCAAAAATAAACCACGGACAGGATGGGTACTCCCCACAACACAACCACAAACAGCACACAGCAGGTACACCACACAGCTATAGACCAACAATTTTTTTTGACAACAATTACCAACAATGAAAGCTAAATATAAAACAAACAAAACAAAGAGACATTCTATAGCAAAAGGGGGTCAAATATTTACTAACTAGTAAAAGAAAAAGTAGATTAAAATATGTATGAAATGGAAAGGGAAATTATTTCAAGAATTTGTGTGAAGAACATTTGATAGAAAGTGTCAAAAAGTTGATGGACCAACAGAGGGGAATGATAAAAACAACAATTGAATGTTGAATAGACGACTAAACTGGCAAATCAGTCGGAAAATTAAAACATATTACAGGGTGACCCAGAAAAAACAGAACCAAATTATTTATTTATTTTCCCATTAAACTAACCCTAAACCCCTAGTTAAATCTAGGGTGACCCAGAAAAAACAGAACCCAAATTATTTATTTTCCCATTAAACTAACCCTAAACCCCTAATTACCCCAGGGTGACCCAAAAAAACAGAACCCAAATTATTTATTTATTTTCCTATTAAACTAACCCTAAACCCCTAGTTAAATCTCGGGTGACCCAGAAAAAACAGAACCCAAATTATTTATTTATTTTCCCATTAAACTAACCCTAAACCCCTAGTTAAACCTAGGGTGACCCAGAAAAAAACAGAACCCAAATTATTTATTTATTTTCCCATTAAACTAACCCTAAACCCCTAGTTAAAATTAACAGTTTTATTACAAAATTTGTGGGTTCTGTTTTTTCTGGGTCACCCTAATTTTCTGACGGATTTCCATGTTTAGTCGAAAAGACTTATGTTAATGCGAGATGTGGATGATAAAGAGTTGTTTGTTTTGAGTTATATACTATGTGAGATATGTCAAAAAAGGTCAAATTGTATTGTCATAAAGGAATTTCAATTTGGGTGGGCAAGATAAATACCTATAGGATATAACATTTATTTTACTAGGTTGTAGACTACACACACATCTTATTATAATGGAGATTGTGTGTTTTTCTGTCTGTAGCCGAAACTCTATTACTACTCAAGTCACAATTCCCATAGTTATTTACGCTACATTCTTCATGATTTTATTTTTATCTAAATTAATAAAATTGTTAAACAATATTAATACTGTTGACCATATCTACACATTAATAACATGCAATTATATTTATATATACAACAAAATAGCGGTTTACAGTGTGAACAGGAAGGCTAATTTGCATATTGATATTTAAAATTTGATTTTAATAAATATATGCTTAGTATTATTGATTTCTAATTGTTTGGTTTTATTTTAATGAATATAAGCAAAAATCTCTTCAATGAATCTTAAATGAAATCCATTAACACGAACAAATAACTGTCATTTTATTTTTTACTTCCTCTTTTAACTAAATACTTAAATTAGAAAAAATAACAATGAAAGACGAGAGTGATGGAAGAGTAAGTTTCAGTTGTTCTATTTTTCGATTATACTCCTTCTGTTTCAAAACTTTTTATCTGCATTCTTATTTAGTTTTATTAGCCTTTCTAATTTAATACAATATTTTATTGCATTAAAACTTAAATACTTGCACCCGGAGTGTGCATATATTTGCTAGTGTTTATAAAATCCAATCTGCATACCTAACTATAGCCATATATCAATGACTTCTTAGATTGTTGGTGTTAAAATGGACATGAAATTTTAAAAAAAATATTCTCACATGAAAATCTCGTCAAACAATTTATGAGATAATTCAACATTTCCAAAATAGTTTTTTTTTTTTTTTTTTTTTTTTTTGCCCGGAGCGAAATTTTGCGTTTTGTTTCTAAGTGACATTTCTGAAGCTTTGGGGAGTGTAAGCCATAGCCATGTAACTTTATAGTCATTACTCCCAGGTCCACCCCTGACTTGAAAGTAATAGAACCTGTTACGTTTCCATCTAATGACCAAATAAATCTGTTTCAGATAATGAAGTGTACACCGGTTTAAATTGTTTTACACTTCATTATCTGAAAAAGATTTATTTGGTCATTAGATGGAAACGTAACAGGTTCTATTACTTTCAAGTCAGGGGTGGACCTGGGAGTAATGACTATTTGTAGAGATGTGTTGGTTGAATTTTAGGACATGTCAACCATTGTTGATATTTTGTTTTATTCATTCTTGATGGGAACTCAGTTTTTTGGGAGTTTTTTAAAACAATCTTTTTTTTAACTCATTTTTTCGGTAATTTATGAGGAAGTGCGTCCCGGTCTCCGGTGGCTATCAAAATAACGACCCCAGCTCGTCGTAATTCTTGTTTATTTATCGTAATTTGTCGTAATTCTTGTTTAGATATGAAGATGGATATATAGTTTGGAATAGACTGAGATAGATAGATAGATAAACAAACAAAATAATATAGATAGATATGAACAAATGGAGATAGCTATTTTCGACAAGTAAATGTATTGGGGGGGGGTCGCTTCTTTTTTGTCGTAATTCTTGTTTATTTAAACTAAAAACGAGACATTAAACAAACATGAATAAAAGAAAATCTTAGTATTTAAAGTAATATAAATAAATATGAACAAATTAAGATAGATAGATAGATATGAAAATGGATAGTTTTGTGTTGACTGAGATGGGTCGTTATTTTAATAGTCACCGGCTAGCAATTTTTGAGGCAGGAGACCGGGACGCACTTCCTCATAAATTATTTTTTCTATTTAACTCATAGATAGGACCCTAACGGGTCAGAGTGGATCTTGAAGTAATGGTGATGAAGGGGTGCTCCACATTCCCTAGAGCTCCAGAATTGGAACTTCATCTGATAGTGTTTACCGTTATATCCAGGGCACTAAGACCCTCAGCCACCACATTTTAGCACATTCATCATAAGGATTGGGGCTTGCCATAAGGGCAATAGGGTTGGGACAATCATATAGGTGCTAGGGTTTGACGTGACCAGCTGATTGTGTCGTATATTGATGGGTACCATTGTTTTTGGGGTTTTTTTTAGATGGTTAGTGTAGAAATAGATTTTGAATTCAGGGTTGTTGAAATAAAAATCTGAGCCGTTAGGTGATTGATGTGCCATAACCTCGAGCTGACCCGACTACTTCCAGTTAGGAAAACAGTAGGAACAGAAGGTTCAGTTAGCTTAGGCATTAGAAATCCTAAGGTAGTCAGTTGCATGGCCTCATACTATGAAGTTGAGAATCCTAGAAAGTTCAGGTTCTGAAGTTAATAAAAATGTGATCACAAAAATATATGCCTTGCGTTGTCTCTAAGAACTAATGACAACCATGGCATAACCAGACCAGTTAACAACAGACAGAGAGGTATATAACATCCCATGGGAGGCGGTCTCTCTGACTGCTTGTCTAGCCTAAGTAAGAGTCAAAGTGGACATTTCTGTTTGGTTTGGTTTGTTTTACGGGCATTTCAACCTCAGTGGGTCATTTAATGTCAAAAAAAATTTCGAAATGAATTCATTCTTAATGGATACTCAATTTTTCTTATAAACACATTTTTCTATTTAACCCATAGATAGGACCCTAACAGGTACTACAACTCCGGATCAAAGTGGACCAGGGAGCAATGGTGATGAAGGGGTGCTCCACATTCCCCAAACCTCCAAAACTGGAACCTCACCATCAGATTGAGTTTAACATCATTCTCAGGACAAGTAACACTGCCTTCTAGCACCCATATGATAAAAAGGGTTGGGGCTTGCCATAAGGGCAATAGGGTTGGGGCAATCATATAGGTACTAAGGCTTGACGTGACCAGCTGATTGATCTGGGGGGGTCTAAGTGGAGTGTTGCCTGTCATGGACTGCTCATCCACAAGGATTCCATCCTAAAGGATCATAGGTTGCCATCCCCGTCCAACAAGTGGCCCCATTGGTGGGGGGTTCTTACCCCTCTGCAGAGGTGCAATTGGTGTATTCTAACACCCCAGCTGACAGGGCAGGATATTTTTTATGATAATTGGTGATAATAATTGTTAAACTGGCAATAAGTTGTTGATATACCATCTGAAAAAAAAAAAAAAAAAAATATATATATATATATATATATATATATATATATATAATAATACTAAATGGTTGAAGAGGTAAACAAAATGCCTGTCAACCCTCCTGAGGGGATTGAATGATTAAATAAAGAGTCTAGTTTGAAATTCCCAGAAGCATACAAGACACCTGAATAAGGCTGGAGGTCTCAGTCAAGTGCTCTACTGTAATAGGAGTCATTTCTTTTATGCTGTTTTTTTTTTTTAGGTGGGGGGAGGGGTGGAAATGTCACATGATCCACAAGTGTCTTTAAAGATTTGAAATAGGAGAGTCCCCTAAATTGATGATCAAATGATGACCATTGAAACCCTCAGTGAAAAACACACACATGGAATTAAATCCTACACTGAGAAGCTTCGTTTCAATGGACTGTCCTCACCCCCCACAGGCAACACCTGACTAAAAGTACAAGGAGTCAAGTTCATTGCCTGATGACTGCAACACTATCAACAGAGGAGGGAATACCAACAAAACCAAGTAATTTTAAGCACTGTTGTCAACCGGGAGCAGGAGGGCTGCCACCTAAAAAATTGACCTTGTGTCACATGGGAGTGGTAATGTGTGTGTGTGTGTGTGTGTGTGTATATATATATAAGTAAAGAAATAACAAAAGACTTAGAGATTGAGCATTATAGTCTATTTCAGGGAGCTTAGACAAAGTGTCTAACTCTCCCAACTCATCAGATGCTAATCTAATTAGCATCTGATGAGTTGGGAGAGTTAGACACTTTGTCTAAGCTCCCTGAAATAGACTATAATGCTCAATCTCTAAGTCTTTTGTTATTTCTTTACTTATATATTTGCTCTGTGACTAACATTAAGAGCACACATTGAGCTCTCAAACTGTGACAGTTTTTTAAATAAGACTATTGTGTCGTAAGGAAGATTTCTTCTCTGGACTTTTGGATTATATATATATATATAGGCTCATAGAGGTTCTTCACGGAACAAATGGACATGCTACTACTAACACACTCGTCTACCCGGATTTTAATAGCATGTCAAATCCACAAAAACACTTCAACTTTTATAGTTGAATAATGCTCCCTTTCAAAAAATCTATAAACAATTTCTTCAAATAAGAAATTTTCTCCTGACGATGACCTAAGGTCGAAACTAGTTGAGAATAAACAACATACAAGAAATATTCCTGATTGTCTTATTACTCAGTCGGTAGAGCGTTCGGCTAGAACCCACAAGGTTCCTAGTTCGATACCAGTCCTCGCCAACTCAGCGCATGAGTAGCACAGGGATCTGTGTGGTAAAGTAAGGAGCTGATGGTAGGTGTGGCGCTCCACCTCAGATGCAAAAACAATCTCCTTGGTCTAGCGCTAGTGAAAAGGGGATAGACTCCCTCGCTGTATGGCTCATACCGACATTAGGCCGCCCCGACGACTTTACTTACTTTATATGATGATTGCCACTTCTTCACAGAATAAGGCCATTTCTACAAGTAGTTTGGATGTGAGCACACAGAGTCCCCTGATCCAAATTTTGTTTGTTTCCTGTCACACATGAACTCCTTTTTTGGTTTCCACTCATATACAACAGTAAGTGACTGAGAAGCCAAACCCTCAACAGGCAAGCCCTGCCACACATGTCAAATATGTGGTCAGTCTTAGATGTAGTAGATGTGTCCATGCTGTCAGTCCTGTGCAGCTTACGCAGAGGCCACTTTAGGATGGGGTGCTCGAGCTGCCTTACCTCAAATCCATACAGCTACCATTTATTTTTTTTAAATTTAATTCGCTTTGCAAACTCACTTTTCCCTAATCCCAATTATCTACCCAGAGCTCAATGGATGACCCAACAGGTCATGTCTTGTCTAGTGATATATATATCTTATTATAATGGAGATTGTGTGTTTTTCTGTCTGTAACCGAAACTATATTACTACTCAAGTCACAATTCCCTTTGTTATTGAACATCACAATCTCAATGATTTTATTTTTATTTAAATCTCAATTATTAATAAAATTGTTTTACATTATTAATGCTGTTGCCCATATCCACATATTAATAACATGCAATTATATTTATATATACAACAAAATAACGGTTTACAGTGTGAACAGGAAGGCTAATTTGCATATTGATATTTAAAATTTCATTTTAATAAATATGTGTTTAGTACTATTGATTTCTAATTGTTTGGTTTTATTTTAATGAATATAAGCAAAAATTTCTTCAATAAATCTTAAATGAAATCCATTAACAAGAAGAAATAACTGTAATTTTATTCTTTACTTCCTCTTTTAACTAAATACTTGAATTAAAAAAAATAACAATGAAAGACGAGAGTGATGGAAGTGTAAGTTTCTGTTGTTCTATTTTTCGATTATACCCCCTCTGTTTCAAATCTTTTTATCTGTATTCTTATTTCGTTTCATTAGCCTTTCTAATTTAATACAATATTTTATTACATTAAAACTTAAATACTCTCACCCGAAGGGTGCATATATTTGCTAGTATATATATATATATATATATATTATATATATATATATATATATATATATATATGGAGAGAGAGAGAGAGAGAGAGATGAAAATATACTTACAGGTTGGCCACCTACACAATTTTTCTTATGCAATAAAATACACTGAACTTAATCTTCTTAGAAAAGATTTCCCTTCTTAATCGCCTGAAGACAAAGAACAATTAATTCATGCAACAAAAACTTGATATGTTGGTCGACATTTATCGCAGTCTTGTCAGCAGATAGATCCATGATTTACAAAAATAACAGGGGTAATATCGGTGAGGTTTAAAAATGACCCCCTCCCCACCAAGAAAAGGATGCCCTATGGTGAGGCTCCAAATCTAGAGTGTGAAGTCATCACTTCATTGTTATTACTCCCATGTCCACTGACCCAAAGTGGTAGTACCTGTTAATACTCAAACATTTGAAACCGGAAGAAACAGACATTCCGAGCTGACCAATATTTTACGATACACCATGCGCCCTATCCGAAAAATCCTTATTCTACTCCCACATTAGGCTGGGTCATTCTTTTTTTTTTTTTAGGGCAGGGGGTCACAGTCTTGTCAGCAGCTATATCCATGATTTACACAAAAATAAGTAAAAGTAAGTAAAGTCGGCAGCCATACAGTGAGGGAGTCTATCCCTTTTTCACTAGCACTAGACCAAAGAGATTATTTTAGCATCTGAGGTGGAGTGCCACACTTACTGTCAGCTCCTCACTTTACCGCACAGATCCCTATGCTACGGGGTAATATACACATCTGACAAAAGTTGATCCTTCCCTATCAGTGGGGCTTAGAATAAGCTGACTGTATCCTCTTCATTGCCATTAGTTCCATGTCCACTGACCCAGAGTGGTAGTACCTGTTTGGGTATCATATATCTATTTGAAAATTATTTGTATTAGATAGGAATACTTGATATTAACTGTAAATGCAAGAGAATTATCTCCCTTGCTTTGCCCGGCTATCCTATTGTGTGGGTACAAAACACCGTTTGACACTGGTAAAAGGTCACATGTGCGTGTGGCGCTAGTTTTTCAAGTCTTTTAGCAGGCAGGAACCAAGAGGACAAGAAGGTTATTGTCATCACGGAGCTTTTCCTCCTTTTCTCGATTTTTATTAGTTTGTATTAGAGAAACTACATAGTCCGTTGTCTTCTATTGTAGTTTCACGTTGAAGACGCAGGAAGATAAGTGACAACTCCCGTATTTTTGTAAATAAAAGTGTCTTCACCCGTCTAGCCTAAGTAAGGGTCTAAGTGGAGTTTTGCAGGTCATGGACTGCTCATCCACCAAGACTCCGTCCTAAAGCATCATGGGTTGCCACTCACGGCCAACAGGTGGCTACATTTGGGAGAGTCTTATCCCTCTGCAGAGGTGCAGTTGGTGCATTCTAATGCCCCAGCGGACAGGGCAGACATGCAAAGGAAGAACAAACACAAAGTTGTTGGGTTTATAGTAACGGGTACATACAATGACAATGGGTCAACATTTCCTGCTGACTGTGCTAATATCTGTCTTATCCCTCTGCAGAGGTGCAGTCGGTGCATTCTAATGCCCCAACAACTGTGTGCAAACAGATGATAATAGACAAATAAAAAAGAACAATCTAAAAATGCAATGGAACATTGAAAATATAATTATGATTGTAATCAAACATTTAAAAATGGATAAAATTTTGGCATTAAATAACCCATAAGGAGTTGATATGCCATTAAATAAACAAAATCAAACATAATAGTATTTAGTAATTTGCTTGAAGCATTGTTAAGTATGTTATATATTAATGATAGGAAAGCAATTACAATGCATATAAAATTAAAATAAAAAGATGTTTAGTCTTATAGATTTCAAAATAACAAAAAATAAAATAAAATAACGACACAAAAAAAACGCGTCCATTTCTGAAAACGTCTCTGATGATAAAGTTACTTTGAAATCGATAAGAATAAACATCTTTTTATCTTTATTTTATATGCATTGTAATTGCTTTCCTATCATTAATATATAATAAAACCAAACATATTTCTTGCCTTGTGCCATACAAAGCACAGCTTAGAAATCAAATCTATTTGACCTGTTTTGTAAAGTTCAAACATTTGCAAGTCATAAAATACAGCGAACTGTTATTGTCGAGTTTGTGACAGAATTTCTCTGAAAAGCTTATCACTAACTAATCAGGAATAATATCAGATTTTTCTCTGGGAAAATGTTTGTTTTGTCTTATATCAACCACGGTGGATCATTTAATACCAGCAAAGTTTTGAAAGACTCATAGCACTAATTTAGAAGAAAAAGACCAGATCTGCATTGTTTTTTTCGGACATCTGAATGTTATTCTATTCCCACATCACGGCTGCGAATACCATTTCTTTGGACCATATGACCTTTAGGCACCCCTTTTGCAATCTCATTTCATAAGGACATTTTTTCATCTACACTGCCAAAATCTGGTTGTTTGTTAATAGATGATTTTTAGAGTTTTTTTTTTTTAATTATAAAACTAACCCCTAACCCTGATCCCTAACAAACAACTGGATTTTGGCGGTGTAAAAAAATGTCCTTATGAAACGAGATCGCAAAAGAGGTGCCTAAAGGTCATATGGTCCGAAAAATTTTAAACTCATTTTTTTTGTAAACAAATTTTTTTAACCCATAGATGGAACCCGAACGGGTCAGAGTGGACCTGGGAGTAATGGTAATAAAGAGGTGTTCCACTTTCTCCAGACCTGGAACCTCACCATCCGATAGAGTTTAATGCCATTCCCAGGACATGAAGACCACCTTCTACCACATATATGATAAAAAGGGCTGGGGCCTGCCATAAGGGCAATAGGGTTGGGGCAATCATATAAATGCTAGGGCATGACGTGACCAGCCGATTGACCGCCCGTCTAACCCAAGAAAGAGCCAAAGTGGAGTATTGCAAGTCATGGACTGCTCAACCACCTGAGTTCTATCCTTAAGCATTACAGGTCACCACCCACGGCCAACAGGTGGCCCCATTTGGGGGAGTCTGACCCCTCTGCAAAGGAGGAACAAACACAAAGTTGTTGGGTTTATAGTAACGGGTACATACAATGACAATGGGTCAAAATTTCCTGCTGACTGTACTAATATCTGTCTCTTTACTTTCTTATTTATTACCACCTTCGTCACTGCCATCATATCAGTATTAACCCTCTTTTCTCCCTGATCGCCCCCCGCCCCCACCTCATTGGGTTTTTTTGTTTTTGTTTTGTTTTAATTTCCGAGAAAGTTCAAGTTTACAAATACTTGAAAGGAACCGAGGAGAAAATTGATATAAAAATGTGGTTTGTCCATAACCACAATACCCATGGTATTTAAGGCCTTTTTTTACAAATAACTTTGCTCTGTTTACAATAATTAAACATTGAGCTCTCAAACGGAACCTGAACTCTACAACAAACTACTGGTAGAGAACTAGGACCAGCCTAGAATCACCTTGTACCAAGAAACTTGGTACTGCACCAAAGTATATATATAGTATCAACAAAAGTAATATGATATTACAGGAATATTTCTTATATGTTATCTATTCTCAACTAGTTTCAACCTTAGGTCATAATCAGGAGAAAATTTCTTATTTGAAGAAATTGTTTTTAGATTTATATTCTAATATCTTTTCCCAATCTTCGTCATGCTGAACGATGGTATTTTCTTTAACCCTAATTGACTTAAATTCCTCACTGTTAGTGTTACAAGAGCATGTATTTCGACGACATAATCTTTAAAACAAAGCAATGACAATAACGAAATAAAAAAAGCAAACCTTTCTTAAAGTAAAATTGAATTTTAAAAAGTTTTATGTTGCCTTTTTTTACATTCCAAGCTGAAGACATCATTCTATCGCACCCTGTATTAATATTACTAGCTTAAAAGCCACCCTATTAAACGTCAATTAAGCTAGCTCCTGTGGATAGTTCTTGATTGTGCGCTTGGCCTAACAATGACGCTTCATGTATTGTACAAAAAATTTGTCGCAAAAAATCACGTAGAAAAATCGCCAAAAATTAATACACAAAACTGACATGCAGGTTACAATGAAAACAGAGCTATAACAAATCGGGTCATCAATGTACCTCGACATAGATATACCTACCCTGACATATACATATACACCCACCCACATGGCCATAGTATCATACTTGTTGACGGGGCTCAAGATTTAGACGACTGATAGCTCTGCCAACCTGCAAGACTCTCCCAACCAGCAGTGTTCTGGATATAACACTAAAAATGCATCCGATGGTAAGATTACAAGTCTGGAACTCTGTTTGGGAGAGTCTTTTACACATCGGCAGAAGTATCAATCGTTTAAGTTTTAAGCCCCATCGACAATTGTGATACTATGGCCATCTGGATGGGTGCAGGTGTGTATGTCAGGGTAGGCATATCTATGTCGAGGTATGTGTGTGTATATATCTGTGTGGGGTTGGGCATGCCTGTGTATGTGTGTGTGTGTGCAGATGCATATGTGTGGTGATAACTTGGAAGGTCAGTTGAAAGTTTAAAGAAAAAAACAAAACCAAAATGAAATCAGAACTTAGTGAGAAAGTTTTTCAAAGAAAAGGTGTTTTTTTTTTGTATCCAGTTTAAAATGGCATTCATAGCACTATGACACAGCTGGGGGTCTGTAGATAAGAATTGAGTTAAATATCAAAATATGAGTGGTCTATATTCAGAAGGGGGGGGGGATGCACTCCATCTATATAGGCTAGATTTTAAGGAAAGGCAACCTGGGTGGGGAAAGTTGCAACAAGGGGCAGTATTATGCTAAGACAGAAAACATAGTAGTCAGTTGTTTAGCCAAGAGAATTTTGCCAGCATATATATATATATATATATATATATATATATATATTATAGTTGTAGAAAAGTTTTTCTCTCTACCACGGTTTCGGTGTTCAAGGTACACCTTCCTCAGTAGAACTAAAGAAATTTAGGTAGCTAATATTATATATACTCGCCTGGTTTAAGATTATTTTTATCTAAGTCTCCTAAAAATAAACTTTTGTCTCTAAAACTAAAGCTTTTTCCTTTGAAATTAATGATTAGTTTACCATATATTCACCCGGCAAAAGTAATTTGTGATTCTATCTATTCACTGTCAATATCTGGTTGTTTTAACAGACGATTTTTAGATTTTTTTTTTAAATTATAAAACTAACCCCTAACCCCTAACAAACAACTGGATCTTGACGGTGTAAATGAAAAACATGTCCTTTCTTAATAGAGATCAAGAAGGGGTGCCTATAGGTAATATGGTCCCAAAGTATAAACAAACTAGTAACCGTCTTTATTTTCTTTTTTTTTTTTAACCAAGGGAGACAACCCTGTATCCTCCTACAGAATAAATCAATACACCAGACATTATATAAACTAGCAAATATATGCACCCTCCGGGTGCAAGTATTTAAGTTTAAAAGTAATAAAATATTAGATTAAATCAGAAAGGCTAATGAAACTAATTAAGAATTCAGATAAAAAGATTTTAAACGGAGGGGGTATAATCGAAAAATAGAACAACTGAAACTTACTCTTTCATCACTTCCATTTTTCCTAATTTAACTATTTAGTTAAAATAGGAAGTAAATAATAAAATTACAGTTATTTCTTCTTGTTAATGAATTTCTTTTAGGATTTATTGAGGAGATTTTTACTCATATTCATTAAGATAAAACCAAACAATTAGAAATCAATAATACCAAGCACATTTTTATTAAAATCAGTTTTTTTTTATATCAATATGCAAATTAGCTTTACGTTTACACTGAAAACTGGTATTTTGTTGTATATATAAATACAATTGCATGTTATTAGTATTTAGGTAAGGCCAACAGTATTAATAATGTCAAACAGTTTTATTATTAATTGAGGTTTAAATACAAAATAGAATCATGGAGAATGTGACGTAAATAACTAAGGGAATTGTGACTTGAGTAGTAATATAGTTTCGGTTACAGACAGAAAAGCACACAATCTCCATTATAATAAGATTACATACTAATTTTTTAGTTAAGATACGCAAGGTAAAAAAGTATGCAGTGATGCTGATAGCTTTTTGATTTAGTGCGTCCTGGGACACACATATTTGCTTGGAATGAGTCCCCAGGAAGATTTATAGGTCCCAACTAAAGCCATCTAACTCCTACCTTGTAACCTATCCTAAAAAAAACTTTTACCTTGTACAAAGAAAACAATTTTTTTAAGAAATTGGAGGATGAAAATTTAAAAAAAAAAAAAAAACAATGTAATGTGTATCTTCCACCAAAGATATAATCTGTCATTAAATAAAATATTCAAAGTATTTAATACATCAGAAATACTTTGACAATGATCAATAATATATATCATATAATATATATCCTTTAATAATTATTTATTGATAAACATCACATTGGTGTCCACCCTGTCAACTGCATTGTAGAATAATAATATATCATAATGATAGTATAATTATATATATATATATATATATATTATAAATGACGATGATATATCATAATATATATATATATATTATTATATATATAATATATATATATATATATATATATATATATATATATATTATTAAATAATGTTGATATATCATAATATATATATATTATTAAATAATGTTGATATATAATATATATATATATATATATTATTAATAATATATATCATAATAATATATATATTATTAAATAATGTTATATATCATAATAATGTTGATATATCATAATAATATATATATTATTAAATAATGTTGATATATATAATAATATCATAATAATATATATATTATTAAATAATATAATAATATATCATAATATATATATTATTAAATAATAATAATATATATCATAATAATATATATTGTTAAATAATAATAATAATATATAATATATATATATATATAATATATATATATTGTTAAATAATAATAATATATCATAATAATATATATATTGTTAAATAATAATATAATATATATATATTGTTAAATAATAATAATATATCATAATAATATATATATTGTTAAATAATAATAATATATCATAATAATATATATATGTTAAATAATAATAATATATCATAATAATATATATATTGTTAAATAATAATAATATATCATAATAATATATATGTTTAAATAATAATAATATATCATAATAATATATATATTGTTAAATAATAATAATATATAAATAATATATATAGTTAAATAATAATAATATATATGTTAAATAATAATAATATATAATAATAATATATATATAATAATAATAATATATATATAATATATAATAATAATAATATATATATATATATATATATAAATAATAATAATATATATAATATATATATCATAAAATAAATAATATATAATAATATATATATATATAATAATAATATATAATAAATATATATATAATAATAATATATATAATAATAATATATATAATAATAATATAATAATATATATCCTTTACTAATTATTTATTGATAAACATCACATTGGTGTCCACCCTGTCAACTGGGCTGTAGAATACTCCAACTGCACCCCTGCAGATGGGTAAGACTCCTCCCTAACAGGACCACCTGTTAGCCATGGTGACCCGTAATGCTGGACTGTGACATCAGATTAGGGGAGTTCAAAATCCAGTTTTGCTATTATGTTCACATTAAAACTAATACCATTGGGAAAGATATGAACGCCTCATCTCTAACTCTGGGTTAAATAGTACTACTACTGTTCTGTAAGGATGGCTTTGGTATTAAATAATCCACAAAGGTTATAATGCCATTAAACAACCTCAAAACATTTATTAGAAAACATAATGCCATTAAACATTTATTAGAAAACATAATGCCATTAAACATTTATTAGAAAACATAATGCCATTAAACATTTATTAGAAAACATAATGCCATTAAACATTTATTAGAAAACATAATGCCATTATTAAACATTTATTAGAAAACATAATGCCATTAAACATTTCAAAACATTTATTAGAAAACATAATGCCATTAAACAACCTCAAAACATTTATTAAATAATCCACGAAGGTTATAATGCCATTAAACAACCTCAAAACAATACTCGTGAAACCCATTAAATCCAGTCATGCTATCACATTCACTTTCAGGCTAATACCCTTGGGAAAGGTATGAAGCCCTCATCCCTGTTATTCTACAAGGATGGATTTGGCATTAAATAACCCATGAAAATTGATATACCATTAAACAAAGAAACAAATCACCTCTTGACAACTAGGTTATATCAAAAAGTTTAGCAATCTAAGGTGGTTGTTATTTTTTAAATTTTAAGTAGAAGCATTTTATACCTCTAAAAATGCTTGTCTGGAACTGGTAAGAGCAGTAGTTCTCAAACTTTATACAGTCTGGGCGCACTTATAGTACTACAGATACTTGATAGCGCACTGTATATAAAATAGGACTAATATGTTATTAAGTCAGTGGTTCTCAAACTTTATACAGTCTGGGCACACTTACAGTACTACAGATACTTGATAGCACACTGTATACAAAATAGGACTAATATGTTATTAAGTTAACTGTTAAATATATAAAAAATAACACATTTAACAAAAGCAAACTTAACATACCTTTATGAAGTTTAATCATTCCTGTGTTAATGAGAAACATGAATTTGATGAGACCTTGCGATTTCTTCAATGTTTGGTCTTATGTTTGAGAGACAAACTCATTTCCTCATCAATGCATTGAAGAGTTCCTCTCTTTTTACACTTAATTGTTGCGAGGGTTGAAAATCCCAGTTCACATAAATATGAAGTATAAATGGTATAATATAGTAACAGTATACATTTGCTTTTTATATCTGGATAGATTTTTCAGGAATACTACGAAGCGCACCTGAAAAAGCTCTGGGGCGGACCAGTGTGCCCAGGCGCACTGTTTGAAAACCACTGGGTTAGAGTAACTAAGTAATTACAATATCTAAAGTACTTCCTTTGCATTTCATAAAAGTTACTGGTTTTGGTTGGTACAAAAGACCGGATAAGTTGGTACAACTGCAATGATACAAAAGACAAAAGACCAATCTGAGATTTTCTTGTAGTTAAGAAACAAAGTGAAAGTGAGATTAATGAAAGTTTACGTAAATCTTTGAAAAGAGAAATGAGATTTAAGAATTGATTTATCTTCTTTATTTTATGACAGATAAAACAGCAACCCACAATAAAGCAGCTGTATGGTCACTTAACCCTTATCCCACAAAGAATTCGAGTAAGACAAACAAGACATGCTGGATACTGTTGGAGAAGTAAGGACAAACTTCTGAGGACACCTATACATTGATGCACCAGAGTAGGCTAACCAGCAAAAATCTACATCAATCAGTTCTGTTTGGTTTGGTTTGTTTTACGGCATATCAACCTAAGTGGGTCATTTAATGCCGATAAAGTTTTGAAATAAAGTCATTTTTGATGGATACTCAATTTTTTTTTACAAATACATTTTTCTATTTAACCCATAGATGGGACCCTAACAGGTACTATCACTCCGAGTCAGAGTGGACCAGGGAGCAATGGTGATGAAGGGGTGCTCCACATTCCCCAAACCTCCAAAACAGGAACCTCACCATCAGATAGAGTTTAACGTCATTCTCAGGACATGTAGACCCTCAGCCATCGCCTCCTAGCACCCATATGATAAAAAGGATTGGGGCTTGCCATAAAGGCAATAGGGTTGGGGCAATCATATATGTGCTAAGGCTTGACATGACCAGCCGATTGATCAGAGGGGGTTTCTCCGACCACCCATCTAGCCTAAGTAATGACCAAAGTGGAATATTGCATGTCATGGACAGCTCAACCACCTGGGTTCTATACTTAAGCATCATGGGTTGCTACCCACAGCCAACAGGTGGCCCTATTGGGAAAGTCTTACCCCTCTGCAGAAGTGCATTTTAATGCCCCAGCCGACAGGGCAGATGGATGTAAGTGGAAGTGAAATTAATTTCTGTAAATCTTAGAAGAGAGAAATGAGATTTTAAAATTCTCAGAATTGATTTATCTTTCGTTTTTTATGAAAACAAAACATCAGATAAAAAAAAACACACACACACACACAAAAAACAAAGTTTTCAATTTGCCTCAAGATTGAAAATTTAGAAAAGTCTTACTATCAGATGCAGTTTAGTGTCATACCCAGAACACTGGGGGGGGGGGGTCTTATCCCTCTGCAGATGATGCAGTCAGTGTATTCTAAGTGCTGTAAACAGGACTTTAGCATTAGTCTGCTAGTCTAGCTTGCTATTATACAGCACCCAAGAACCAATAATCTTTGTAGTGAATATTCTGCTAACCAAGCGCGCTATTGTTACATTATTCATAGGTAGCTAATGAATTATGTACGTACTATAGTTAGATATTTTTGAATCAGTGTTCATTAGATTCAAAATAGTGGAAGTTAAGTGGAAAATGGCCAGCCGTTATGATTAGTGTTATTATCAGATAGTGACCTTAGCTTGACCTCTCGAAAGTTGCACCAGTAGGGCGTGAGACATTTTTAGATCAGTTGCGACCTGTTACTAGCTGAGAGCCGATGACAGAGACTGCTCTCGGAGGTTGCTTCTCTCACTGCGTGGTTGAATCCTGGGCTGGGGTTGTTCAATAACTTAAAGAAAATCAAGTCTTGCTTTATCTCTGAATGTTTGAGATGAGGCTTGAAGATTAGTATTATTAGTGTTATTCGGACTATTGTACCCATCTTCATTGTTATTTGTACAACATTTCGGCCGATATACCCTCTGGCCTGAAGAAGGCTGGAGGGTATATCGGCCGAAACGTTGATTAATTAAAACAAGATGACCAGTTCAACAAGAAAGAAGTAAAATCAACCCGGAGAAACAGCCCAAGAATCAGCCCTGAAGAATATGGCAGCCGATGAGTTAGCAGCAGGAACAGATAGACAAGAAAACAAGTAAGAGCTCATCTCATCTCATTATTCAGTCTGTGCTCGCAATTATGAAAATTTGTTGATGCAACGAGGGATAGACATCTGATTCATTCCAAAACATGTCAGTAAAAGAGAAAGCTCAGGGCCTGCACTGTCATGTGACCAATGAACATGTGACCCAGGAAGCCCCACCTCTAATATAAACAGGAAGACTATTCTATTTAATAACCCAACAGTATAGAGAATGTGACACCCTCGATTCTCACTAGAACCCCTAGCTCTGTATGACCTTCTCATTTTCTAAACTAAAAATTCATCTCAAAAAACAATACCTAATACTTATGTGCAATACTGTAGAAATCAAAATGGCCGTTATAAGCTGCAGCCCATGGCCTTGAAGGATTTGAATGACAAGGCTTGACTTGTCCTGATCCTTCCTTCCGGTGGATACCGTGAGAATCGGTGGAGAAGACCCTCTTCCGGTTTAGATTAGAAATAGATTTTAGTCAGTCGGCGAGAAACCACGACGGTGGTGAATCGTGTTATACACGCAGCCGACTATCTGCGCAGGTAGTCTGGTGGGGGATTTCGAGAATAAAATGTGATCTAAGTAAATTGAAGTTTTGTGTTATTATCTAAAAACTAACAATGACACAGGGCTTCTGATAAAGAGAAATCCCCAATGGAAGACCAGACACGAAGTCCCCAAGATAAGTCCAGACGTTAGAAGAGACCTATGTGAGAAGACCTGTTCTGTACTCTGCTCTTTCGATGTACTTGTCTAGATCCCAACGTTGTGAATTATGTACTGGCCGAATTTAAAGCACGAGTCAGAAAACCAGGCTCACAAGGATTAAAACAAAACAACAACAACAACCACAAATGTGTGTAAACAAGACGCGGATGGAAGAAGAGTGTATGTGATCTTTCGCTGTCTATCCAGCTGGCTACTACTGCTGCTATCCCTACTGGCGAACTTAACACCCCAACGGCCGAGTTGTAACTCTACTGGCGAACTTAACCCTTCGATCCCCGGGTTCTAACTAACTTAGGGCTCAAGTTTAGTTGTATTTATGTCAAATTCCCCTTCCCCAAACCATCTTCTCCGGACCACACAAATGGCCAGCACTTGAATAAATCGCCGACTTCTAGTCGCCATTAACCCTTAAAATTAAAGTACTCAAATATTTTTCCAGACAATCCGTCTTCAATATGTTGATCATTAATTTTTTCAAAAGAGAATTTCTCCTAAAAAATCCTTTTTGCTTTTAATACCTGGGTGCCTAAGATATTATCACCAAGTGGTCCCATTTCATGGTGGCATACAGGTCTCTTTAAACTTTACGACCTAATCTTTGGATTCGTAAAAAGGTCAGCCACCCACCCCTTTTACTTATGCCTGACCTCAACCTACTCTCTTTCTTATTTATTTATTTATTTATTTATTCTGACCATGTTTGTCTTCAACCACAGTATCACACCTAGAAGAAACAGAAGAAGAATAGAAGTAAGTAAGTAAAGAAGAAGGGTATACAACATGAGGCCATTAAAAGAAATACAGTGGTGTAACTTGATACCATATCAAAAGAGGAGCTTCAACCAATGGGAAACTCTCAGGAATCTGTGTTGAATCAAAAGTGGATTCTTTTCAAAATCACAATATTCCTTTTGAAGTTTAAGATTTGAGGACATGGAAGACATGAAAATGAATACAATTGTTCAGTTTAATATTATATTGAAAACAGCCCTGTCGGTTGGGGCGTTAGAATGCACCAACTGAGATGAACGATACATTAGAAGGGTATATAAGACTATTATACGGCACCCAGGAACCAATATATATCAAGAAACCAATATTATACGGCACCCAGGAACCAATATATATCAAGTAACCAATATTATACGGCACCCAGGAACCAATATATATCAAGTAACCAATATTATACGGCACCCAGGAACCAATATATATATCAAGTAGCCAATATTATACGGCACCCAGGAACCAATATATATATCAAGTAGCCAATATTATACGGCACCCAGGAACCAATATATGTATCAAGTAGCCAATATTATACGGCACCCAGGAACCAATATATATCAAGTAACGGCACCCAGGAACCAATATATATATCAAGTAGCCAATATTATATGGCACCAGGAACCAATATATGTATCAAGTAACCAATATTATACGGCACCCAGGAACCAATATATATCAAGTAACCAATTATACGGCACCAGGAACCAATATATATATCAAGTACACCCAGGAACCAATATATATATCAAGTAGCCAATATTATACGGCACCCAGGAACCAATATATATCAAGTAACCAATATTATACGGCACCAGGAACCAATATATATATCAAGTAACCAATATTATACGGCACCCAGGAACCAATATATATCAAGTAACCAATATTATACGGCACCCAGGAACCAATATATATATCAAGTAGCCAATATTATACGGCACCCAGGAACCAATATATATCAAGTAACCAATATTATACGGCACCCAGGAACCAATATATATATCAAGTAGCCAATATTATACGGCACCCAGGAACCAATATATATCAAGTAACCAATATTATACGGCACCCAGGAACCAATATATATATCAAGTAGCCAATATTATACGGCACCCAGGAACCAATATATATCAAGTAACCAATATTATACATGAAAATGAATACAATTGTTCAGCTTAATATTATATTGAAAACATCCCTGTAGGTTGGGGCACTAGAATGCACCAACTGTGATGAACGATATGTTAGAAGGGTATATAAGACTCTACTAATAAATCCAACGTAATTACCTTCCCTTAAATATCTCTGTATAAAAGCAACCCTCTGACCACATCAGTTAGAGTGTAGTCAGAGTAAAGTAAAATAAATTGTAGTAAAAAGATAACCAGGGTTTCAGACTTTAGCAAAGTTTTATTTTACTTTACTCTGACTACGATCTAACTGATGTGGTCAGAGGATTGCTTTTATACAGAGATATTTAAAGGACTATGAGTAAAGAAATACGTAGGGGAGAATGTACTAATAAATCCAACGTAATTACCTCCCCATAAATATCTCTGTATAAAAGCAACCCTCTGACCACATCATAGTCAGAGTAAAGTAAAATAAAGCTTTGCTAAAGTCTGAAACCCTGGTTATCTTTTTACTACAAAGACTATTATACGGCACCTAAGAACCAATATATATCAAGTAACCAATATATATTTATATTATAACCAATATTATACGGCACCCAGGAACCAATAGTCTTTATGGAAAAAGTTTAGAAATGGTTCAAGTGAACAGTGTTAACTCACAAAAAGCAGAACTGACCCAGGGTGAATGACATAACAGTAACAGCACTCTTTGATTTTTGCCTGCTCTTAAGTCTCTTTTGCAATTCGTTCTGCTTTTAGAGGCAAAAATTGTAAATTTAAGGATTACCACACAAAATATTTTTCTTCAAACCTTTGCCTTCATTTGAGGAAATATATTTCAGTCTTTTAAAGTGTTATCACTGTTACAGCTTAATTATTAAGTAAAAAGCAGCATATTGGAGGTGTTGGTAGTGATGGAGGGCATATTTTCAATTTGAATTCTAGTTATAATATTTTATTCGTTTAGTTTAAAATAACAATCTTTTGTTTTAAATATGGAAATTGCTATATTTTCTAACCAATTTCTAGGCTAAATTTTGTGAGAGCAAGGATTTTTAATGCATTTTAGTAGACAATGTTTGATGCTATTTCCTCAATCGTGCAAGTAAGAGATCTAGTTTTTGGTATCAGTATTCAGTATACTAACACACAACTTTCACACCCCTGGACAATTTGATATTTTAAAGAATATGAAAAATCAACCTACCCTAATGTACATTGAGACAGGTCTGATGTGTGACAATTTCAAATTGTCACACATCAGTAAGACAAGAGGAAAGAGACCTTAGGAATCCTATAGGAATTATCAATAATTCAAAATTTGCACAAATTGATTTTGTGTGGCCACGTGTATACACACTAGACAAGTTTTGTCATGAACAAACAGTAACACAGAAAAAAAAAAAATTTTTTTTTTTATTTCTCTGAATTTTTATCCGGTTGAAACATGGTGCAATGAATGTAAGGGTTGAGTTAATACACTTCTAAGTGACAATCACCTGTAGATTGCAGGTTCAATCTTGGCCAAGGGTGATAATAACATAGAATAATTAACATAGCTTAACACTTGTACCCAGTCATGGTTAATGGAATGAGAACAGTCTATCCCCGTGGATTGAATAAAGAGTTCGGTTTGAAGTTCCATAAAGGCTCCAAGTTCGACAAGAAACACCTGAAGAAGACTGAAACAGTGTATATAACAATAAAGATGAGGACAATAGTCCTTGTTAATTATTGGTTAATGGAACAAGCCAAACACCTCCTCAACTTAGTGGACTGTTCCTAGCAGTAGTAGCAACAACTACTTAATCTGTTGCAGTTTGTCCATTGGCACTGAACTAGTAAACGCCTGGAGGAACTATACCATTCAACACCTTGACATTTAATAGTGGTAACAGTATGAGTAGTACAGGGATTTGTGCAGTAAAAGTAAGGCGCTCCGCCTCAGATCCCAAAACAATCTCCTTGGTCTATCGCTAGTGAAAAGGGGATAGACTCCCTCACTGTCTGACTGATACCAACTTTAGACCATCCCAATGACTTTACTTACTTTATTAAATTAAAAGTTAAATACTTGCACCCAGGAGGTGCATACTTTTCCAAGTTATTTATAAAAGAAAGTCACAAGTGTCCAGTTTGCAAATAACAATTCTGGGTGGGGAATTTCTTCTTGGGTGTGTCTATTTAAAATGTTTAAATTCAAAAATAGATTTTGTTTGAACTTGTCAATTTTATTTGGCAAAATTTCTCATAAATTTTGTTATGATGAAAGGAATTTGGTCTTTTCTTATTGTGAACAACTATTAAGAATTTCAATAGTTAAATAAATGAAGTGACAAATAAATACAAGTTTCTTTTTTTCCAATTCATATTTTATATAATTTTAATCTTTGCCATTCAAAGCTTTGATCCATTGAGAAAGGAATACTTCTTAGAATACGTAAATAAAAATTTTCAACCTATCAAACAGTACCTTTTTATAAATGTAAAAATTACAGACCTGAAATTTTTTTTCTTTAAATGACAAAAAGTCAAATGAATTATTCTGGTTTGGCTTGGTTTGGTTGGTTGGTTGGTTGGGTGGTTGGGTCTTACGGCATGTCAACCCCTTGGGTTATTTTATGCCGAATATTTCTATTGGTAATTTGGTATTCAAAAAGGTTTAATGCTAACAAAGTTTTGAAATAAATTCATTCTTAATGGATAATACAATTTTGTTTGTAAACTCAGGTTTTCTATTTAACCCATAGATGGGACCCTAACAGGTACTACCACTCCGGGTCAGAGTGGACCAGGGAGCAATGGTGATGAAGGGGTGCTCCACATTCCCCAAACCTCCAAAACTGGAACCTCACCATCAGATAGAGTTTAATGTCATTCCCAGGACATGTAGACCCGCAGCCACCGCCTTCTAGCACCCATATGATAAAAAGGGTTGGGGATTGCCATAAGGACAATAGGGTTGGGAAAAGCATATAGGTGCTAGGGCTTGACGTGACCAGCCGATTGATCGGAGGGGCCTCTCCGACCGCCCGTCTAGCCCAAGATAGGGCCAAAGTGGAGTATTGCAAGTCATGAACTGCTCATTCACCTGGGTTCTATCCTTAAACATCATGGGTCGCCACCCACGGCCAACACGTGGCCCCATTGAGGGAGTCTTACCCCTCTACAAAGGTGCAGTCGGTGCATTCTAACGCCCCAGCCGACAAGGCGGTGAATTATTCTGAATTAATGAAAAATTATTTTTTTCACGTTTTTTTTTTAATAAAATTGTTGTTGGCATCCTTCTATCTACAAGAGACGATGGAGTAGTGTCCAAAATTTTTCTTGGAACTACGTGGCCTGGGCAGGTTCATATGGAGGATGAGCTGTTTCCCAAGCAGTAAATCCCTCCTGTCCACACTCCTGCTGTGATCCAAAGAAAAGGTAAGGAACCCATGCAGTTTGGCAACGGTAGTGTCGCAGGAGTTGATGGGTAGCACTGGATTTCAGCGTCACCCCACTTTAGGGACTCCAGCTCCTGATTTCTTTTCGGCATTTACTCCCCTAGCCTTTCCTTGGGAAGGCAAAGCTGCTGGCAGCGGAGGTTTTGTGTCAATTGTTTCCTTGAGTTAAATAAGCGATTGATTATAAAGGCAACCAGTTTAGAGGAAAAAAAATCTAAATTCAAAAACTGATTGTATTTTGGGGGAAAAATGCACCATTCTTCTGTTATAAAAAAGTGTGGCTGTTATATATCAAAAAATAAAAATAAAAAATAAAATATAACATTGGTACTTACTTTAAT
Source organism: Doryteuthis pealeii (assembly GCA_023376005.1). Taxonomy (NCBI): domain Eukaryota; kingdom Metazoa; phylum Mollusca; class Cephalopoda; order Myopsida; family Loliginidae; genus Doryteuthis; species Doryteuthis pealeii. The sequence goes on from CM042173.1 coordinate 42,311,743, forward strand.
TGTGAAATAAATATAAATTCCATATTTTTTCCCGTCAATATTGAGAGTAATTCCATAATATTTTCCTCTTTATGTCTGGGAAAAAAAATCTAACATTATTAGCTTAATCTAGTTTAAGGAATATTTTATGAAGCCAGAACATTCATCTATTAAATAAAATATGTCGGGTATCTTATCTGTTATTAGTTTATTTACTATTAAATAAAATTAAAAAAACTTTAGGTGAAAATCTTTTAAGTGTCCTAATTCCATAATTTTGGGGGAGGGGAGGGGGTAGTAGCAGTTTCCTTTGAAACCAAAATTATTATTACTTATGTTACTTTTATTTTGTTTACCCCCCCCCCCCTGAAAAAGTATAACAATATGTCAGTTTTAATTCATCAAAGGAATTATTGTACTGAAACATTGATTTGTTTCTAAAAACAATTTAGAAAATATTTATATTCCAATACCAATTCCAGAATTTTTTTGAAATTGAGAATTTCAAATATTCTTATATTCTTGTGGACTTCCCACCTCATGTGATATAATGGTTAGCAAGCTAAATTCACAAGTTTGATTCTAATTGGGCACTCCATACTTCTGGCCTTATGCCACATCTAAGCTAAGCTTTGTAAATAACTATGGGCACCTCACGTGGTGTAATGGTTAGCAAGCTAAATTCACAAGTTTGATTCTAATTGGGCACTCCATACTTCTGGCCTTATGCCACATCTAAGCTAAGCTTTGTAAATAACTATGGGCACCTCACGTGGTGTAATGGTTAGCAAGCTAAATTCACAAGTTTGATTCTAATTGGGCACTCCATACTTCTGGCCTTATGCCACATCTAAGCTAAGCTTTGTAAATAACTATGGGCACCTCACGTGGTGTAATGGTTAGCAAGCTAAATTCACAAGTTTGATTCTAATTGGGCACTCCATACTTCTGGCCTTATGCCACATCTAAGCTAAGCTTTGTAAATAACTATGGGCACCTCATGTGTGTAATGGTTAGCAAGCTAAATTCACAAGTTTGATTCTAATTGGGCACTCCATACTTCTGGCCTTATGCCACATCTAAGCTAAGCTTTGTAAATAACTATGGGCACCTCATGTGGTGTAATGGTTAGCAAGCTAAATTCACAAGTTTGATTCTAATTGGGCACTCCATACTTCTGGCCTTGTGCCACATCTAAGCTAAGCTTTGTAAATAACTATGGGCACCTCATGTGGTGTAATGGTTAGCAAGCTAAATTCACAAGTTTGATTCTAATTGGCACTCCATACTTCTGGCCTTGTGCCACATCTAAGCTAAGCTTTGTAAATAACTATGGGCACCTCATGTGGTGTAATGGTTAGCAAGCTAAATTCACAAGTTTGATTCTAATTGGGCACTCCATACTTCTGGCCTTATGCCACATCTAAGCTAAGCTTTGTAAATAACTATGGGCACCTCACGTGGTGTAATGGTTAGCAAGCTAAATTCACAAGTTTGATTCTAATTGGGCACTCCATACTTCTGGCCTTATGCCACATCTAAGCTAAGCTTTGTAAATAACTATGGGCACCTCACGTGGTGTAATGGTTAGCAAGCTAAATTCACAAGTTTGATTCTAATTGGGCACTCCATACTTCTGGCCTTATGCCACATCTAAGCTAAGCTTTGTAAATAACTATGGGCACCTCACGTGTGTAATAGCAAGCTAAATTCACAAGTTTGATTCTAATTGGGCACTCCATACTTCTGGCCTTATGCCACATCTAAGCTTTGTAAATAACTATGGGCACCTCACGTGGTGTAATGGTTAGCAAGTTAGATTCGCAGACCATTGTTAGTGAGTCCGATTCTTATTGGGCAACCCCATACCCCTGGCCTTGTGCCACATCTAGGTTAAGCTTTTATTCCAATACAAAACAGAATTGTGTTGAAAGCAAATGAGAATTTCAAATATTCTTATATTCCTGTTGATTCATTATTTGGGAATGTTATATTTGTGTAGGGCTGGTTTAGCTCAGTTAGTAAAGCACCCGAATAGGAACCACAGGGTTCAATACTTGACCTCGCCAACTCGGCATATGAGTAGCACAGGAAAAGAAAAGGCTATCATGATCATGACAAAACTATATTATTCTCTGTTTGGGGGGAGTGATTGAAAAAATGAATGACTAACAAATAAAGATTTACCAACACTTTAGGGATAAAATTCAATGTCACAAAAAGAGCCCCCCACCCCCCGAAAAATTTAAACAGTCGTAAAAAGAAAAAGAAACTAGATGAGTTGAGATAATATAGAAAAGTGCTCAATACTAACTTGTAGATTCAAATCAGCGTCAGAAGTTACCTACCCAGGTTAATCGATAGGGATCTTTAGGATAATTCTGATATATTTCCTGTCTAACTTATACTGATGATCCTTCTTGGTGAAACCTGAGTAGGTAACTTCGGACAAACAAATAAGGGTCTTACAACAAAGAAAGGTGTTTTTATGGTTCTATAAAGTTACCTACCCAGGTTCACCAAGAGGGATCTTTAGGGGAATTACGACTGGATAATTCTGATATAATTCCTATCTTACTTATACTGATGATTCTTCCAGGTGAAACCTGAGTAGGTTTTGTTTTGTTTTACGGCATATTAACCTCGGTGGGTTATTTAATGCCGATAAAGTTTTGAAATAAATCAATTCTTAATGGATAATACAATTTTGTTTATCAACTCCTGTTTTTCTATTTAACCCATAGATGGGACCCTAACAGGTACTACCACTCCGGGTCAGAGTGGACCAGGGAGCAATGGTGATGAAGGGGTGCTCCACATTCCCCAAACCTGGAACCTCACCATCAGATAGAGTTTAACGTCATTCCCAGGACATGTAGACCCTCAGTCACTGCCTTCTAGCACCCATATGATAAAAAGGATTGGGGCTTGCCATAAGGGCAATAGGGTTGGGAAAATCATATTGGTGCTAGGGCTTGATGTGGCCAGCCGATTGATCGGAGGGGGCCTCTCCGACCGCCCGTCTAGCCCAAGATAGGGCCAAAGTGGAGTATTGCAAGTCGAACTGCTCATCCACCTGGGTTCTATCCTTAAGCATCACGGGTTACCACCCATGGCCAACAGGTGGCCCCATTGGGGGAGTCTTACCCCTCTGCAGAGGTGCAGTCGGTGCATTCTAACGCCCCAGCCGACAGGTAGGTAACTTCTGACAAACAAATAAGGGTCAACAAAAAAAGAAAGGGGTATTTAGGATTCTATAAAACAAGAAATTCATAGAGTCAAAAACTTTGGTTTAGTTGGTAATTAAATGCACCACCATTTTGTTTAGTTGGTAATTATGTTACATAATTATTAGATTCCTAATATTTATGTACAGTAGTGCAGAAACCAAAATGGCTGTTATAAGTTCAACCGGCGGCCTTGAAGGATTGAATAACAAGGCTTGACCTCAGTCCTGATCCTCCTTCCGGTGGATACCGTGAGAACCGGTGGAGAAGACCCTCTTCCGGTTTAGATTAAAAAGAGTTTTAGTCAGATCGGCCAAAGCCACGATGGTGGTAAGTCGTATTATGCACGGTGCTGACTCAATCTGCGCAGGTAGTCTGGTGGGGATTTCAGAATAAAATATGATCTAAGTTAAATCGAAGTCTTGTGTTATTATCTAAAAACTACCAATGACACAGGGCTTCTGATAAAGAGAAATCCCCAATGGAAGACCAGACACGAAGTCCCCAAGACGAAGTCCAGACGCTAAAGATGAGCAGAAGAAAAATAGAAGTAAGAAAGTAAAAAGAAAGAGAGTATACAACAATTAAGTGCCAGCCCCCTTGCCTAAAGGGGGTAAGATGCTGGGTTTATTGTTTGGTGCCTTAAGCATCTCTAAAAGAGAATATTGAAGGAATCTAATCCATTTTTGCACTGATCTATGGAAGTTTTGCTTCCTAAATGTTCCCATGTTAAACCGACCTTTGGTTCATGAAGAATAATTAAAGTTCCAATTACCGTCGAACTGGGAAGACAAGGCAACAAACGGTTGTAACTTAAATACAAACCTGAATGTCACAAAGTCTACTGCAGAATGACAGGATATATATAAGACTCCACAATGTCATTCAAATCAAGCAGCCAAGCAGAACTCAAGGAATGGAATGACCCAAATCACCCAAATTCATGAATGGGTCATTCTTGATTTCTATATATACCAACTGTCTTGGACACTGCTTAAGTGTACTTAGTTAGCTGCTGTTATTCAAACCAACAGTAGACTTAGTGACTTCAATAGGTCACATTTTGGCTTTGTGAGGAAGTCAAATACATCTTTTATCTATATAAAAGTGGGACAAAAATTTCTAGTTGTGCGGGCATTCCACTTTTTGGAAAGCCTCTACCTAAAATCCAAAGCTTGTGACATGATAAGCTCTTCTGTTCCTGGCTGCACATTTAAGTGCAATAATTCACATGCATGTAGGTGCAAGTGTCTATATGAGTGTGTGCATATAGGCATAGTGTATATGTGTGTATATGCAAGTGGAGGTGAGTGGATCTGTACAGGTATGTGTGTATAATAGTATCACAAGAAATTCTGTGAAGGCTCCAGATTACAACAAGAAGGTTCCCGAGCTCAAAGAGGGGGTTCCCAAGTTCAAGAAGGTTTACATTTTTCGTAATTTGAAGTTTTTTTTTCCAAAATTGAAAGTTGGACAAAAAAGCCTTGACGGTACAGCATCATTAATATTTAACACTTTATATATGAAAATAATTCTGAAACTATCTTCTATTAGTGATATAGTGCTCTTTCTTTTTTTTTTCTTTTTGGTTAGCTGATTTTTTGAAGAAATCTCCATCAAATTTTGTCTATCATATTTTCGTTTCCAAAGGTCGGAAAAGAAAAAAACAAGTTCTTGCTTCAATTTTAAAGTGTGTTCTAATTAAGTGAAAAATTTCAAGAATATTGATAAAGATTAGCCCCTTTGATTTTACGAAAGAAATTACCGTATAAATTTTAGCCTCAGAAAGAAAATCCTATTTTGTGTTTTCAGCTTTTGAAACAAAATACCATTTTAAATCGCTATAAAAAATAATTCAATGGATAAAAACACGGGGAAATTACATATATAGAAAGATTATTTTATTTCCCACCATATATTTTTACAATTGGATCAGAAATACTCTAGAAATTGCGAATTAAACCAATCACGGTTGGAAATGTAATATGTACTGGCGGTTTGTTTTCGTATTAAAAACGACTAAATTTTAAGGATTTTTTTTTTCCAAAATTGAACATTCAACATAAAAACCCTGACGGTTAACCATTATCCAAATGTCACATATTATATAAGAAAATAATTCTTGATATAGTGTTTTTTTTGTTTTGTTTTTTCTGATCTTATACTTTTGAAGAAATCTCCATCAATTTTGTCTATCATATTTTGCTTCCAAAGGTCGGAAAAGGAGAAAACAAGTTCCTGCTTGAATTTTAAGGTGTGTTCTAATTAATTAAGTGTAAAATCTCAAGAATATTGATAAAGATTAGCCCCTTTGATTTTACAATAAAAATTACCGTGTAAAAATTAGTCTGGAAAAAAACTCATATTACTCATTTTCGGCTTTTCGAAGCAGAATACCGTTTTAATTCAACATAAAAAATAATTCAATGGATAAAAACACATAAAAATTACATATTTAGAAAGATTATTTTCTTTTCTTTCCAACCATATAAATATTTTTAAGTTTGGGACCAGAGATATGTGATAAATTGCGATTTGAACTGATTGAAGTCAGAATTTGTCAATGTCCACTAAAATCAACGACGGTGCTGGGGTTGCTACCAGTTGACAACACCCACAGAATTCTCACAGGTTCAGCAAGTGAAATAGAAAAAAAAAAAAAAAAAAAAATGTACCTAATGTCAAATAAAATCCCCGATCAATGACAATGAGTGTCGGTCAAATAAGCCAAGTGAATATTATCAAAGTTAATCTGTAAATCAACCAATTATCATTGTTTTTTTTCATGTTGACTCGATCCAAATGACAAATCCTCAAAAGCTTGAACCTTGTGAAGTGCTTCAACAAAGGAATATGTCACTAATCATGTCATCCAACCCCAAGAGATATGAAAGTTTGGCTGTGCCTTGGATTTGGGAGATGATTAAAAATCAATTAAGGGAGAGTTAAAAAAAAAGAAAGAAAAAAAAAAAAAATTTCTTTTCTCAGTGGATTGATATGTTTTAACATGCACAAACAGAAATTAAGTTATTATTCAAGAAATTGCACACACAGGTTATTTCAAACATTTTTATCATTATACAGGGTGTTTCAGAAAAATTGATATTTTGTAATTTAATAATATAGCTAGTACTATACAGCGAGTTTGTTATACATATTTCTACATTTTGAATATTCAGGCTATTTCAAATTTGGATATTATTTGAGATGTATAGGGTGTTTCAGAAAATGTTTATATTATTTGAGATGTACAGGGTGTTTCAGATAATTTTGATATTATTCGAGATGTACAGGGTGTTTCAGAAAATGTTTATATTATTTGAGATGTACAGGGTGTTTCAGAAAATGTTGATATTATTTGAGATGTACAGGGTGTTTCAGAAAATGTTTATTATTTGAGATGTACAGGTGTTTCAGAAAATGTTTATATTATTTGAGATGTACAGGGTGTTTCAGAAAATGTTTATATTATTTGAGATGTACAGGGTGTTTTCAGAAAAATTTATATTTGATTGCATAATTTAATAATTTGACTAATTCAAATGATCTCAAATTTTAACAGTATCTTTTGAAACAACTCACAGTTCTATATTGTATTTTATGTATTTTTTCTTTTCACCTATGGAAATGCCATTCACTAAACAAATACTATACAGCGAGTTTGTTATACATATTTCTACATTTTGAATATTCAGGCTATTTCAAAATTTGGATATTATTTGAGATGTACAGGGTGTTTCAGAAAATTTTGATATTATTCGAGATGTACAGGGTGTTTCAGATAATTTTGATATTATTCGAGATGTACAGGGTGTTTCAGAAATTTTGATATTATTCGAGATGTACAAGGTGTTTCAGAAAATTTTGAAAATTTTGATATTATTTGAGATGTACAGGGTGTTTCAGAAAATGTTGATATTATTTGAGATGTACAGGGTGTTTCAGAAAATGTTTATATTATTTGAGATGTACAGGGTGTTTCAGAAAATGTTTATATTATTTGAGATGTACAGGGTGTTTCAGAAATGTTTATATTATTTGAGATGTACAGGGTGTTTCAGAAAATGTTTATATTATTTGAGATGTACAGGGTGTTTCAGAAAGTTTATATTATTTGAGATGTACAGGGTGTTTCAGAAAATTTATATTTGATTGCATAATTTAATAATTTGACTAATTCAAATGATCTCAAATTTTAACAGTATCTTTTGAAACAACTCACAGTTCTATATTGTATTTTATGTATTTTTTCTTTTCACCTATGGAAATGCCATTCACTAAACAAATAAAAGGTGTTTAAACATTAAACAGAATTTTTAGTGGTTTCTACACATTCTGTTAAATTTGAGATCATTTGAATGAGAATTAATCAAGTTAGATTAAAAACTGATAATTTTTCTGAAACACCCAGTACATCTCAATTGATATCAAATTTTAATATACATATCTTCGTATATTTTGTATATAAACTCTCTGCTCACTGTATAGTTCTAGCTGTACCTGAAAATTCTAGAAATTTATAACATAATGGTTGCAGACCAAATTTAAAATTCACATTATGAGAATGATCAATTCTATTTAAAAAATGAACACAATGCAAGTGATGTGATAGCTTTTTTAATTTAGTGTATCAGGGATGCATGGATTTGATTTGATATGAGTCCCGGGAAATTTGATGGACCAATAAAATTCTTAATAAATTGTAGAGTTTCATTTATGAACAAGTAAAGCTGTCTACCCCTCCTATCCCATATGTGTAATTCATTTTCCAAGAAACTATTGAAATTTATCGTTACAGTTAGGTAGAACTGGTAGAAGTATGGTTAGTAGGGCGAAAGTCAGGAGAGATATGAAATCACATTGGGACACATGAGACAATTTTACTGCAATCTTTTAGATTTTGATACATCAGTGACAGAGGATGCATACTATTGCAGCTTTTCTGCAATGATAAAAAAAAAGGAGATTAAAAGAAATTTGAGTTTGGTTTGGTCTGTTTTGTTTTAAGAACGGCATATAACCTCAGTGGTCATTTAATGGCCGAATAAGTTTTGTGAATAATAATTCTTAATTGACTATACATTTTTTTATAAATAATTTTTATTTAACGCATAAGATTGGGACCACTATAGGTCTAACCACTCCGGGGTCAGAGTGGACGAGGGAGCATGGTGATGAAGGGGTGCTCCTCATTCCAAACTCCAAATGAAATCTCAATCAGATAGAGGTTTAACGTCATTTCCAGGAAGTGTAGACCCGCACCGGCTTCTGGCATCCACATAATGATACAGAAGAAAATTTAGAATACTTGCAAATAAGATCAGAGTTTTTGAAATAAGTAGCTTGATTTTTTAGAAGAGATTATGGACGATTAGATTTTAAGGTCGACGTTTTGCGCGATTGAGTGATGCGCTCGGAGTGTAGATTTCATAAGGAGCATTTTCAGAATGTACCCGTCAAAATCTGTTAGGTGTTAATAGAAATGGAGTTAGACTGAGATTGCAGACGATGAAGGATAGGGATCTGGTATAAGCTAGTGGCGTGTGTGAACGATGGCTGTTCATCGAGGCACGCTGTGAGTAATGTCTCGTGATTTCAGTATGTGAGTAGTATTAGATGGAGTTCGATGGCGACGCATGGTCGGTATGTGTCTGAAGGTATATATGTTGAAATAGTGATAGGCTACAGGCTCGGGGTAGACTCAGAGAGCACGGCACTCAAGGCGACAGACGTCCCGTAGATGCTAGAAGAAACGGTGACGTGTTGGGAGTGGTGCGACGCTCTGAAAGTAGCGAGCACACCATCGTGGCCTATAAGAAGGTAGGATATGGACGAGAATAGGTGTAGCGTAAGTGCATATGTGGTGTATCAGGTATAGAAGTTGTCTGATTACAGTGGTTCATGATTGACTGCTGATTAAGCGAATGAAGTGGTATTGATGCCAGATCGTGTGCTGGGTGAATGGATTCAGAGGTTGATAATGTAGTATATGCTGTGACGTGAGACGTGCCAGATTAAGTGAATGTGATGGGTTAACAATCTAGATCTTGGTCGAGGTCGGCATTAGATGAATAGGCAGGAGTTCATTGCCATGATGCAACGCTTGTGAAATAACTTCTCTATTCGGATGAATGGAGGTTGTAATGATATGTATGGGATTGGGCATGACACATGTGTGCTGGCGTTAAGACAGTGGTTAAGTGATGTAGGGAAGCATAGTGATACTTGAGCCATACGATATGCGGATTGGTCGTTATACTATAGAAGAGATAGGATGTAGCTAGATATCGCGTGGTGAACGATTATTCATAATTTGTGAGCGCTTGTTGTCGCACCACGCTGGTGGGTGAATGGGGTAGGCATAAGATAATGCGGAGAGTGGCCATTGTCAGTGTACATGGTTATTAGAGATGGATAAGTTTTGGGCGAGATTGTACTGAGGTGGTGAATCCTAAGGCTAGTGAACGTGGATGAGAGATACGAATGATAAGAGCTAATAAGGAATAGATCTTTGAAAGAGCTGAGAGGCCTAAGATAGGTGGAAGACACGTAGATGAGAATTAAGAAGAGAAAGAAGGGATATGAAGATATTACTGACGTAGGTAATTGATGTATTGTTAAGGTCATAGAAGCAATAAGTAATGTGACGGTATTCGTTGGTGAGTCACAGCACAGCATGAGTGTGATCAGCTCTGAGTAGAGTAATTAAGATGTATTAAGGAGATAAGTTGAACATGAAAGCAAATAGCGATTAGAATGTGTTTAATGATTAAGATTACCAGTCGCGTGTGACGTGCTAGCTTGGTCTGTGAAGTTGGTATGATGGTCTAGCTTGATGATAGCTACTGAGGGAGTGTTCTGACCTAGATTTGAGCGCTACGTGTTGGTGTTTGTGACTCTGGCATAGAAATAGACTTTAAGTTTTCTCCCGTTTATCTGCTTAATCTCCGAGAGAGACTGATTATAGTGAACGGCGGGGGTAGTCAAGAGATCATTGAGGGGAAAAAAGTGAATAGGGCGATAAGTATAGGTAAGAGGATGTGTCAGTTTTTGAGCTTAATTGGCAATTACGACTAATTATGGAAATTAAATGAGAATTCAGTTTTTTACAAACATAATTAGAATGATCTAAAAGTATTAAGAGCAATAAATTTAGGTATAGATCGACGATGATTGTTTCATATCAGTAATAAGCTAAATACGGCAGAAAAGCCTTGAGGGAGGCGAATGCCGGGACAAAATGTTTTGATTGCTCAGACGTTTGTATAATGATGTAGCATCACTTCGATTGTGTAACATTTGGATGTATTCAGTATGGGTAGGTAGATAACGACATTCCATTGTAGCTGTAATGGCTTAACAAGGTAGTCTTGCAGACTGGGTTCCTGGGGTTAGAGATTATCCTAGTAATCACTGCGAGGAATAATCTGATAGTAGGTTGAGAAGACTCACAAAATATGAACACAGATCCAGTATTCAATGGGAAAAAAGAAGAAAGAGGGATTGAAGATGCGTATAAAGGTATAGTCGAAGTTCCTACGTGTGTCTTTGGATTTGGGATGTACTGGATTTTCGTAGGACTATTGTCTTCATCGCTTTATTGTTATCTTAACCCGCCATGTGTTCCCAAACCTTTTTCAGCTCATGCTCACTTGAAACAGATTTTTTTGTGGCCATGAAATTATTCTAGAATAAGAAAAATATTTCATTTACATAAGATAATTTTATTCAATTAACTCTAACTCTATCACCGACTCATCACGCCTCGTCCGGAAAATATTTATGTTGCTAATCTACCAATGAATATCCTTTGTTTTACATGATAATATTTTAACATATTGTAAGAAGTTTTCATTTAAGGGAAATAATATGGGTAATTTAAATGGAAATGGCCATTTTTAACGACTATTTTTGTGTGATCAATGGTGTATGAGGAATGTAGGGTTCTGGATTCGAAAATTCTAAAATGGAACATATTACGAGTTAGTTAAAACATTTGACCACAGCACTTTAAGTCTCAGTTCTAAACTACATATACTTTCAGTTTCTAATTTAAACGACTATTTATATGGATTTTGTATACAAACAGTAATGGCTCGAATCATATAGAATTATAGTATTTCCTTGGCCACAGAAATTTGCTGTGGCCATTTTGGCCAGTAGGTTGGAATATGATTACAAGCAATATGTTCACTGATGTGTTGTAATACACCTTCTTTGGGTGTTTCTTGTATTGAATCAAGAGCCTTCATAATTTTTTAACCTTGACTCATATTGCCTGAAGAGGCCGGAGGAACTAGCCTGAACATCGTACAGATACAAAGATAAGGCAATATTGATGAAAGTTTCAACGCTCATTTCAAAATTTTAGAGAAATGTAATACCTTGTTCTTAATCTTTCGGTGACCGGTTATCTTGTAGCACCATCGTGGTTAAAAATCTGAGCTGCCTAAATCTCCAAGATGAATGCAAGACAATGTATTCCTGATTATCTGGGTGTTGGCTATGCCAAATTCTTACTTCTTATGATGGTTGTCACCTCAGGTAATAATGACATTCTGTTTTTTAGAAAGAAAGAAGGTAAGAAAAGGGCCATGAAAAAATCTAAGAAAGAAGAGTGTGGAAAGAGAGAGTGGGTGCAGGCAGAAGCAATAACGCTAATGCTGTTTCAATTGATAGATAATAAAAAGATGAAATGACAGGAAAGAAAGAAAAAAGAGTGAGAGAACGTTTAAATAAGATTATTATACTTGTTTACATATTGAAACTATTTAGCCATAGCTTTTAGTAACATATCAAACATAATAATTAGATTATCAATACTGTGATATTCCACGGTCTGCTAGTTTAATTAACACTAACAATAGTGCTCTTTGGCGATCTTGTAACATTCTCATCATCTCTATAAGAGAAATACATAATAAGAACAGGAAAAACTGTTGTAGCAGCAAGTCATTATTTAACCTTTATTTTTTTAGGTGCTATAGTAGACCATTGCAGGATTTTTAATGCACTAATAAGTGGCTGTTTTTGAGGCGAAATCTAACCTCAGATTTTGCATAGAGACATAGTTGATAAGGATTTATTCTATGTATTAATACATTTTGATTATAAATTATATACTCATGGTGAAAACTTACACTATTCTGAGGTATTGTGACGATGCGTTTCTGTTACGACAGACATGAATCTCCATTATAATAAGATAAGAAAAGGGATGCATGAAAATATGCTTGTAGCTAATAATTATAAAATGAAATATTGGATTTTTATCTTCATTTTCTGTTGATTTTGATTTCCTAAGAATTATGCGATTGTCTATCGATTCTGAATCCTCCAAAAGTGATTGCCGTTTTTGTGGCAAGAGGTATCAAATGGTAAAGAGAGAGGTCTTGTTAAAAGTAACTTAGAGTTTCACTCGGCCAATAATGAAATCTTTTTCTTAGATAACAGTAAAGACTGTTTAATTCAGTTCAAATTTCTTCCAGTTCAAACATGTTTTTTCTGATTGACAGATATGTAGTAAGGAATTATGTCTATGAACTGATTAAAAGATAAAATTAGAATAATAATAAATACCAGAATGTTAGACATACAAGATTCAAGAAAATTGCCCAAGAATTTCGAAGGTTGGACAGGACACGCAACTTATTTATGCAGGGTGCAAATCTTTGCATAAAATAGCTGAAAAATAAAATATATAAATAACGAATATGGTTTGTTTGTTTTGTTTTAATGGCATATAACCTCAGTGGGGTCATTTACATGCCGATAAAGTTTTGAAATAAATTCAGGTTTGGTTTGGTTTTGTTTAAGGGCATATCAACTCCGTGGATCTTTTAATGCCGGATAACGTTTTTGAAAATAAATTTCAGGTTGGGTTTGGTTTTTTTTACGGCATTAAACCTCAGTGGGTCATTTAATGCGATAGAAGTTTGAAAGTAAATTTCAGGTTTAGGTTTGTTATTTACGGGCATATCGCAACTCAGTGGGTCATTTATGCAAGTAAAGTTTTGAAATATTTTAGGTTTGGTTTGTGTTTTGTTTTATGGCATATCACTAGTGGGTCATTTAATGCGATAAAGTTTTTGAAATACATTGTCAGGTTTGTTTGTTTTGTTTTAGGGCTATAGCTCGAGTGGGTATTTAGATCCGATGAAGTTTTTGAAATAGATTTCAGTTTGGTTTGTTTTACGGCATATCAACTAGATGGGGTCATTTTATGCGATAAAGTTTTGACATAAATTTCAAGGTTTGCGTTTGTTTTGTTTTAGGGCATATAACCTCAGTGGGTCATTTAAAGTCGATAAAAGTTTTGAAATAAATTCAGGTTTGGCTTTGTTTTAGTTTTACAGCTTTCAAACCTCAGTGGGTCATTTAATGCCGATAAAGTTTTGAAATAAATTTCAGGTTTTGGTTTGTTTTATGGCAATACCTCAGTGGGTATTTAATGCCGATAAACGTTTTGAAATAAATCAATTCTTAATGGATATAAATTTTTTTATAAATAATTTTTCTATTTAACACCATTAGATGGGACTAACAGGTACTTACCGATCCGGTAGAGTGGCCAGGAGCAATTGTGATGAAGGGTGCTCCAATTCCCAAACCTCCAAAAACTGGAACCTAATCAGATAGAGTTTATTCATTCACCAGGACTGTAGACCCGCGCACTGCCTCTAGACATATGATAAAAAGGCTTGGGGCTTGCCATAAGGGGCAATAGGGTTGGGAAATTCATTAGGTGCTAGGGCTTGACGTGACAGCCGAACTTGGATCGGAGGGGCCTCTCCGACCGCGTCTACCAAGTATAGGCCAAAGTGGAGTATTGCATCAATCATGAACGCTCATGCCAACTGGGTTCTATCCTTAGCATCAAAGGGGTGCCACCGGGCGACGCAACAGGTGGACCCTTGGGGGAGTCTTACCACAACTGCAGAGGGTGCAGGTGTTGCTTCTAATGGCCGGGCGACAGGCGTTTATTTACTGAGGTTGATGTGGATATATGATACCAGTATTTAAAATTTTTTAATTTGGATTGGTTCATTTTAATCAGAGGTGTTTCAAGATGAAAAAAGCCAGAAGATTAAGGAATCACCGTATTAATATATTATGGAATTGGCACACTAATAAATGTTCCCCTTAATTGATGTTAATGGATGTTCACTATCTAGGGTTATTTTAATCATAGGGTCAGAAAATCGGCGCTAAACTTGCAATGTACGTCAAAATTTCGCGTTTTATTTTTGACAACGATTTCAACACATCAACTAAGGTCAGGTAAGTCGGTGAAAAGAGATAAGAAAGGAAAGAAGTATTGATGGATAAAATAGGATTATTTTAATTATTTAAACTTACACGTGTTTCGGTCAGGAGTTTTATTTCATTTATTGGAATTTATGAGAGAGTGCATCTCCCGGTCCTCCTGCGCTCAGGAATTGCTAAGGTGACTTTAAATAACCAGCCCACTCAAGTTACTATTCAAAAACTATCCATCTTTATATCTATCTATCTCAATTTGTTCATATTTAATCTATATTATTTAAATTTACAAAAATTTTATATAAAAATAAAAAAATTATTCAGAAAAATTTAAATAAAAAAGAATAAAATAAAAAAAAAATAAAATAAATAATAAAAAAAATTAAATATAAAAAAATTATATTAGAAAAAATAATAATATTTTTAAAAATTAAAAAGAATATAAATAATAAAGAAAATTTAACAAATTAAAATAAAACCACAAAATATAATAAAAAATAACAAAAATATGTTAAAATTATAAAAAATTTATTATAAATAGATAAATTTAATAAATTTAAAATAAATTAAATTAAAAAAGAAAAAAAAAAATATAATTAAATTATAAAAAAAAAAGAATTTAAATAACAAATTTTTAATATTAATATAAAAATTTAAAAAAAAAAATTATATTTATTAGAAAAAATTTATAAAAATTATTAAAAATTTAAAATAAATAAAAAAGAATTAAATTAAAAAAAAAAATTGAAGATAGAAATTTTTTTTTTAATAAAAAAATTAATATACTAATAAAATTTTATGTAAAATAAAAAATAAAAAAAATTATTAGATTTTTTTAAATAATATTAAAAAAAAAATAATTTTTTTAGGAAAAATTCAAATACAAAAATTAAAAATAAAAAAAATTTTTTAATATTAAATTTTAAAAATAAAAAAAATCATAAATTTTAATAAGAAAGAAAAAATTATAAAAAATATAATTTTTTTTAGAAAATTTAAAGAAAAACAAAAAAAAATTTTAAATAATATATAAGATTTTTTTTATTCTAATATGAAAATTGAGATAGTATAGATATAAAGATGGATAGTTTTGAATAGACTGGCTGGGCTTGTTTTTTAATAGTCACGTGGTAGCAATTTTGTGCCAGGAGGGACGGGGATGCACTTCCTGCTAAAATTACCATAAATGAAATAACTCCTGCCGAACACGTGTAAGTTAAATATTAAAATATCCTATTTTATGCCATTCAATACTTTGTTTCCTTTCTTCTCTTTCAACCTGACTTCCTGACTTTAGTTTGATGTGCTTGCAAATCGTTGTCAAATAAACGGGAATTTTGACGACGATTTGCAAAGTTTAAGCCGGATTTTCTGACCTCGTATGAATTATAAATAACCAGACTAGTTGACATGCCATTAACATCAATTAAGGGGAACATTTCTATTAGTGTGCCAATTCCAGAATATATTAATACGCGTGTTCCTTAAATCGTTCTGTCTGTTATCAATCTTGAACACCCTCTGATTAAAATGAGACCATCCAAATTAAAAAATGTAAATACTGGTATCATATATCACCATCACCGTCAGCTAAATAATACGCCCTGTCGCCGGGCATTAGAATGCAACGACTGCACGTCTGCAGTGGGGTAAGACTCCCAAATGGGTCACCTGTTGGTCGTGGGTGGCGACCCTTGAATGCTTAGGATAGAACCAGTTGGAATGAGCAGTTCATGATTTGCAATACTCCACTTTGGCTATCTGGGCTGACAGGGCGGTCGGAGAGGCCCCTCCGATCAATCGGATGGTCACGTCAAGGCCTAGACGTATATGATTTTCCAACCCTATGCCTATGCAAGCCCCAAGCCTTTTTTTATCATAATGGGTGTAGAAGGCAGTGGCTGCGGTGTCTACATGTCTGGGAATGACATTAAACTCTATCTGATGGTGAGGTTCAAGTTTTGGAGGTTTGGGGAATGTGGAGCACCCCTTCATCACCATGCTCTTGTGTCCACTCTGACCGAGAGTGGTAGTACTGTTAGAGTCCCATCTATGGGTTTAAATAGAAAAAAGTATTTATAAAAAATGTGTATATTATCATTAGAATTGATTTATTTCAAAACTTAATCGCATTAAATAACCCACTGAGGTTGATATGCCATAAAAACAAACCAAACTGAAATTTTATTTCAAACTTTATCGGCATTAAATGACCACACTGAGGTTGTATGCTGTAAAAAAAACAAACCAAACCTGAAATTATTTCAATTTAGATCGCATTAAATGACCCACTGAGGTTGATATGCCCTAACAAAACAAACAAACCTGAATTTATTTCAAAACTTTATCGGCATTAAATGACCCACTGAGTTGATATGCCGTAAACAAACCAAACCTGAAATTTATTCAAAACTTTATCGGCATTAAATGACCACTGAGGTTGAATATGCCCTAAAACAAAAAAACCAAACCTGAAATTTATTTCAAAACTTTCATGCGCATTAAATGCCACTGAGTTGATATGCCATAACAAAACAAACCAAACCTAAATTATTTCAAACTTTGATTGGCATTAAATGACCCACTGAGTTGATATGCCGTAAAACAAACCACACTGAAATTTATTTCAAAACTTTATCGGCATATAAATGCCCACTGAGTTGATATGCCGTAAAACAAAACAACCCAACTGAAATTTATTCAAACTTATCGGCATTAAATGATCCTTGAGGTTGATAGACCCTAAAAACAAACACACAAACCTGAAATTTATTTAAAACTTTATCGGCATTAATGACCCACTGAGTTGATATGCCATAAAAAAACAAACCAAACCAGTTATTTTATTTTAATATTATTTTATTTTTCACTTATTCTTATGTAAAAAGATTTGCACTGTCATAAATTAAGTTTGGTGTCGCTGTTCAACTTCTTGATAGGTTTGGGCAATTTTCTTGAAGTCTTGTATGTCTCATTCTTGGTATTTATTTTTATTCTATTTACTTTTAATCAGTTCATAGGACAAATCCTACTATCATCTTGTTCAATCAGAAAAACATGTTTGACTGGAAGAAATTTGAACTTGAATTAAACAGTCTTACGTTATCTAGACAGATTTCAGGTTATTGGCCGAGATGAAAGCTCTAAGTATTTTAAACAAGACCTCTCTTTTACCATTTTGATACTCTGCCAACAAAACTGGCAATGCACTTTTGGAGGATTCAGAATCGGATAGACATATGCATAATTCTTAGAAATCAAAAATCCAACAGAAATGAAGATAAATCAATATTTCATTGTTAGTATTGATTAGCTACAAGGCATTATTTTCATACTTCCTTTTCTATCTTATTATAATGGATGATCAGTGTCTAGTCTGTAAGCAGAAACTACGTCAACAATATCCCTCAGGAATAGTGTAAGTTTTTCAATGAGTATAAATTTAATAATCAAACTGTATTAATACATAGAATAAATTTATCAACTATGTTCTATGAAAATCTGAGTTGATTTGCCTCGCAAACAGCCCCAGTTATAGTGATTTAAAATCCTGCAATGGTGTTACTATAAAGCAACTAAAAATAAAGATTAAAAATAATTACTTGGTGCTACAAACATAGTTTTCCTTGTTGCTTTTATATATTTCTCTTTATAGAGATGATGAGATGTTATCAGAATGCAAAGAGACATTGTTAGTTGTTAATCTAAACTAGCAGGACCTGTGGATATATCACAGTATGATAATTTAATTATTATGTTTGATATGGTTTACTTAAGCGTATTGCTAATAGTTTCAAATATGTAAAATATAATAATCTTGATTTAACTTTCTCTCACTCTTTTTTTTCTTTCTTTACCTTCATTTCATCTTTTTATTATTTCAATTGAAACAGATTAGGTTATTGTCTCTGCCTGCTCACCACTCTCTCTCTCCACAATCTTTTTCTTAGATTCTTTTATGCCTTTTCTTACCTTCTTTCTTTCTAATAAAACCAGAAGGTTCGATTATTTACTGAGGTGACAACACTACATAAGAAGTAAGAATTTGGCAGATAGGCAACACCAATAATCAGGGAATACATTTTTGGCATTTCAATCTTGGATGATTTAGGTACAGTCATTTTTAACGCAGATGGTGTACAAGAAACGGGTCAGAAGATTAAGGAACAAGGTATTAAATTTCTCTAAAATTTTTGAAATGAGGCCTTGATAATTTTTATCAAGCTATTGTCCTTATCTTTGTTATCTGTAGATGTTGTCGGCTGATATGTTCCTCGGACTTCTTCAGGCAATATGAGTCAAGGGTAAAAAATTATGAAGGCTCTTGATTTATGACAAAAAACACCCAAAGAGGCTGTAGCAACATCAGTTGAAATATTGTGTAGATCAGTAGTTCCCAACCTATGCCAAATGGGCACAAGCAATTTCTGGTGGCCAGAGAAATATATAATTCTATATGATTTCCGAGATACTTTTATACAAAATCCAATATAAATTCGTAAATTAGAACTGGAAAGTTATGTAGTTTAGATACTTGAGTAAAGTGTGTGTGTCAATATGGTTGTAACTTAACTCTTAATATCATGTGAGAAATTTCTAAGTCCAGAAACCCATTCTATAACCATTTATCAAAAATAGGTAAAAATGGCCATTTCATTTAAAGTTACCCATTATTCCTTAAATTGAATACTTCTAAATATTGTAAAATATTACATTAAACAAAGGATATCATTTGGGGTAGATTAGGAAATAATGATTTCCGGACGGGTGGAATGAGGTGGTATAGGATGTTAAGAGTTAATTGAATAAATATCTTATGTAAAATGAATATTTATTTTTATTATAATAATTCATGGGCCACAAAAAAAATTCTGTGTTTTCAAAGTGGGCATGAGCTGAAAGGTTGGAACTCCTGGTGTAGATAACAATAAAGATGAGGACAGTAGTCTGAATAATTCAAATGATACAAGAGAGAGGATGATATATTGATAGATTTCAATCCTTTTTTTTTTTCCCCATATGTTTTTCATTTATTGTTAGCTTTTATAGATATTCTCGGCAGTGTACTAGGTATCTACCGCAACCCAGATCTGCAAGACTATCCTTGTTACCATTACACTACAATGGGAAGTCTTATCTACCTACCCATCTGAATAATCCAAATGTTACAAAGAGTATTATTATACTAACAGCTGAGACAAATCACTTTGGCTTCCCTAAGGTTTTTCTCTATTTAGTTTACTGATATGAAATTATACTAAATATATTCCTTACTTTTAGGATTGAATTATGTTTGAAAAAAATTCCATTTTAATTGGTTCTAATTAGTTGTAATTTGCAATTTAAGTCAAAACTGACCAATCTGCTTACTTTACTTTCTGCCTATATTTTTTTCCCTCAATGTATCGTCTTGACTACCCCTCGTATATATATCTTAGTCTCTCTGGGAGAGTAGAGAGAAAGACGGGAGAATTAAATGTATTTCTATGTTAGGTTTCACAAACACCAACCAGTAGCTTAAATTAGGTCAAACATTCCCTTCTAGAAACTTAACATACAGAATGATGTCTGGCTGTATTATTATTTAAAAATTTTTTTTATTTGCTTTGCATGTTCACTTTTCCCTAATCTCAATTATTACTCAGAGCGTGAATGGGACCCAACAGGTCACGTTTGTTAGTTAATATATGATAGATTTTCAATCCTTTTTTTCTTTTTTTTTTTCCTTATGTTTTTTGTTTTTATTTGTTAGTTTTATGATTCTCAGCTGTGATAGTGATATCTACCCAACCCAGATTGCAAGACTTACTTGTTAACCATTACACTACAATGGGATGCCTTATTAGCCTACCCATTCACCACAGGTGGGTGGGACAAAGGTCACAAATATGAGATATTCAGCGGAGGATCACATTTCCTATTCAATAGTAATGAATATGCGTTTTGGCAAGACTAGCTTGGTAACCATTACGCCACAATGGGATGCATTATTTACCCAACCCATTCATCATGAGTAGGAAGTTACACAAGGTTGAAGGATTGAACTCGCTATTCAGTAATGGCCTGCAAGACTAGTTTGTTAACCATTACATTATAATGGACGTCTGTCAGCTGTGATAATATGTATTATCAACCTGAACCTTCCTATAAAACTGGCAATGATAGCCTTATTGTAAATCAAACCATTATAGAATCTTTGGACCATATGACCTTAGGCACCTTTTCTATCTCGATCATAAGGACATTTTTTTTCATTTACACATCAAAATCCGTTGTTAGTTAGGGGTAGGTTAGGGTTAGTTTTATAATTAAAAAAAAAACTCTAAAAATCGTCTGTTAACAATTAACCAGATTTTGAAGTGACATGGAAAAAATGTCCTTATGAATCGAGATCGCAAAAAACAAAAGTCATATGGTCCAAATATTTCTATAAAAATCAGCTACTTATTTCATAAAACCTGATCTTAATTTTAAGATTCAAATTTTTTTCTTTTATCATATGGGTGCTAGAAGGCGTGGCTGCGGGTCTACATCCTGGGAATGACGTTAAACTCTATCTGATGGTGAGGTTCCAGTTTTGGAGTTTGGGAATGTAGAGCACCCTTCATCACCATTGCTCCCTGGTCATACTCTGACCCGAGTGGTAGTACCTATTAGGGTCCCATCTATGGGTTAAATAGAAAATGTATTTATAAAAAAATTGTATTATCAATTAAGAATTGATTTATTTCAAACTTTATCGGCATTAAATGACCCACTGAGGTTGATATGCCGTAAAACAAAACAGACCAAACCAAACTCAAATTTTTTTAATCTCTTTTTTTTTATCATTGCAGAAATGCTGATAGGTATGCATCCTCTGTCACTGATGTATAAAATCTAAAAGGATGCAGTAAAATTGTGTTCATGTGTCCCAGTGTTTTTTTTTCTTCCCATACCATTCCTCAGCTTACTGTAAATAAATTTCAATATTTTCTTGGAAATGAATTACACGATATGGGGTATAGGTAGGGTTAGACAGCTTTACTTGTTATAAATAAAAACTCTACAATTTATTAAGAAATTTTAGTTGGGTCCCATCAAATTTCCCGGGGACTCATTCAAATCAAATCCATGCATCCCTGGATACACTAAATTAAAAAGCTATCAGCATCACTGCATTGTGGTTTTTCATTTTTAATAGAATTTGATCATTTTTCTCATAATGTGAATTTAAATTTGTGCAACTATTATGTATATAATTTCTAGAATTTTGCAGGTACAGCTAAACTATACAGTGAGCTTATATATCAAAATATAGAATATGTATATTTTAAAAATTTGATATCAATTGAGATGTACTGGGTGTTTCAGAAAAATTATCAGTTTTTAATCTAACTTGATTAATTCTCATTCAAATGATCTCAAATTTAACAGAATGTGTAGAAACCACTAAAAATTCTGTTTAATGTTTAACACCTTTTATTTGTTTAGTGAATGGCATTTCCATAGGTGAAAAGAAAAATACATAAAATACAATATAGAACTGTGAGTTGTTTCAAAAGATACTGTTAAAATTTGAGATCATTTGAATTAGTCAAATTATAAATTATGCAATCAATAAAATTTTTCTGAAACACCCTGTACATCTCAAATAATATAACATTTTCTGAAACACCCTGTACATCTCAAATAATATAAACATTTTCTGAAACACCTGACATTCAAATATAAACATTTTCTGAAACACCCTGTACATCTCAAATAATATAAACATTTTCTGAAACACCCTGTACATTCAAATAATATAAACATTTTCTGAAACACCCTGTACATCTCAAATAATATCAACATTTCTGAAACACCCTGTACATCTCAAATAATTCAAAATTTTCTGAAACACCTTGACATCTCGAATAATATAAATTTTCTGAAACCCTTGACATCTCGAATAATATCAAATTATCTGAAACACCTGTACATCTCGAATAATATCAAAATTATCTGAAACACCCTGTACATCTCGAATATATCAAAATTTTCTGAAACACCTGTATTCAAAATATACAAATTTTGAAATAGCTGAAATCTAAAATGTAGAAATATGTATAACAAACTCGCTGTATAGTATTGTTTATGAATGGCATTTCATAGGTGAAAAGAAAATACATAAAATACAATATAGAACTGTGAGTTGTTTCAAAAGATACTGTTAATTTGAGATCATTTGAATTATCAAATTAATAAATTATGCATCAAATATAAATTTTTCTGAAACACCCTGTACACCTCAATAATAATAAATTTTCTGAAACACCCTGTACATTCTAAAATATAACATTTTCTGAAACACCCTGTACATCTCAAATATATAAAACATTTTCTGAAACACCCTGTACATCTCAAATATATCAAAATTTTCTGAAACACCCTGTACATCTCAATAATATAAACATTCTGAAACACCCTGTACATCTCGAATAATATCAAAATTATCTGAAACACCCTGTACATCTCAAATTAATATACAAATTTTCTGAAACACCTATACATCTCAAATAATATCCAAATTTGAAATAGCCTGAATATTCAAAATGTAGAATATGTATACAAACTCGCTGTATAGTAGCTATATTATTAAATTACAAAATATCAATTTTCTGAAACACCCTGTATATATGAAAATGTTTGAAATAACCTGTGTGTGCAATTTCTTGAATAATAACTTAATTTCTGTTTGTGCATGTTAAAACATATCATCCACTGAGAAAAGAAATCTTTTTTTTTTTTTTTTCTTTTTTTTTTAACTCTCCTCTTAATTGATTTTTAATCATCTCCCAAATCCAAGCACAGCCAAACTTTCATATCTCTTGGGGTTGAGATGACATAGATTAGTGACATATTCTTTGTTGAAGCACTTCACAAGGTTCAAGCTTTTGAGGATTTGTCATTTGGATCGAGTCAACATGAAAAAAAACAATGAATTGGTTGATTTACAGATTAACTTTGATAATATTCACTTGGCTATTTGACCGACACTCATTGTCATTGATCGGGGATTTTATTTGACATTAGGTACATTTTTTTTTTTTTTTTTTTTATTTACATTGCTGAACTGTGAGAATTCTGTGGGTGTTGTCAACTGGTAGCACCCAGCACCGTCGTTGATTTTAGTGGACATTGACAAATTCTGACTTAAATCAGTTCAAATCGCAATTTATCACATATCTTGGTCCCAAACTTAAAAATATTTATATGGTTGGAAAGAAAAGAAATAATCTTTTAAATATGTAATTTTTATGTGTTTTTATCCATTGAATTATTTTTTATGTTGAATTAAAACGGTATTCTGCTTCGAAAAGCGAAAATGAGTAATATGAGTTTTTTCCAGACTAATTTTTACACGTAATTTTTATTGTAAAATCAAAGGGGCTAATCTTTATCAATATTCTTGAGATTTTACACTTAATTAATTAGAACACACCTTAAAATTCAAGAGAACTTGTTTCTCCTTTCCGCNTAATTCTCTAGTTATGTTTTACGTCGCATTATCCATGGATTATTATTTTAATTAATTTAGAAATTACCTGACATGTGAATTATATATATTGTTTACATCATTACAGCTGTTGACGCGTATACCTCTGCTAGGAATCGACGGACGTTGTCCAAGTAGTATCCTGGGAAGTGTATAATAAGCAAAATAAGCGTTTACAGTAATGAATGGGAAAGACTAATCTTGCATAATTGGATCTTAAAAATTGATTTTGATAAAATATATGCTTAGTATTATTGATTTCTAATTGTTTGGTTTTATTTTATTGAATATGAGCAAAAATCTCGGGGATAAATCTTAAAAGAAATCAATTAACAAGAAATAACTGTAATATTATTCTTTAATTCCTATTTTAACTAAATAGTTAAATTAGGAAAATTTACCAGACGGGAGTAATGGAAAATGATGGAAGAGTTAATTTCAAAGTTGTTCTATTTGTCAATCATACCCCCTCTGTTCCAAATCTTTATATCTGCATTCTTATTCAGTTTCATTAGCCTTTCTAATTTAATATGATATTTTATTATATTAAAACTTAAATACTTGCACCCGGAGGGTGCATATATTTGCTAGTACCAATAATTTACAAACATCTATGTGACCCATAGGCGAGACCCCAACAGGTACTACCCCTCTGGGTACAGATTTTGGGTGTAACTTTTCAAAATCATTTTAATGATTTAAATACTCTTTTAAGAAATATATTTTTGAATGCAGAAATGTTTCTAGCCTTGATTTGATTTTGAAAGAGAAAGGAGGATAGAGAGAAAGAGAAAGGAGGATAGAGAGAAAGAGAAAGGAGGATAGAGAGAAAGAGAGAAGACGAAAAAGAAATGAGGGGGGAGAGAGAGAGGAGAAGGGGGAATAAGAAACGATGGAGGAGAGAAAATAGGAGGAATAGGAAATGGGGGGAAGAGAGAAGGTGGCTAAAGACTATAATATATATTATAATATATATATATATATAATACCCTTGGGAAAGGTATGAATCCATATATTCTCCCTCCAGCTATGGGTTAAATAGTAGGGCAGACTGGGCCCTTCAGCCTTGGGTAGGTAACCAGTCTAGGAGAGGGATAACTCTGAATTCAAAATTCCTGAGGTTGGTCATTGATTGGGTTTGTGGCAACCCTTGATGCACCAATTCTTTCCTATCAACTGTGCCAAAAAGTGTAGATGGTCCAACACAAGCCTTAACCACTGTAAACAAATCACTGTGTGGGTGTTCATTGTGTGTGTGAACCCTCATGCGTTGAAAATCGATGAGAGTCCATAATATATATAAAAAGATTCAAGATTATATTTCATCACTATCTTAACACTAGAGAAACTATCAGTTTGAAACACTTTTTTTAGTACAAAATAATGACGCAATAACCATAGTCAACACCAAATCAATAGTACCATTAAATTTCTTGTAAAAAACTGGTTATGCAACTATTTTAAAAGTTGGTTACTTACATCAAACAAAGATTAATATATATATTATATATATTATATATATATATATATATATATATTTATTATATGGAGATTGTGGGTTTGTCTGTCTGTAACCGAAACTATATTACTATACAAATCACAATTCCTTTCGTTATTTACATCATATTCTCCATGATTTTATTTTTATTTAAACCTCAATTATTAATAAAATTGTTTTACATTACTTACACTGTTGACCATATCTACATACTGATAACATGCAATTGTATTTATATATACAACAAAATAGAGGTTTAGAGTATGAACGGGAAGGCTAATTTGCATATTGATCTTAAAAATTTGATTTTGATAAATATATGCTTAGTATTATTGATTTCTAATTGTTTGGTTTTTATCTTATTGAATATGAGCAAAAATCTCTTCAATAAATCTTAAGAGAATCCCTTAACAAGAGGAAATAACTGTAATATTATTCTTTACTTCCTATTTTAACTAAATAGTTTAATTAGGAAAATTTACCAATGAAAGACGGGAGTAACGTAAAATGATGGAAGAGTTAGTTTCAAAGTTGTTCTATTTTTCAATCATACCCCCTCTGTTCAAAATCTTTTTATTTGCATTCTTATTCAGTTTCATTAGCCTTTCTAATTTAATATGATATTTCATTATGAAATTTAACTAAAATACTTGCACCCGGAGGGTGCATATATTTGCTAGTATATATAAAAAACACATTTATTTTTTGCAAAACTCCATTTTAAAATATATATACTATTTCTCTGAATTTTTGAGATGAGACTTGATAATTTGTATAATTTGGATTAATCAAGAATGTTCTCGAGTCTGACAAGAAATGCCTGAAGAAATCTGAAGGGCACATCGGGTGAAACGTTGTACAGGTAATAAATATGAGGACAATAGTCCGAATAATACAAAATATATATATGTTCAAATGTAAGGCTAAACAAATCGAGAAAATGTCAATACCTGTATGTACATTTCAACCTATTAGGTCTCATCAGCAAGGTTATAGACATGGGAGACTGCTCCGTGTGTGACTCGAAACCTCGACTGCCAAGCTGACAGGTGGGAATTCTAATATATTTACCAACCCCTCCACACAAGCAGGATGTGACAAGGTCAATTTCTTAAGCGGAGTTTAACAGGTTTGAATTCATGGTTTTCCTTCTCCTAGACTGGTTACCTAATCATGGTTAAAAAGCCCAGTCTGCCCTGCAATTTACCCATAGCTAGAGGGAGAATTGGATTCATGCCTTTCCCAAGGGTATTAGCGCCTTGTGAAATGCAAACGGCTTCATCGAGGAATTGAACTGTTCGATGAGTCCGCTTCCTACGACTCTAACCATTAGACCACGCGCCTCCATATATAAAAACTCTCAGGTTCATTCATTTTTTGTTGTTGATGTATTTTCCTATCCCCATTATATTTTCTATTTAACCCATAGATGGAACCACGGCCTACTTATCTAATAAGTAGGACATGATGGAACCCTAACAGGTATTTCCACTCTGAGTCAGTGGACCAGGAAGCAATGTTGATGAAGGGGTGCTTCACATTCCCCAAACCTCCAAAACTGGAACCTCACAATAATATAGGTGCTAGGGCTTGATGTGACCAGCCGATTGATTGGAGGGGGCCTCTCCGACCGCCCATCTAGCTCAACAGAACTTGACTGATGCAAAAGACCAATATATTTTTTATTGTAACTTCTTTACAATTCCTTTGCCATGTGGAAAAACTGCTTTTTACCATTTCAAGAAACTACTAAGACAAAATTCTTCTTAGACAGTTTTCCATCCACAAACTTTGAAACTGTTTATGATCTGGGCAGAAGTTGCATTGCATCTTGGGAAAATTAATAGAACTTAAATTATGGGATGTCAACCCACCAGTCTTGCATAATTATTTTACCTTAGAGTGTCTACATAAAAAGTGTTAATTTGTGAGTCTATCTAAAAACAGAAGGGAATATGCCCAACTGACTGGTGCATCTTAAGCAAAAGCTACAAAGAAGAACAGTAAACAAAGAAAATGACTGGAATTTAGTCATATCTCGATGGTGAATGTAAGTATTACATTTCTATATTTTTTTATACATTAAGACAGAAATAATGGACATTTGTTTTAATCTTGTTATATCCCGAGATGTAGGAATAACAAATTGATAATAAAAACAGTGATATATTTGCTAGTAATAATAATGAATATGGGTGAAGACTACAAAATAATAGTTTTTTTTTGGGGGGGGTCAGGGGGCAAAATTCTTGGTACGTGTGCACGTAGATTATGATAAACAGGTCAGACTTGATCTTACAAAGAAAAAGAATTAAGAAAAGGATTAAGTAGGTAAGTTATATATCTTAATCCTCGGGATTATTTATATTCGTTAAATAAACATAAATATTAGAATTTCAGAAAATGTTTTCATGCTTTAATTTAGAGCAGTGGTTCTCAAACTTTATACAGTCTGGGCACACTTACAAAACTACAGATACTTGATAGTGCACTGTATACAAAATAGGACTAATATGTTATTAAGTCAGTAGTTCTCAAACTTTATACAGTCTGGGAACACTTACAGTACTACAGATACTTGATAGCGCACTGTATACAAAATAGGACTAATATGTTATTAAGTTAACTGTTAAATATATAAAAAATAACACATTTAACAAAAGCAAACTTAACATACCTCTATGAAGTTTATTTATTCCTGTGTTAATGAGAAACATGAGCTTTATGAGACCTTGCGATTTCTTCAATGTTTGGTCTTATGTTTGAGAGACAAACTCATTTCCTCATCAATGCATTGAAGAGTTCCTCTCTTTTTACACTTAATTGTTGCGAGGGTTGAAAATCCCAGTTCACATAAATATGAGGTGGAAAATTGCAATAAAATAATTTTTCTCAATAAAATTGTTTAAAACCTGTTTTTATTTAGTTGCAAGAAAAGTAACTTATAACTATAATGTTGCACCGAAATAAGCAGAGTGTTTGTAAAGAAATGTTATAATATAGTAACTTAGTATACATTTGCTTTTTATATCTGGATAGATTTTTCAGGAATACTACGGAGGGCACACCAGTGCGCCCTGTTTGAGAACCACTGATTTAGAGTGTGAAAACATTTTCTTAATGTTTTTTTTTTTTCAATTTAAAGTTTGAATTGAAAAAAAAGAATAAAGAATAAACAGTCAGCTTAATGACATTTAAAAAATAATTCCGGCTTAATAGAAGAAATTGTCCATTTTCAACATCTCTAAAATGTTTTTTTTTTTTACTATTCCTCTAACCTTTTCCCTTCAACGTCCATTCCTCCATTATAAAATCATAGTTTTCACCAGGCAAAGAGTATTTATTGGTCTCCTTCATTCATTCTATTCGCAAGTCTAATATGTAATGTTTTAAATATATTGTGGGAGTTATTTTCGTAGGTCGGCAGGCAAAGAGAGAGAAGAAGTTCAAATTAGCCGCTTAAATAGACCAGGCCCCTAGCGGGAACCAGCGAAACTAAACGGGTAGACAACTCTCCAGGCAAACACGAAAATAACTCCCACATAGGTATCTCTTTGATACCTAAATATCTTGTATTTTACCATTCATGAATGTGTCATTATCTCTACTCTTGTATATGTATTTATATTAATTTGTATGTATGTTTATGTACACCTCTATGTATTATGTACCCTGTTTATTCTGTGCTGTATATAAAATGTTTTGTCTATCAACCTTTGTCGGAGTTTTATCTTCAAGTATTATCACTTGGAATCTTACAATATGAAGCTGGCAGTAATGTTGTTGTAACAAAAGGGTGAGTAAGCATTCATTAATTTTAGGTTTTATCCTGCTCAACTGGCCAGTATTGAGCACTTTTTTGATCCATGAAAAAAAAAAGCGTTTTTGAACAAAAAACTTTAATAAAATAGTTGTATTAGGACACTGGATACTGTGCTGAGGTCTTGACAGGAGCGCTAAGTGATAGAGACAAATGGTAAAAAAAATTTTTCATAGGTTTGGGAGTGGAGTTAAATTTCAATAATCTATCTTTTCTATTATAATATTACATCTATGTATGTGTGTCACCGAATTATTGAAAAAAAAAAAAAATGGGAGATTTTAGTATAAACCTTTCCACAATAAGGTTATCTGAGATTAGCCTAGTGATAAAAGTGAAATTGGTTTAGATGTTTGTTTGTTTTGTTTTACGGCATATCAACCTCAGTGGGTCATTTAATGCCGATAAAGTTTTGAAATAAATCAATTCTTAATTGATAATACAATTTTTTTATAAATACATTTTTCTATTTAACCCATAGATGGGACCCTAACAAGTACTACCACTCCGGGTCAGAGTGGACCAAGGAGCAATGGTGATGAAGGGGTGCTCCACATTCCCCAAACCTCCAAAACTGGAACCTCACCATCAGATAGAGTTTAACGTCATTCCCAGGACATGTAGACCCACAGCCACCGCCTTCTAGCACCCATATGATAAAAAAGTGTGATGTGTGGAACACTGGACAGCTGTTTCGACCTTATTAGGTCTCCCAGCAGCTGGCACACATCAAATACACTCATCAGCAGTGTATACAACAAAACAAAAAATGATGGGGTTCTCCACACTCATCAGAGCTGTAGCCTCGCCATCAGATACAGTTTAAGATCACACCCAGGACACTCCTCTGCAGGGGTTACAGTCACCCTATTCTAAGCCTCATCAACAGAGCACCATATTTCTGACCTTGTACCAAACTAAGCTAAATTTGTTTGTTTTACGGCATATCAACCTCGGTGGGTCATTTAATGCTGACAAAGTTTTGAAATGAATTCATTCTTTATGGGTACTCAAATTTTTATAGACACATTTTTTCTACTTAACCCATAGATGGACACTAACAGGTACTACCACTCCAAGTCAGAGTGGACCTGGGAGTAATGGTGATGAAGGGGTACTCCACATTCCCCAGAACACCAGAACCTGAACTTCACCATCAGATAGAGTTTAACACCATATCCAGCACAATAAGACCCTCAGCCACCGCCTTCTAGCACATATATGATAAAAAGAGTTGCAGCTTACCATAAAGGCAATAGGGTTGGGACAATCATATAAGTGCTAGGGCTTAAAGAGACCAGCCAATTGATCGGAGGGGTCCTTGCCGATCGTCCATCTAGCTTAAATAAGAGCCAAAGTGGAGTTTTGCATTCCTGGACTGCTTAGCCAAGATTCCATCCTTAAGCATCACAGGTCCCCACCCACGGACAACAGATGACCCCATGGGGGGGGGTCTTACTCCTCTGCAAAAGTGCCGTCGGTGTATTCTAAAGCCCCAGCAAACAGAGTTGTCTGGGAGTAATGACAATGATAGGGTACTCCACACTCACCAGATCTGGAGCCTCACCATTAGATGCAGTTTAAGGTCCTATCCAGGACACTCTTCTGCAGGGGTTACAGTCTGCCTATTCTAAGCGCCGTCGACAGGGCGCTATACTTCTAGCCTTGTGCCGTGCCAAACTAAGCTAAGCTTAGTAAATGACACCGAAAAAAAAAATCGCTTTTGTTTGACCACATTATAATCCTTGCCTATGACAAGCAAGCGAAAATGTCGCTACAGTGCAATGAAAGTTTTCAGAAAGAAACTTAAAATTAGATCTATTCGTCTTATTTTAAACAGTTTAGAGCGGGAACTGTTATTGTTGTTTTCTTTCTTTTTTTTTTTAAGGGTTTCTTCTTTATTCTAAAGACCGTCATTAATTGATAAACAAACAGACAGATCCTTACCAGAGATCCTTTTTACCAGTTAAGCCACGTCCTTTCCTTTTCAAACACAGTCAACGTTTCCATGGCAATATTAATAATTAAAGAGACGGGTAGTATTTTTATAGGGGTGGGGGGTATTTCTAGAATATCCATGAAGAAATAGGTGCGATAATATACAAATAAACAAAAAATCGAATAGAAAATTATATAGAATTAATAATAATTTAGATAAGAATAAGTTTCATTCATAATCTTCATTTTTTAATTGAATATTTACAATTAAAAACTCGCTACAATTTATCTCCTCTCTCTATTTCTTTAGTCCTTCCCTTTCCCCAACTACTAAGATGGCGACTTACGGCGGTTTTCGGTATTTAATTTTCGAGAATAAAATTTAACAGTTCAGTAAAAAAAAAAAAAAAAAAAAAAAAATCACTAAATTTACTTTTATCTAGATGTTGAATTTAATTAAATTACATTTCTGCATAATCTTTTGGTAAATTACCGCAGGTATTTCCTAAGTGGGCTATTCTGGACAAGTATGGCATTTTTTTAAATTTAAAATAATTAGTTTTAAATAAAAAAAAAAAAAACAAGGTTTATTTGTTAAGGGTTTAAGTTTATTTTCATAAAATTGAGGTAAAAAGAATATATTTGCGTTTTTCTCTCAAAACTGTAGTTCTGAATTATTAGACATTAATATTATTAATTTTTTTTTTGCCTAGTGCTTAAATGTATTAAAAATAAATTACATATGTCATTATTTTGCGTTTTTTATTGATGCTTATTATATTATGTTACTACTTTTCGACAAATTTTACTTTTAATAATCGATTTAATTTAATTTTAATTCGTTTTTTAAATGAAAATGGGCGAAGAAATTGGCAGTACCTATGTAAATCAACAACACACCTGATGACTTCGTGTAATTTGATATTTAGCAAAGTTGGTAAAAAAAAAACAGGCATCAAGTGAATGGTTTGTTACGCAAAGCACTCTGTAGTTTTAATTTCCAAAAATCTCATTAAATTTGACGACCAAAGAAGAGACCGGCTTAATTTTTTTTTCTTCTAATACTAAATAGTAAGAAAAATAAAATAAAAAAACACCCAATATTTTTGTAATCTGCAGTTCTAAGAATTAAAAATTCTTTGATTTTTCCCAGTAATTCTTTTTTTTTACTGTCGACTTTAATTCAAATTTCATATAATCTAAATATTAAATTTTATCTTAAAATCATTTTTATTTTTTTAAATCAAATAATATATTTATTTTACTTACTTTAAACATATCTATCGTCTGTCCAAGTTCATTATTCAAGGTTTTCTTTTTTTTTCCTCGACAAATATTTACGAGTTTTATTTATCAACAACTACCTGTTGAAATGGAAATCTCTCAGGTGTTGTTCAAAGCATTTTTTTTTATAATCGTATGTACAATACACACCTTGAATTTAATCTACTGTCTCATTATTCTTTAACCGAATTTTTAAAAAGCCTGCCACCTTAAATCCATTCTTGCATAGATAAATGTAAAAAGATAACGTGTTGTTAAATCATATTTAAAAAAAACGAAAGAAAAACAATTTTTCCAAAATAAAACAGACAACCAAATTTTTAAAAGTTGTTTTAAAAAGTACAGACTTTTTACACGTGACCTAAGAAGAACGATTTTAATTTTTAATTAACGATATTCATTCATTCATTATTTAATACATGACGTCATTATTGGCGCTAAAAAATAATGAGATGAGAAATATTTTCTATTCATTTGTTTAACTGATTAAGATTCTAACAAGTAATTGTTTGTCTTTTAATTAAAAGTTACCAAAATTAATTATTTTAGAACTAAAGTTTTGTCAAAGGTAGTGAATTTTTTCATTCGTTTTTTGTTAATAAATCATTCTGATTTATTTTAGAAAATCACCTTCTCTTCTGATTAAAAAAATCTTCAAATATATTAGTAAAATATATATATGGAAGTAAGATGAAGAAATTAATCCGACAGTATGTGGTGAAAATTTAGAAAAATTTCCATCCATCATAACATCGTGTTTGTTTCTAAATTTTCTCCACATTAGTGGTTGCTAAGTAAAAGAATGAATGAAAAGGTTTACACTAGATAGTCCCAAAATTGACGTAAAATCCGTTTTTGACAAAATAATTTACCAAAAATCAGGGAATTATCGGATTTTAATGAAATTTTCAGTGTTGATTTATCAATGAATGAACTTTATAATGCATTATTTTATTTCAAAAGTTTAATTTTTTTTTCAGGTCACTTAATTTTGACCCCCCCCCCTCTTATTTTTGGGGCGTAAAATCTCGGCGAGGTTGGTCAGTGTTCGATACTAATTACAGTATAAATAAAAAGATAAAAGACCGAAGTTGTGAATAGAAAAAACATTTTTAAGGGGGATATTCTATGAGAAAATAAGTACCGAAAATCAGAAAATAAAATGTAAATTTTAAAAAAAGGTGTAAACTTTACACCTTTTTTTATTATATTTACGGAAATTAAAACTTTTTTTTGCATCATCTGTTCTGCTCCCTAGATAAATTCAAATCGTTGAAATATCTAGAATTTTTAAAAAAATTGTGTCAATCTAAAATTCCTTACTGCCAAAAATAATATTGACATATACTAGAATTACTAGACTGACCGCCGGCCAAAAGGGATACTTTACTCTGGAATTAAGAGAAAAAAAAACAGATTTGGAAATTCGAAAATGTCTTGATTGAGTGGGAAGCTGGAATATTTTAATTAATTAAATAAGCAATTTTTTCAATCAAGGCGTTTTTTAGCAGCCACTCAACATTGATAAAATTTACCTTAAAATTTTAAAAATTCATAAATCAAAATAAGTAAATAAATGAATACCAATTAATTCCGGACTTTAAAAAAATGATTAGATAAATTAAACAATACAAATAAAAACAAAACACCTAAAAAAGACTCGAAGAAAAATAACGGGATTTTCCTCATTTTCAGTACATTTCAATTTTAAAACGTTCCCTTTTAACAAATTTTCTTTAAAAAGAAAAGAAAAGGTGAAGTTACGTCGGAAGGTTGAATTAAATCAAATATTAATTATGATCAAAAAATAAGTTTACTTAAGGTCTCACCTGTAGCACTTGCTTTTGTGAAGGAAGGTAGTTATCCTTTTTTTTCTCTCTTGTTATTCATTCACTGATAAAAAAGAAAGGTATCCTCCTAAAAAACACAACAATGACAACTGTCTGGCTGGGAAGAAAAGAGGAGCGAGGGTTGACTAGAGGGTTTTTTTAGGTTTGTGTCCCCTTGTCTTCCACTCAATGTTTTGTTTTGTAACTTTTAGAGTTGTGTATTATTAACTATTAACTAATAGTTGACTGAAAGCAAGCGCAATATTGTTGTTGTTGTTGTTGTTGTTAAGACGAGTTACGTTGATATCGGCCGGATCTTCATTATCGACAAAATGCAACACCTTTTTCAAGAGAAACCAATAAAAAAAAATAACTTCGCCGCCTATGACAAAGAAAGGTGAGCATGACACCAGAAATACCTGCTCTTGGTCGGAGCTCTAACTTGTTTTTATTTTATTTTTTTAAATTTATTTGTAACTAAGTATGGCTTCGGTACGACACCACTTCAATCTTTTTTTTTAATAACTTTTATAAAAATTAAAAATTGTAAATTGTCACTTATTTTAACTTTTTTCCCCTAAAGAACAGAACCTACATTTGCATATAATTTTGGCTAAACTTGCAAATTGGTCGGGAAATTAAAACGGAAAGTTTTTTGGTGGTCCCCCATGACAGTTTAACTACAGTCTGAATTAAATTTTTGTGAATTGGGTTACGGTTTGGGGATTAAGGTTGTTTTTAATTACGTATTGCTTTAAAAAAATACTATACATTCAATTAACCATTGAACCCAACGGTAGACACATTAGTCTCAGTGGTTTGTGTTAGTATTGCAATGTATAATTTCAATTAAACTTGGTTTAAAAAAATATTTTTCAACATTAAATGTATAGTAATTTGGGATTTTTTGTTGCTGTTTTTTTAAGCAATACGTAATAAAAAAAACAACCTTAATCCCCAAACCCCCAAACCGTAACCAAATTCGCAAAAAGTTCATTCATAGACTGTAGTTAAACTGTCATGTGGGACCACAAAAAAAAATTCCTGTTTTAATTTTCCGACCAATTTGCAAATTTAGCAAAAAAAAAAAAAAAAAAAAAAATGCGCCATTTTGACAGAGACAGATTTTAATTTAAAATATTGTCCCGTTTTAAAGTTTAATAATTTTTACATGTGATTTGTTGTTAATTCTTTGTCTTAATTTGTATTATTCGAACTATTGTCTTCATCTTTATTGTTATTTACACAACGTTTCGGTCGATGTGTCCTCCGGCCTTCTTCAGGTGTTTCTAGTCGAACTCTGGAATCTTCCCTTCTAACTCTGGTGCCTTCATGTCATAATCGGGTGCCTTCACAAAACTTCGAACTGAACCCTTTATCCGAATACAAATTATCAAGCGTCATCTCAAAAATTCAGAGAAATACCTTTCTCTTAATAACAGCAAAAATACGTTAAGTTTTATTGGAAATTCGATAGTAAATTATCTCCCCCTGCCGCTAGGGGGTGAATTGCCAACATCGTATGTTGGTGCCAAAACCAAAAACTTCACTTATCAGGGAGCCGTTACCATAGAGAGACATAAAAATAAACGCTCTCGTCACTAGCCCATAACAGGGCCCACTTATCGCATATAAAATTTGCAACAAGTTCTTGTATTGTTTGTCAATACATGTATTAAATTTCCATTGTGTGTTTGTCTTCTTTGTCCGAAAATTTGCCTACAACTACGGAGAAATAAGAGCACCTTCGAGCCCCGTAAATACTCTTATTTTGCAAATTTTATTGGTATTTGCTAGAGACTTATCTGTGAGTTAAGCAGTTCGTTGTAGAAGTTGGAATGTTGATCGGACGTTTCTCGTTCTTCCTTGGTAACCGGTTCTGTGATAAGTAATGGTGGGGATGCTATTTTAGAAGCTTCTCGCCCGGGTAACAGTTCCTGGTGAGGGTGAATGGGGCCCTTCTCAAGTAGATTATTTGGGTCCTCAGCCTTCTGTAGTGTGCTATTGTGACTGCCTTGTAGTATGCTGACACAATGCATCAGAAAGTGTGCTGTGAAAAAATGCCTCCGTCCAGGTCAACGGTCCGTAGATAAGTGGGTCCTGTTTTGGGGCTAAGTGATGAGAGCGTTCATTTTTTCGTCTCTCCTCCAGTAACTGCTATGCGATAAGTCGGCCCTGTTATGGGCTAGTGACGAGAGCGTTTATTTTTGTCTCTCTATGGTAACGGCTCCCTGATAAGTGAAGTTGTTGGTTTTGGCGCCAACATGCGATGTTGGCGATTCGCCCCCTAGCGGCAGGGGGGGATAATTTACTATCGAATTTCCAATAGTTTCATTTTTTTCCTGAATCTTCTTGAATTTACATTCATGGGGGAGGGAGACATGAAATTTTGGGCATACCTATTTTTAACTGAGAATTTCCATTAAAAAGTCAGCACCTCTGCTACAGATTGACTATGAGGAATGCTAAAAATTAGCCAATGATTACGTTTTTTCTTTGTTGTTTTAATAAATTTTTTTAATGTTCTTAGAAATCTTAAAGAATTTTGAAAAACGATGTGCCGAGTGTGTTGAAGTGTGGGGATTAATATGTGAAATTAGCAGGTTTCACGGCTTTAAGTTAATCCTTTCTTGGTCAGGATGTGAACCTTTCAGCTGCTTGGCTCCATGCCTAGTATCAGAGTAATCTGTAAAATGCCGCAAATATGCTAAGCTTAATTTAGTTTGGGCACAAACATTAGGCAACCATATATATATATATATATATATATATATATATATATATATATATATATAGTATTTATTTTGATAAACGGACCGAAACACATGTGTAAGTGATATCGATAAAATTCATTTTTATCCATCTACATTTCTTTACTCATTTTTTATATATATATATATATATATATATATATTGAACGGATGTATATATTAAGGGGCGGATGAAGAGTTTTTAAAAGACACGCGTCCGTCTTTTGCCGTTCGTTCTGAAAATGGTAACAATTATCACGCTTTTTATTTTAAAATTACAAGGAAAACAAAGTGAATGAATGGAAGTAAGAGACAAATTACAGTTCAAAGAATTCATTAAAATACAAAAAGTAGTAGATGCTAAGCATATTAGTCCATATGCGACAATTACCAAAAATGGCACAAGGCCGAAATGAAAAAATAAGGGCTAAACTTGCAAATTGGTCGGAAAATTAAAACGGAAAGTTTTTTGGTGGTCTCCCATGACAGTTTAACTACAGTCTATGAATTAACTTTTTGCGAAATGGGTTACGGTTTATGGTTGTTTTTAATTACGTATTGCTTAAAAAACAAACCCAAAATTACTATACATTTAATTAACCATTGAAATTAATTATTGAACCCAACGGTAGACACATTAGTCTCAGTTGTTTGTGTTAGTATTGCAATGTATCATTTAATTAAACTTGTTTAAAAGAAATATTTTTCAACATTAAATGTATATTAATTTTTTTTTAAGCAATACGTAATTAAAAACAACCTTAATCCCCTAAACCGTAACCCATTTCGCAAAAAGTCCATTCATAGTCTGTAGTTAAACTGTCATGGGGGATCACCAAAAAACTTTCCGTTTTAATTTTCCGACGAATTTGCAAGTTTTGCCCAAATAAGTCTTACAAAATTTCAAATTTACAATTAGTGGTTCAAATCAGAAATAAAAAAAATATGTACTCACAAAAAAAATGCTATCCTTTTTCTTTTCTTTTGTAGCAACTGATTACAAGCCTAAAACAATAAATTGGTTCTTTTATTTTCTTTCATCTTCTTTCTTCACCTCAAAACTATCGGGTAGGTTCGCTCTTCTCTTCTCAGTTAAGGCCTTCATCGAGGCAGCTATGCGGCGTCAAATTGCTTGGACTAACTTAGCGTTATTTATTCATAAGAATTGTCTATGCACTGTCAAAGTTGAAGCAAAATCCGTATTTTACAAAATAAATTAAATTCCCCCCCCATTGAAAAAAAAAATTACAAAAATCAGGGAATTATCAGATTTTAATGAAATTTTCAGGTTAATTTAGCAATGTTTACGTCATCTTTGGCGGACATGTTTAGGATATATTTGAACAAAATTGACCGAAAAAAAATAGTTTAAAATGAATTAAAAATAAATTACATGTGTAATATTATTTTGATTGTTTTACCCATGCTCATTATGTTATTACTTTCCGACTTACACAAACATTTGGCCTTGAATAATCGATTTAATTTTTATTCGATTTTATAATGAAAAGCAGACGACATTTTGGCAGACCCTAGTATTGTCAATGCCAAAATAACTCTGGCAAAATATTCCTACTTCTAACCAAACAAATTTCCTAACGGTTTCTTAGGAAGTAGTACAAATTAAACAAAATTTCCTAAGATCTTCTTAGGGAATAAAATCCGTGCTTTTCCGTAATGAAGGAGGCACGAAAAATGAAAATATCTTTTTAATTGAACATATATTTTAAATAAAATTTAGCTGGTTTAGATAATTGTCGGCTTTTCTACCAATTTCAAAAGTAATGTAAAATCTCTTTACATTATTTTCTCTTCCAGAGAAAAATTAAATTGTTCTCTTGGCGACAAAATATTCAAAAAATTCAAGATGTTTAATAATTCAAATAAAAAACAGGGAATGGTTTAAAATATGAACGTTCTCTATATAAAAAAAAGTAATGAAAATATACCAGTTCACATATTCACAATATACAAAGACTTCAAAAGTCCAAGTAAGTAGAAAAAAATGTGACCAGACGACACTAATTTATATTCGCTTCTCAAAAAAAATCTTCAATTAAAATAAAATTAGCGAAAAGGATATAATTTTGAACTTTCTCAAGTTTAAAAAAGATATGAAAATACAATAGACCCGATTTTCACAAATTACGACACCTTAATAATAATAAGGCTGATGGATAGAGAAGGAATTCTGCAACCGTTGCCCACGAAACTTTGTTCTCTTCTGAAGCATAACCGCCAAATTTCCGGAAACTCCAAAGCCAGCCTCGTTTTCGAAAATGGCCAACAACCCCCAAAATTTATCCAATCAGTAATTGACATGGGAAAATTTTAAAACATCATGGCAGTCACCCAGAAAAAAGAAATTCATATATTCTCCCAAAGCAATGACATTTACAAACATTAAAATAAACATTGATCTGCCTTCAATATATATTTTAGACATTGTTTTAATACATATATTAGGGTAGGTCGATTTTTCACTTTTTTAAAATATCAAATTTCATAAGAGACCGAAAATTGAGTATTGGTCTATTAAATACTGATACCAAAAATTAGATCTTTCACATCTCTGAGAAAATGGCATCAAAGATCGTAGGCAAAAATACACTGAAAAATTATCGGTTTTGCAACATTTGGCCAAAAACGGATAAGAAAATCTAACAATTTTGGTATTTAAAGCAGGGAATGTTGTCATCTTATTTCATCAAAATGAAATGAAAAAATTATAACTAAAATTCAATTAGAAATATCCCCACCCCCCATTATCAGTGACAGCTCTGAAATGCTAT
This sequence comes from Doryteuthis pealeii, assembly GCA_023376005.1. Classification (NCBI taxonomy): domain Eukaryota; kingdom Metazoa; phylum Mollusca; class Cephalopoda; order Myopsida; family Loliginidae; genus Doryteuthis; species Doryteuthis pealeii. The sequence goes on from CM042173.1 coordinate 42,351,639, forward strand.
TTTACATCATTACTTAAGCAGTACAGTGAATACATTTTTTTAAAAACAGCTGATTTTTTTTCTTTATGAATAAAAAAAAAAAACAAATATGGAAAAACAAATAGTAGTTTATTATTGCTTAATATATATAGAGTCAAATAGTTCCATATAATTGCCTTTAGACGAAAAAGATCACAGTTTATGACACAAAACTTTTGCAATTATGCCTTGTTTCGGACCATATGACCTTTAGGCACCCCTTTTCCGATTCGATTCATAAGGACATGTTTTCATTTACACCGTCAAAATCCGGTTGTTTATTAACCGACTATTTTTAGAGTTTTATTTATAATTTTTTTTTTAAATTATAAAACTAACCCCGTCCTGTCAGTGGGGCGTTAGAATGCACCGACTGCACCTCTGCAGAGGGGTAAGACTCCCCTAATGGGGCCACCTGTTGGCCGTGGGTGGCGACCCGTGATGCTTAAGGATAGAACCCAGGTGGCTGAGCAGTTCATGACTTGCAATATTCCACTTTAAGCTTTTCTTGGGCTAGACGGACGGTCGGAGAGGCCCCCTCCGATCAATCGGCTTGCCACGTCAAGCCATAGCATCTATATGATTGCCCCAACCCTATTGCCCTTATGGCAACCCCCAATCCTTCTTATCACAAGGCGGTGGCTGAGGGTCTACATGTCCTGTGAATGACGTTAAACTCTATCTGATGGTGAAGTTCGAGTTCTGAGGTTTGGGGAATGTGGAGCACCCCTTCATCACCATTGCTCCCTGGTCCACTCTGACCCGGAGTGGTAGTGGTTCAACCTAAACCTTCCTATAAACTGGCAATGATAGCCTTATTGTAAACCTAACCACTATGGAAATCTTTGGACCATATGACCTTTAGGCACCCCTTTTGCTATCTCGATTCATAAGGACATTTTTTCATTTGCACCGTCAAAATCCAGTTGTTGGTTAGGGGTTAGGGTTAGGGGTTAGTTTAATATAATTTAAAAAAAAAAATTAAAAATCGTCTGTTAACAATTAACCAGATTTTGATGGTGTAAATGGAAAAAATGTCCTTATGAATCGAGATCGCAAAAGGGGGTGCCTAAAGGTCATATGGTCCAAATCTTTCTATAAAAAATCAGCTACTTATTTCATAAAACCTGATCTTAATTTTTAAGATTCAAATTTTTTTCTTTTTATCATATGGGTGCTAGAAGGTGGTGGCTGTGGGTCTACATGTCCTGTGAATGACGTTAAACTCTATCTGATGGCGAGTTCGAGTTCTGGAGGTTTGGGGAATGTGGAGCACCCCTTCATCACCATTGCTCCCTGGTCCACTCTGACCCGGAGTGGTAGTACCTGTTAGGGTCCCATCTATGTATTGAATAGAAAAACATGAGTTTATAAATAAAATTGTATTATGCATTAAGAATGAATTTATTCATAACTTTATCGGCATCAAATGACCCACCGAGGTTGATATGCCGTAAAACAAACCAAACCTAAAACTAACCCCTAACCCTAACCCCTAACAAACAACCGGATTTTGATGGTGTAAATGAAAAACATGTCCTTATGAACCGAGATCGCAAAAGGGGTGCCTAAAGGTCATAGGGTCTCTTGTTTCAAAGCCATATACTGATTTGGTAAGTCCAGCTTCGTCCCATTCATTAAGGATTTTCGTAGTTCATTTTCTGAAAATTCTTCTGTGAATAGAAGTTCATAAACTCTCCATTTTGTGACAGATTTATTGTTCCCGATGCATAGCTTCAAAATTATTATTTTATTAATTTTTTTTGGCTAGCTTTCCACTCGTAAAAGAATATAAAAATTAATTTATTTAGTTATTTAAAAAAAAAAGAATAGCAACGAGGGAGTGACTTCACCCCCACCCCCACCCCAGAACTTGAACCTCACCATTAGGTACAGTTTAGTATCATACCAAGTACATCTTTATACTTACCTTATTTTGGAACCCTCGACCTCTGATCTGGTGAATGAAGTAAAGTAACTAGCATAGTCCCAGGGAGCAGTCCCCCACCCCAGGCAGTATATGCTTAAAAGAGGTAAGAGTCTGGTTCATTACCCGGTGCCTGAGGTGCCGCTCAAGGGGAATGCCGACGGGACTACGCATCTTTTGAATTGGTTATTGTAAGACCTTTAGTTTGGGCGTGGCCTCAACGTAAAAAAAAAGGACTTTATGTTAATCCGGCCTGGTGGGAGGTCAGGACAATATATACCGAGTACACCTTTTGTTCGATAAACAAACACACACTATATACACGCACACACTTCACACACACACTATACATACACAGACACGCATACACACACAATATCACACACACTTACGCATGCACACGCATGCACACACAGAGACACAGACACACACGCACGCACACGAACGCACACACATACACACACACACACACGCACACACATACACACACACTCACACACAACACAACCACACACACACACACTCACAACATACACACACACTCACACATACACAACACACACAACTTACAATTCACACACACTTACTTCTCTCTCTCTCTCTCTCTCTCTTCTCTCTCTCTCTCTCTCTCTCTCTCTCTCGCGCACACACACACCTACGCACGCGCACACACACACTGACAACAGGTCTTTTGTTAATTGTTTGGTTAAAATACAACAACAAAATTCAGATTAAAGAATGTATGTATTTTAAAAAGTTTTTCTTGTTTACGAATAAGAGAAATGAAATTTTGAATCGAATGAATATGGAAATAAATCGTTTGAAAAATTCGAGGTTTCTTGTACTTTCAGCTTTTGTCTCTTTTTTTTTTTTAATAATACGATTTGTTTTTTTATATAATTTAAACAAAAGTTGATTTTTCATTATTTCAATCCATTTAAAGAATGCAGTGAACTGACTTTTTTACATATTTGTTTTGTGTACTTTACATGTTCAAAGGGAAATATTTGCTTTGATGATTATTACAGCAGTGAGAATAGAACAGAACAATTACACATCCAAACGGTGCTGCTCATAAGTATTTGAACATATAGACAATTTGTTTCTAACACACATACACACACACACACACACACATATATATATATATATATATATTATATATATAATATATATATTAATGCACAAGTTTCATGACGAGTGATATTGCAGTGTAACTATATTATATGATCTATTTTCTATATTTTATATATATATATATATATATAATATATATATATATTATTATATATATAGGTGGCCTAGAGTCGGTATCAGCCAGACAGCGAGTGAGTCTATCCCTTTTCACTTGTGCTAGACCATTGAGATTGTTTTTTAGCGTCTGGGGTGGAGCGCCACACCTACCATCAACTTCTCACTTTACCGCACAGATCCCTGTTCTACTCATACGCTGAGTTGGCGAGGGCCGGTATCGAACCAGGGACCTTGCGATTCTTAGTCAAGTACTCTACCGTGAGCTAAACTGTGTGTGTGTGTGTGTGTGTGTGTGTGTGTGTGAGAGAGAGAGAGAGAGAGAGAGAGAGAGAGAGAGATTCTGATAGGTACGAGTCCTGCGTCCTGACGCACACAAATCTAAGAGGACGCAGTAAAATCGGACCCATGCATCTTAATGTTTTTCTTTTTTCTTCCCTCACCATTTCAAGCTAACTATAAATACATTTCAATAGTTTCTTAATAACGAATTACACAGGATAGGTTACAAGGTAGGAGATAGACGACTTTAGTTAGACCCATAAATTTTCCCAGGTAACTCATTCAAAGCAAATATGTGTGTCCCAGGACGCACTAAATCAAAAAGCTATCACATATATATATATATATATATATATATATATATATCTATATATTATATCTTTTTTTTTTTTTTTCCCTAAGGTGGTGTGATGCTGAACCTCAACACACTTAAAACCGCATTGGTACCTTACCTTTCCTTTGGATCACAGTGGCAGTGTGGAAAGGGGCGATTTGCTGCACGGGCAATAGCTTATCCTCCATATGAACCCGCCCTGGCTATGTAGTTCAAATTTTTTTAAATAAATAAATAATAATACAAATAATAAAAATTTGACTCTACTCCATCGATATATATATATATACAAATAAATTTATATATATATATATATGCGCGCGCACACGCATATATATATATATATATATATATACTTGTCATCAGGAGGCAAATGTTTATGTATCTTTTTACGTAACCATTTTCTTTAACAAAATGTATTACCTTGATCTTCTTAGGATTATCTCCCTTGCCAGCAACGGTCTCTTCACGCAACCAGTATGATTCTTCACCCTCTCTTACCATAGCAACCCATATAGGTATAAAAGTAAATGCACGAAGATGATCCTACCTCTTTTCTCCAGAATGCTGGAGCAGCAAGAACACATGTCAAGAGCCTAACCCTTTGCCAGTGGCAAACTACCTGTTATACACTATTCGACACAAACTTTTACATATCATCATGTCGTGCAGCACTGGTATCCAATCCAATCTCGCGCCAACCGTCCCTATCTTTCATTGCCCCGGGCAGGTCCTCTTCACAGCATCTAGTATCCACGCAGAGTTAGTCAATGTAGGTCTTTGCTGGGCAGCCCGCACTGACGTTCCCATGTGCTGGATTCCACAGGAGAACGAAAAACACAAGAAAATCTTAAATTGATGGCTATATCTTTAGTAATTTCACCCACTCGTACGTACCATACAAAACTTTTGATATATACACGTTATTCTCTCTTTTTGTATTTTCTTTTATTCCAAAGACACCGACAGAAGTGACAATGCCTATGATTGTTGTAATATGGTTTTTTTTTTTTGCAGGGCACCACATATTTTCCCACATTAACAGGTAAGCAATTACAATCGGATGAAGAAGACAACAAACAAATGAAGATAAAAAACATATTCATAAAGGTACAATTTGCAAACTTAATGGCGTTTGCTCCCAGATTACTTGCTGAGTTCCTTTAAGTTCTGTGAGATTTTGACGTTTTGCTGCCTTGTACTCAACACTACAAGTAACTAGTCAGGGATTCAATTTAGGCACCCGTCTACAATATTGCCTTATTCGCCCCCTGGTGCCAAGGGCAGATAATTAATCCCTAATTTTTCCAATATTAGTAGATTAGTATAGTAGAAGCCATCTTGTGAGTCACACGTATTTTTTATTGGATGAGTCTGAGAGTTAATCTGTAGCCATCCTGAGAGAGAATAGAAGTAGTACACATATTTCTTTTTGGGAGTAGGGAAAGCCATTTTGGTGAAACGAAAAACAGTCACACGAAAAGAAAGTAATACCGGCTGAATTGTTATATACCTGTCGGGTGTATACTCTAGGGAGCGTTCGTTTCTATTCTACTTATGATGGCATCCGTGGTTATACCCTCATGTTTAATCTTTACTTACTTTTTACGTAGCTGACTTGTTTCTTATTCTCTTTTGGTTCTTGTGGTCTGTAGCTATCTTCATGGCTCTTCATGGCTTCTTCTATTTCTTCTGGTCTTTTGTTGACTGGTCTAGTTCGGCTATAAGTCTGGTTCTTCAAGATCTTGGTCAATTGTTGACTGGTCTGATTATGCCAAGGTTGTCATTATTTCTCAGAGACAACGCACGACATGTATTTTTGTGATTATATTCTTATTAATTTCACAACCAGAACTCTCTAGCTAGGATTCTCAACCGCATATGGGGAGTGAAGCCGACCCATGCTTACATTAGGACGTCTCACGGTTTATCTGACTCTAAGCTAACTGAACCTTTCTTCCCACAGTCTTCGTAACCAGAAGGAAGGTTATGCAAAGGTTTTATCACGTCAATCACCTAACGCCTCAGATCCTGAATTCAACAAAACCTGGATTCAAAATCTACCTTTACACTAACCGTCTAAATAACAACGGTATCTATCAATATACAACATATATGAAAAAGAAAAAAAATACGTTCGTCATTAAAATAAGATGAATAAAAATAAAATGGTGTGCATAAAAATAAAATGGTGTGCATAATATATGCAAAAATAAAATGGTGTGCATAATGTATGAAAAAAATAAAATGGTGTGCATAATATATGCAAAAATAAAATGGTGTGCATAATGTATGAAAAAATAAAATGATGTGCAAAATGTATGCAAAAATAAAATGGTGTGCATAATGTATGAAAAAATAAAATGGTGTGCATAATGTATGCAAAAATAAAAATGGTATGCATAATGTATTAAAAAAATTTATACGGTGTGCTTAAAGTATGAAAAAACAAAATGGCGTGCATAATGTATGAAAAAACAACCTTTTTACTGTGTCAGATTGACTTTTAAAAAATATTTTTGGTCCAGTAAACTTTCCTTTAACACGACTCGGCACTCGAATTTCGTGATCCTACTTCTTTTAAATATTGGAGTTAGGTGCGGCATGTGGGGTTGGATGGCGCCCTGAAGTTAATCGCTTTATCTAGTTCATTCGATTGGTGCCAGGTAACTAAGACATAGGGATTACCTCCATTTGCCAGTACAATAACTCTTACAATAACTTTTAAAATAGCGTGGAGACGACACGGTTAGTTGGCACAGTGACGTCACTGAATACTTAAGAATAAAAGTGCGATTCTGTCCTTCTTTTCATCTGTAAAGTTTGGTTTGGTTTGTTTTGTTTTACGTCAAGCCCTAGCACCTATATGATTGTCCTAACCCTATTGCCCTTAAGGCAAGCCTCAACCCTTTTCATCATATGAGTGCTAGAAGGCGGTGGCTGAGGGTCTCATGTCCTGGATATGACGTTAAACTCTATCTGATGGTGAGATTCCAGTTCTGGAGCTCTGAGGAATGTGGACCACCCCATCATCACCATTGCTCCCAGGTCCACCCTGACCCGGAGTGGTAGTACCTGTTAGGGTCCCATCTATGGATTAAATAAAAAATATTTAGTACCCATCAAGAATTAATAAAACAAAAACATCTCCACGAACTCAGGAAGTCTCTTTTCGAACTCGGGAACCTTGTCGTAATTGGGAGTCATCATAGAACTTTGAAACCAACCCTTTATTCGATTTACGGGGGTATCCTGTTTTCATTCCGCTAACCGTACAGGTGTTAAGCTGTGTTAATTATTATTCTATGTTACTGTCGCCCATGACCAGGATTTTAATGTCCTGATTACGACAAGAAGGTTCCCGAGTTCGAAAAGAAGGTTCCCGAGTTCGAAAAGGCTCCCGAGTCCGACAAGAAATACCTGAAGAAGGCCGGAGGGCATATCGGCCGAAACGTTGTACAGATAACCATAAAGTAAAGTAAAGTCGACGGGGCGGCCTAAAGTCGGTATCAGCCAGTCAGCGAGGGAGTCTATCCCTTTTCAATAGCGTTAGACCAAGGAGATTGTTTTAGCATCTGAGGTGGAGCTCCACACCTACCATCAGCTCCTTACTTTACCGCACAGATACCTGTGCTACTCATACGCTGAGTGGGCGGGGACCGGTATCGAACTAGGAACCTTGTGGTTCCTAGCCGAAAGTCCGAATAATTCAAACTATACTAATTATCAAGCCTCATCTAAAAAAAATTAAGAGAAATAAAAACATCTTCGGCATAAAATGACCCAAAAAGTTGACATGCCGTAAAATCCAACCAACTTATCGGTAAGATGTTTAAACTCTATCCAAACGACGAGTCCATTTTTTGTAGTGATAGGGTTGTTGCGACACAACCTGTACAACCCAGACTTGAAAAATAATGCGGCGGTAAAGATTCGTCAACAAGAAAACAAGTGCAAATTCAGGACAAAAGGAAATGAAATGAAATAAAGACAGGAATGTTAATACGCGCTGAATTAAAAGATTTAGGGAAATGAAAAAAGGGCGGGGGTGGTTCATTGATGAACTAGCTTCCATTATTCTGTTGAGAACATGTCCTCTAGCGGTAATACAACTCCGCCATATTTAATGATATTAGCTTAGTTAGGCACAGGCTGGCAGGAAGATTGTATTGCGCCAATCTTTTAACTGAGGACAACTTACCTGCCTTTCGCTTTTGACATTTATTAATTTAAAGTAAATATCTTATAAGGACAACTTACCTGCTTTTGTAATGTACAGAGCCAAACAGTGGGGGAATACTGAGTAGTAAGATTGTATAGCGTCAATCTTTTAACTGAAGACGACTTACCTGTCTTAGTAATGCACAGCGCCAAATAGCGAGGGAATGCCGGGCAGCACGATTTTATTGCGTCAATCTTTTAACTAGGACCGACTTACATGCCTTAATAATGTATAGAGCCAAACAGTGAGGGACTACTGGGTAAGAAGATTGTAATGCGCCAGTCTTCTAGCCGAGAGTGACCCGTTTGCCTTGAAAATCAGCCCTCAAAATGTTTGTTTTGAATTTTATCAATTTTAAGTAAATACATTGTAAATTGTTGAAGTATGTTGAATAGGGAGATATTTGTTAGGCACGAGTTAGGTATATTCCAAATTATCTGTTTTATTTGTATTAATTCTATTATTTGGACTATTGTACTCATCTTTATTGTTATCTATATAACGTTTCGGCCGATGTGTCCTCCGACCTTCTTCAGGTGCTTCTTGTCAAACTCGAGGACCTTTTTGGACTCGAGAACCTTCTCTTTGAACTGTGGAACCTTCTTGTCGAAATCGGGAGCCTTCCCGAGAACGATAAGAAACACCTGAAGAAATTCTATTTAAAAGTGTTGTTTTGAGGATGGTTTAGTTGGATGTGAAAGTCATTTGAGGTAAGTGTTTAGAAACATTTTATTCATTTAATTTCACGTATTTCTATTATTGCCTTGATACTGTCCAATAAGTTTTTTTTTCGATTCTTTCTAAGATAATGAATTTTGTATGCTTGATATAAATCATGGTAATTTTAACAGAACTGTTGTTCTATAAGTATTAGTTTGTTGTAATCCATAGATTTAATTCTGTGTAGTTATTTAATCTAAAGTAAAATGGCAATTCTAAATTTCTGATATATTGCTTTTGGTAGCAATTTTATCCAGTATATATATACAGGGGGTCCACAAAGTCTGGATACGTTAACACATAGTATTTCTTTTTCAATTTAAACAAAAATAAAAAAAGGATAATTATTATTTCTTATATTTAATTTTTTATGGTATGATTTTATTTATTGCTAAATTACCATATCTGCCTACTCGGAAAAATAACATAAATAAATACAATAGTGAAATCTCCATGTACCCAGACGTTGTGAACACCATATATATATATATATATATATATATATATATATATATATATATATATATATATATATATTCTGTTACTGTTATTGTTACTGTTACTGCTGTGGCATTCAACCTGGGTCAGTTGAACCGGTTCCACCCAACGAATTCACCGTATCCCGAATGAATGCAGACCATGTTCGGCGATCCAATGCAATTAATGTTATGAGTGTCAGTCATTTGGGGTTCCATCGACGAACTCCATAAAGACCTGGGCCCAGGATCAACTTGGTATCAGGCTTGACTGTTTTGAGCCATGTGTTCAGTTGACACCCTTGGCGTTTCTTCCATCCTTGAAGTGGTACTGGGTCAATAAATTCATGGATGATGTCACCACGTTGTCAACGTAGAGTATGACTGAACCAGCGAAGACGTCTCGCAAGAAGATCTTGCTGGATGGAGGAAATTCTGCATCTTGATCGAACAGTGGTGTTTTAATTGCCGCCATGAAATACGAAGGATGCGGCGAGGGCAATATTATTCATTTAAAAGACGCCTCTAGTATATATATATATATATATATATATATATATATATATATATATATAGAGAGAGAGAGAGAGAGAGAGAGAGAGAGAGAGAGATACTAGCAAAAGTACCCAGTCCATGACGGGCAACGCTTCTAATGGCACGCTTCTCGAAGGTCAAGCGCAATGTCAATAACCGTCGAGGAAATTTTCCACTGAACCCCCGTTATTTTGAATCTAACGAACTCTGATTCAAAAAATATTCTAAGTACAGTACGTACACAATTCATAAGCTACCTATGAATTATGTAACACTATTTACACGTCTTTTTTTCACTATTTACACGTCTATTTACATTTCTATTTACACTATTCCCACGTCTCGTCTTTTGTCGTTACTCACTTGACCCCCCATGCTTCTGACCTTGCCCCACAACTAAGCTAAACTTAGTAAATAGCTATGCAGAAAACAACCTTCAACAATTTGTTGCCTTGATGACACCGAAGCGCGTATTTTTCAGCCAATCATATCGCTTGAGTTTCTCCAAACAATGTGTGCGCATGCTTGCGACCTTATGTCATAGGTCAAACTAAGTACTTTTCTGCATGAATAAGGAATACATAAGATTTGTATACCATGACCGTCCCTTGTGGAAGCTTCATCGGTCAATGAGTGCGAAATTAGATGGGGAACAATGAGTAGGATATAGTGGAGAGTAAGGTGTGGAGTGTAATGGAGAGCAGGGATTAAATCATTATTATCATTATTATTTACCTCCTTGTGAGTTTTTCACACCAGCGTAAGCGGATAGTCTTTCACTGGAGGCTGAGTGACAGCAAGTTTCCTCAGGTCTCCATGGCTCTTCTGAGTATTCTAGCCGACCTTAACAGCGTTGTAGTTTGGATGGTCTCGATTCTTCATCTGATTTACAGTTCACCCAGATTATTTTCCAGAGCTTTGGCGACCGTTCCTAGCGCCCCAATTACAATTGGTACGACCTTTACCTTCATGTTCCACAGTTTTCTTCTTCTTCTTCTTCTTCTTCTTCTTCTTCTTCTTCTTCTTCTTGTTATTATTATTATTATTATTATTGTTATTATTATTATTATTATTACTAGCAAATATATGCACTCTCCGGGTGCAAGTATTTAAGTTTTAATATAATAATATATCATATTAAATTAGAAAGGCAAATGAAACTGAATAAGAATGCAGATAAAAAGATTAGTAACAGAGGGGGTATGATTGAAAAATAGAACAACTTTGAAACTAACTCTTCCATCATTTTCCATTACTCCCTTCTTTCATTGGTAAATTCTCCTAATTTAACTATTTAGTTAAAATAGAAAGTAAAGAACAAAATTACAGTTATTTCTTCTTGTTAACGGTTTTCTTTTAAGATTTATCCACGAGATTTTTGCTAATATTCATTAAGATAAAATCAAACAATTAGAAATCAGTAATACGAAGCACATATTTATTAAAATCAGATTTTTTATATCAATATGCAAATTAGCCTTCCCATTCACACTGTAAACCGCTATTTTGTTGTGTATATAAATACAATTGCATGTTATTCTTATGTAGATATTGTCAACAGTATTAATAATGTAAAACAATTTTATTAATAATTGAGGTTTAAATAAAAATAAAATCCTGTAGAATGTGACGTAAATAACTAAGGGAATTGTGACTTGAATAGTAATATAGTTTCGGTTACAGACAGAAAAACACATAATCTCCATTATAATAAGATTATTATTATTATTATTTTCACTCCTTTTGAGTTTTTCACATCAGCTAACGCTGATGTTATGTCACTGGAGTCTGAATGACAACAAGTCTCCTCAGGTCTCCAGGACTCGTCTGAGTATTCTAGCCGATTGCAGCAGTGCAGTAGTCTGGGTGGTATTATTATTATTATTTACTCC
>CM042173.1:42368294-42380794 GCA_023376005.1 Doryteuthis pealeii
AACCCTCCGAGTATGTGCAGGAAAAGGGACCCACTTCCGTCCCTCAAGATAATCTCTCGGCCATTCGAACTTAGGCCTTATCTGGGAGCAGACACTATTACTGGACAGGAAGAATTTCCTCCCCGCGTGGTGGCTACGACCCATGAATAAAGTCTGAATCCTAAATATTAAAATCCTTGTCGCACCACAAATATATAACACAGATTAACAGTTGTACCCGGTCATGGTTAACGGAATGAGAACAGTCTACCCCACAGGTTGAAAAATGGGTTCGGTTCGAAGTTCCGTGAAGGCTCCCGAGTTCGAAAAGAAGTTTCCCGAGTTCGACAAGAAAGCTCCCGAATTCGAAGAAAAGGTTCCCGAGTTCGAGAAGGTTCCTGAATCCGACAAAAAAACACCTGAAGGAGGCCGGAGGGCACATCGGCCGAAATGTTGTGTATATAACAATGAGGATGAGGACAATAGTCCGAATAATCCAAATAATACAAACTCACATGGTTGAATTAGTTAAAACGTCTTTTTATAAAGAAAAATTGTCCGAGACCAGGAAAGACCATAGAACAAAGTTCAATAAAATCGACACCATATTTTTGCCATAAGAAAAACTAAATAAGAATATAATAAGGGAATAAATCAATGATATATATTAAAATCAAGGGCAAATGATTTGCTCTGAGAGAATTTTTATTGCTTCGAAATTGATAGACTTGAAGGAATAGCTCTTCGCGCTGAGCCGAGGCCACCGATATAGTATCTAGCCGGTCTTGGCTGAGTCCGGAAAGCCCTACCCACGGAGTCACCGCTGATAGATGTGAGGATTGCAGCTGATTTTATCAGAAGATGAGAAAGTCTTATTTTAGAATTATCTATTGACTGGTCATATTCACGCAGTTTACTCAACAGGCCAATTTCTGTTTTGAAGTTAATTTAAGGGGCCGGGTTAGCTCAGTCGGTAGAGCGTTCGGCTAGAAACCACAAGGTTCCTAGTTCGATACCGGTCCCCGCCAACTCAGCATATGAGTAGCACAGGGATCTGTGCGGTAAAGGAGCTGATGGTAGGTGTGGCGCTCCACCTCAGATGCTAAAACAATCTCCTTGGTCTAGCGCTATTGAAAAGGGGATAGACTCCCTCGCTGACTGGCTGATACCGACTTTAGGCCGCCCCGACGACTTTACTTTACTTTTACTTACATTAATTAAAAGGGAACACATAGAGTGTAACTGACGCTAACCCGACCAGTTAATTATTTCTTATTTTGTTTATAAAATTTAACTACAACCAGAGTATTCAATTTAGGGTAGTTAATGGGTTTAATATCATTTGGTGCCGACCATTATTTTCTGCGGTCTATGAACCCTAACCGGAAAGGGTAAGGGAAATAGTTAAAGTATTTAGTCAACTGGTCAGACGAGGCAAAAAACGGTAAGTCTCCATTTCTTTGAAGAATTTCCTATTTCTTTGAGGATTTTCGCATTTCTTAAGATTATTTGCTGTATACGTCATTAAATGTACTTTTTTTTTCCTTGTACAGTTTCAAGGTGTTTACGTCGGATAGATGATAGACGAATCCCGAAAGACATCCTGTATGGAGAGCTAACATCTGGTAAAAGACAGATTGGTCGCCCCCTACTGTGATTCAAGGATGTCTGCAAAAATGATCTCAGGTGCTTTGGCATTGTCCCTTCCAGCTGGGAAAATTTGGCTCAAGACCGCCCTCGGTGGCGGCAGAATCTCCATAGAGGACTGTACATGTCAGAAGTCACCCTGATACAACATCATGAAGCTAAGAGGTCCATAAGAAAGCAACGGCAACAAAGCATCGGAACATCATCATCTACAGGGACAACCTACAAATGCAAAATCTGTGGTCGAGAATGTTTCTCAAACATAGGACTTCATAGTCACAGGAGGCGCTACAACTTCAGGGGCACACAAAAACCTTTATCATAGTCTTTCGAGACTGAATTGCCAATGATTAAATAAACTTAATGACGTAAGTAAAGAATCGTCATGCCGTCCCTTTGTTCGAGACCAGTTGGCACTTAAATAGAGCACACGAGCACTTGCATAAATTGCTGCACAATGTTTTTTTTCATGTCTATAGTGTATGAGGAGGTTGCTGTACCTAGACTGATCTTATCTACGTTTATTGGGTTTGTGTGTGATTTACACAAAAAAACCTGCACTAGATAGGAACATATGATTATACAATGTGACGGGCTGGGTCACGTTGTTGATCAATTGGTAAATACTTAAAAATCCTGCTTTGATTTTGATGGTTGGTTGGTTGGTTGGTTGGTTGGGTTTTACGGTATGTCAACCTGTTGTATACCCTTTCTTACTTCTTACTTCTGGTCGTATTTTCTTCTGGTTGGCTTTGCTATTCTGATCATCTATCTTGGCCTGGTCTCTTCTAAGGTCTGGACTTTCTTGGGGACTTCGGGTCTGGTTTCTGTTAGGGATTTCTCCTTATCAGAAGCTCTGTGTCATTGTTAGTTTTTAGGTAATAAACACAAGACTTCGATTTACTTTGATGTTACTTTATTTGTAAATCCCCAAACCAGACATCTGCGCACATCCTACGAGCTCGGCTCCTACTTGTTAACTGAGTCTTACTTACTATCCTTAAACCGGAAGACAGGGTCTTCTATACCTTCCGGTTCTCACGATTTATCCCCGGAAGGCAAGGTGAGAGTGAGATCAAGCGTTGTCACTCATCCTTCAAGGCCGTGTGCTGTAGCTTATAACGGCCATTTTGATTTCTACACTATTGCCATAAATATTAGGTATCTAATAATTATGTAACAAACCCTTGTTGGGTCATTTTATGCCGAAGACGTTTTGTTTTATTCATTCTTGATGGGTACTCAATTTTAAAAAACTTAATTAACACATTTTCCTAGAACTCATTTTATTCTATTTAATCCATAGATGGGACTCTAACAGGTACTACCACTCCAGGTCAGAGTGGACATGGGAGCAATGGAGGTCAAGGGGTGCTCCACATTCCCCAGACACCCAGAACTGGAATCTCACCATCATATAGAGTTTAACGTCATATCCATGACGAGGGCACTCAGCCACCACCTTCTAGCACATGTATAAAATGGGTTGGGGGTTACCATAAGGGCAATAGGGTTGGAACAATCATATAGGTACTAGAGCTTGACGTGACCAGCCGATTGATCAGAGGGGGCTCTCCGATCGCCCGTCTAACCTAAGTAAGGGCCAAAGTAGAGTGGTGCATGTTATGGACTGCTCATCCACCAGGATTCCGTCCTTAAGAATCATGGGTTGCCACCTACGGCTAACACGTGGCTCCATTTGCGGGGGGTCTTACTCCTCTACAGAGGTGCAGTCGGTGTATTCTAAAGCCCTAACCGACATGACTGCTTTGATTTTGAGGGCATGTTTTAATTTAGAGTGATCTACCAGGTGGTGTTTAAATGCTGCCCTTTCGTCACGAATTAAGTTATACCACTCTGAGCGGATTGTTGTTATAGGATTTTGAGACATTGTCATTGATTTTCATGGACTTCGGTTTATTTTGGATGGCGTTGTAGGGTTACAAATATAATTGTCTCCCTTGGGCGTGTAGGCGTGACTTTCCGCGTCACGTGTCCGTTGGTCCCGGGAAAATCCAGTCCCTTAAACCTGTCTTTCTTAGCGGCCGGGCTTGAAGGACAAGACGTATATCGTTCCTGTCTGCTCTAAGTACATTTACCCAGCTCTGTTCTTAGAGCTGAACAACCGTGGACAACCTGTAAGTTTAATTACCCCTTTTTCTCATCACACTCCCTTTTTTTTCTTTTTTTTTTTCCATTGGAATATAATTGTGAATATCCTTTGTTAAATTGACTTTTGTCTTTTCCTTATTGAAATGTTCAGTGTTGGGTTATCATTTCAATAGCCTAATGCATTATAAAGTCATGGTTGTTAGCTTCAAATTAATACCCTGCTAATTCTTATACTTATATACGACGTAAGGGGTATATAACACTTGCTACTTGAGCGAATAAGCACATTTATCCTAGTTCTAGTCTCAGAGCAGATCAATCAATGGAAAACATTTAAGTTCCTTTTTACCTCACAATTCTTTCCGCCCTGTCGGCTGGGGCATTAGAATGCACCGACTGTACCTCTGCAGAGGGGTAAGACTCCCCAAATGGGGCCACCTGTTGGCCGTGGGTGGCGACCAGTGATGCTTAAGGATAGAACCCAGGTGGATGAGCAGTTCATGACCTGCAATACTCCACTTTGGCCCTATCTTTGGCTAGACGGAGAGGCCCCCTCCGATCAATCGGCTGGGCACGTCAAGCCCTAGCACTTATATGATTGTCCCAACCCTATTGCCTTTATGACAAGCCCCAACCCCTTTTTATCATATGGGTGCTAGAAGGCGGTGGCTGTGGGTCTACATGTCCTGGGAATGGCGTTAAACTCTATCTGATGGTGAGGTTCCAGTTTTGGAGGTTTGGGGAATGTGGAAAACCCCTTCATCACCATTGCTCCCTGGTCCACTCTGACCCGGAGTGGTAGTACCTGTTAGGGTTCCATCTATGGGTTCAATAGAAAAACATGAGTTTATAAACAAAATTGTATTATGCATTAAGAATGAATTTATTTCAAAACTTTGTCGGCATTAAATGACCCACCGTGGTTGATATGCCGTAAAACAAAACAAACCAAACCAAACCAAATCACAATTCTTTGTATTTATAACATATTTTACATGATTTTACTTTTTTGTCGTTTGGAATTATTACATGTATTGTCTTTATATGTATATAATTAAGTGTTAATATCCTTAGTTAAATTGACTTTGTCTTTTCCTTACGGAAATATTCAATGTTAGGTTATGATATCAATAGCCTAATAGATTAAAAGGAAACGGGTGTTAGCTTCTAACTAATACCCCGCTAATTCTTATAGCCTCTTGGAAACGTTTTTAGCCTGAAGTTGGAGACAAACATTTAGAATATATATATATATATATATATATATATATATATATATATATATAAGATTTTTTTTAGATGTTTGTTTTTTTAGAAGCATTGTTGAATATATTACTTATATATATATATTTTTTTGCTTGAAGGCAATTACAATGCGTATATCGCATAAAATTCGATAATTCGATAATTACTCATCAGATTCTTGTTCGGAATGAGTCTAAAAAACTTTAAAATAAGGAAAAAAACTTCACATGTAATAAAGAAAATGACATTACTTTTTTTTTTACTCCCCCTCGTATATATATATATATATATATATATATATATATTAATACTTCCATAAATAAGTACATTCAATATCACACTAACACAGTTCGGTCCGTCAATATCTTACAATATAACGAGACTGTTGGTTTTCCGTCACATCGTAGGAACGGCAGGTCAAGCTACAACCCTTTGTTATATTCACAGCTTTTTAGTAACGAGACATTAAACCAGTGAAGTGTGGCTAGACATTTGCAGGCTACCTCCGAGAATAAAAACGAGAATAAAATTTCCGATATATATATATATATATATATAGTCATCCACAGACACCGTGTTTCGGCGTATCACGTCTCTTCAGTGTGGTTAGACATTTGCAGGCTACCTTCAGCCGGGATGGAAACCCGATCGATTTATCATGCCAGGCTCCTTAACCACTCGGTTATCCGCACCTACAGACTGAGGGGAGAATTTTAACTGATGAATACATAGATCTGTATATATGTAAAGACCGTCAGAGAGTGCTCCATCCGTTTTTTTTATAGGAGAGCGTTGCTTTTTTAAGCTTAGTTGGCGGTCATCAGTGAAATCGCATTCAAAGTGCTCAACCCACCAGGGGGTGGGGAACATATATATATATATATATATATATATATATATATAAATCTTTGACTGAAGGTGTCCGTATAAATCGGACGAAACGTTTCAACGCTTAGATTTGTTTTGAGTTATCATTTCTTGTTCACTATCCTTTTACCTACCTCATATATATATATATATATATATATGTGTGTGTGTGCGTGTGTGTGTGTGATAGAAAAAAATGGAAATAAGTCCGACAGCATGTGGAGAAAATAATAAATAAATGTGAAAAATAAGAATTATGAAGAATATCTATTTATACGACTAGAAGTATAGAACACTTGGTGAGAATCAAACTCATTAACTCGCTAAATATTCATCTCAAAAGGAGACCAACAAGATTATTAGAAAGTTCGTCTTGCACGCCTTTTCTGTGGTATAGTGAATTTGATTCTCATTTAGCGCCTTCGTACTATGGCCTTGTGTCAGACTAGTGTAAGGCTTGGATTATTTGGATTATTCGGACTATTGTCCTCATTTTTATTGTTATCTGTACAAAGTTTCGGTCGATGTGCCCTCCAGATAATAGTCCGAATAATCCAAATTAAAATTATCAAGCCTCATCTAAAAGATTCAGAAAAATAGCATGAATAATAATTTCGAATTGAAAAATATTGCATCCTAGATTATATATCATCCTATATATATATATATATATATATATATATATATATATATATATATATTTCGATCACTAATGTAAGTTTCCCTGAAATAAATATATATATATTCTAGGAAATGTATCTAAATGGACGAAAAAGAATTGCTAGGCGAGGCGAATTGCATTTTTTATGGTGAGTCAGATACGATAAAATGATTCAAAGTAAAAAATTAGAAAATGCCGGAAGTGAAAACCACTTGGGCGTTTGTGTTTGAAGATTAATGAGTTTGGTTTAAAAAAAAAAAAAAAAGAAAAGGAAAAGGAGATAGTTATGTTATATCAGAGAGAAGATATCTCTTATGATTCACAATTCTTACTCAAAAAATATACACCTCGCTAGCATAAAACATCAAAACTCAAGTCGGAGGCAACAAGCGGAAGTGAACTCAATGGTACCCTATCACGAAGTGACCAATTCGGCGCAGTTCTGCGCATAGGCTCGGATTGAGTTACGCTTGAAAGGAATTCCAAAACAAACAAAAAATAATATTGTAAGGAATCCGGATTTTCAGCCAATGAAAAATCTTCCCGCTAAACACCCCAAAGGCATTCTGGAGCCTACATCGTTAGCATATAAACCCGGGCATTTTTGAGAATCGGCAGTTGACGTACGGCCTCGACGCTGAGAACATCACCAGACAGGCAGGATCAGAAAGGCCGCTATTTTCCACTACCACGTCGCGCCCGCACCTACCCGACACTTACTTCAACTCATCACCACGGCCGGCCGATACCCTTACCTTCCCTGACCATCACAATTCCACTGGGTCATTCCTGACTTGGTCCCTACACCAAGTGACCGTATCAACTCACAACTTCTACTACCTCACGCCTCGCACCAGGCCAAGAGAGATTCCTGACGTATTATCATACGATACCCACACCTCACATCACCACGGCCATTCCTGACTTACGATCCCTCAGCCACTCCAGAGAACTACTACTATTATCTACGGCGACAACAACAACGTTTTCACACTCGTTATTTTAATAAACGATTTTTATCCAATTCATCTTGTCCATTATTCTTCTTTGGCAACCATACGCTTTTACGGATATCCTAAGATATATCAGTTAGATAAACACGTATAAAGTAAAAGTTCTCCGGTATTTGAAATCGTATAAGACGCACGTTGTTTCAGGTAAATATATTCTTACAGTACATTTAATATATATATATATATATATATATATATATATATATATATATATATATATGTAGTATATTAAGAAAATTGAAAAAACACAGGTTTAAATAAGTTGAGTGGTAAGTTTATTGGCCGACGCTGCAGTGTTTCGATCTATTAATTAGATCATCTTCAGGGCATTTGTTGGTATATGGAAGGTGATTTTAAAAAAATTATCACAGGATAACGAGAAAAGCAAGTGATAGTCCTTGTTTATCAGTCTGTTCAAAATTTGAAATCTGAAGAAAGGACGCTGAAAAAAGTGGACGGTTTGAAATATGACGTCAAATATTCTCTTTTACGGTGTGAGTATGAGAGTGTGTGAGTGTGTGTATCGAAAAAAGGCATTGTGCATTTTTAGGTGTTTTGTGTGTGTGGTTGCGCATGTGTGTATAAATCTTTTTGCGATAAATGACATCGAAACAAACCTCAAGGTTGTATATATATATATATATATATATATATATATATATATATAAAGTGGGCCATTTTACGAATAATATAAAATATCAAGTTAATCGCAACTTCGACCTTCGATGAAATAATTAGCCGAATAAGTCGGGGTTATAAAGAATATAAGAGTGCTCAATACGTTTGTAGAACAGATTTAATGAAATTGTATAGTCAGATAAGTCGAGTCGGTTATATGACTGTACCATTTCACTATATATATATATATATATATATATATATATATATATATATATATATGAAGAGAAATGGAAGTGAATCCGACGATATGTAATATAGTGAGAGAATGTTTTGTGTCAGCTTCAGAACCGTTTGTCTATGCGTTTTATAATTTCAAGCAATCTAAGAACGCTAATTTTTCACTCAATAATTTTAGGTGGATTGATCAACAAAAGACTCTCACAATCTCCTTATTATCTGTGATAAATTTATTTTCCTCAAAACAAAAGCCCTGAAGAAGATCTACTAAACAGATTGAAACACTGCAGCGTTGGCTAATAAACTTACCACTCATTTTATTTAAACCTGGGTTTATTCAAATTTCTCACTATACTATATATATATATATATATATATATATATTATATTATATTATATTATATATATAATATATTATAATTGTTTTCTTCTTTAACAGCGTTGTGTGATGTTTTCATTCCACCTTTTCTTACTCATATATATATATATATATATATATATGTGTGTGTGTGTGTGTGTGTGTGTGTTTAGTATAGTGAGAAATTTGAAAAAACACAGGTTTTTATATATATAAAATAAAGTAAACTAAAGACACGTGTTTCGAGGTATCACCTCTCATCAGTGCAGTTATACCGTTTTTAGCAGCTACCTCTGGCCCGGTTCGAGACCCGAACGAATTGTCGCTCGCCAATCCTCTTACCCATACGGCCACAGTCAGCTGCCAAGTATAGCAGGCTATTTAATCGCTACATTTCTAAGCGGAAATGAACTCACCTAGAGGTCTCAAACTTTATGTAAACAAAGTGAGTCTTAGCTGTACGCCGAATACGGTGAATTTTGCAATTAAATCCCTTCTAGATAAAGTGCTCAACCGAAATTGGGAGATATATAATATGAAAAACAAGGTATTCAGAGGCTGATTTGATTATAGTTAGAAGTATTAGCCATCGTTAAAATCTTTGAAATAAAAATGCTAACGGCTGGGGCGTTAGAATGCACCGACAGCACCTCTGCAGAGGGGTAAGACTCCCCCAATGGGGCCACCTGTTGGCCGTGAGTGGCGACCCGTGATGCTTAAGGATAGAGCCCAGGTGGATGAGCTGTTCATGGCATGCAATACTCCACTTTGGCCTATCTTGGGCTAGACGGTCGGTCGGAGAGGCCCCCTCCGATCAATCGGCTGGTCACGTCAAGCCCTAGAAGCTATATGATTTTTCCAACCCTGTTGCCCTTATGGCAAGCCCCAACCCCTTTTATCATATGGGTGCTAGAAGGCTGTGGCTGAGGGTCTACATGTCCTGGGAATGACGTTAAACTCTATCTGATGGTGAGGTTCCAGTTTTGGAGGTTTGGGGAATGTGGAGCACCCCTTCATCACCATTGCTCCCTGGTCCACTCTGACCCGGAGTGGTAGTACCTGTTAGGGTCCCATCTATGGGTTAAATAGGAAAATGTATTTATAAAAAATTGTATTATCCATTAAGAATTGATTTATTTCAAAACTTTATCGGCATTAAATGACCCCCCGAGGTTGATATGCCGTAAAACAAAACAAACCAAACCTAGTTAAAAAAATTTTTTTTTTCAAATACTAACAACTATAGAATGCTAAATTGTGTCTCTTTTTAACGATGTCCTGATGATGGTTGAATATACAAGCCGAAATATACAAGCCGAAATGTTTTTAATTTTATTTTAATCCCCACATACACAGTGCCTCGAAGGGAGGTAATTAAATGATGACTCTTAACCGAGATTTCGATACCATCAGATTTTTTTTTAAAAAAGCAAGAAAAGTACTCATGGCATTTATTCATTTCATTTTAGAATCTGGACAGGAAGATGACGTCATTTGAATTAGGAAAAACAAGGTAGGATAACATTTCCGGTTCGTTGTCCTGGAAGATTAAATGTCCTTGTCGGGTTGGAAGGGACTTGACACATTGGTAATATAATTATAATTAACGAGAGGCTGATTAGATGTGAAAGATGAGACATTAGAACGGGAAGAAGATAAACAGCTTTCGTTTGCTTTCACACATTTTTTTTCTTAAAAAAAACCCCACAATCTCTCTTCCCCCCACACTCTCTCTCTTTCTCTATCTATCTATCTATCTATCTATATCTCTCCCTATATATATATATATATATATATATATATATATATATATATATATATATATATTTCTCTCACACACACATATACACTCACACTGTCTTTTTATATCTATAGTTCTCACTCTCTCTCTCTCTCTCTCTATATATATATATATATATATATATATATATATATATATGCAACATTTGTCTGCCTCTAAAGCTACTATATATATATATATATATATATATATATATATATATATATATATATATATATATATTTGCTTGAAGGCAATTACAATGCGTATATCGTATAAAATTCGATAATTATTGAAAATAATCATGACAAGCGAACTCGGCAAATATTGTGTTCCATGTAGAACATCGTACAGCTGTTTCAACTGTATTAAGTCTCATCAGCGATGTATACTTACGATTTCCCTCCGACAGAAATCGAAACCGGGAATCCAGCACGCAGAATCAGAGACTCTACCCCTGGGCCACCGATACGTAGCACACAATGCATGCGAAATTAAATTGTCAAGGATAAACACGTTACTACTATACAAAGTACAGTGGACGTTGAGAAGATCGCAAATTAGGCCTATGCTCCGGCGTAAGAACTGAGATTTGATAATTTGCTTTAGAAGCATTGTTGAGTAAAGTATATTATTTTATTTATCTTTTTTAGCTTGAAGGCAATTACAATGCGTATATCGTATAAAATTCGATAATTATTGAAAATAATCATGACAAGCGAACTCGGCAAATATATATATATATATATATATATATATATATATATATATATATATATATATACCAGCATTTACCTCCAGCCTCTATCAGTGGAATCATACTAGGAATAAAAAAAATCTACAAAATTACAAAAATAGGGAAATAAAAAAAAAAGGAAAGATTTTCAACCGAAATCATTTTCAAATGAAACTGGCGGTTAATTGTTTAAAAGTCAAAGGTAATATCACCACTGACGTCAGGATTTCCTTAGTTATTTAAGTTATATTCTCAACGGTTATGAAATAGTCATTATTTAATCTTAATTAGCATCTTATTTATAAGTAATGTCTATACTAGTCCAGCTGAGTTAGATTTGCCGCAAAACTGCCCATATTATTAATGCATTTAAAATCCTGAAATATGTGTTATATATCTCTAAGAAATAAAGATTTACATCGTATATGGTGGAAATAATTTGCATAATGATTTTAAGAAAACTGGGATTAATAAATAAGTATTTGCTGTAACTGATTTCTCATACTATCATGTTATTCTCACACATATTAAAAGCAATACTATATATAATTCTATATAGAAATCAATTAAAATAACATTAAGACAAGTAATATTTTCATATTCGTTCGTATTTAGTTACGGTAATCTTTCTAATTTAATATAATATATTATGACATTAAAATTGAAATACTTGCACTCGGGGGGGGGGGGGGCATACTTCTGCTAGTTTAATTTTTAAAAAGGGTGGGGGTAAAATGGAGGAACTGAAGCGTAGAGAAAAAATTCTACGTGACTTCAGAGGGATTTAGAGATACCTCAAATAAAACGAGAGAATTTTTGAGTCATCTCTGTCTACACAAGATAGGGTGATATGCAGTAATTGCAACCGCTTGCAAAATAGCCAGCTGTTTCTTAAACCAAGCCTTGTGTTGGACAATTAGTCCGGCATTGATATAGGTACCCACCAATAGTTGAGTCGTAAATCTGTGAAAACTCGGATGTAGTTTGTGGATCGCAGCGTATACCTTCTGATCAAGATATCCTCGTAAAGCCAGCCAATTTAGTTTTTTGTATCATCTCCCCTCCTCTCTGTCTCATATATATATATATATGTTAATCGCAATATCAACAATGCCACTCCTTCATTCACTGTCCGTTCGTGAGCTCATTGATGACTTTTCAGCCCTGGCCAGCGACTTGCATATCTTAGAACCAATATGGCACTCATGACGATCGGTGTTGACTATACACACACACACACACAC
>CM042173.1:42385794-42515794 GCA_023376005.1 Doryteuthis pealeii
AAACTCTCCGCAAAAAAATAAAAAAAGGTTGTGTGATCCGATTTCGGATCACACAGGCCTATATAAATCGACTTTGAAGAACCGACAACTCAGACACCAGCGGCGATACCACCGAGCACATCACAAGGCGGTCGACCTACATCGTCACCTACCTCTACCCTAAATATGACCGACCAGCAGTCAACAACGAACAATTCCACATCATTCAACAACCAGAATACGCCAACTTTCATACACGATACAACCCGCTATCGACTTCAGAATACCAAAACACAAAATTCTGCCCACGTCACCACCCCACTACAACTGACTCGGCCACCGGACCCTACACTGACTTCATCACCATACATCGCAACTATCACCAAAATCAGACTCTCTCTCTCTCTCTCTCTCTCTCTCTCTCTCTCTCTCTCTCTCTCTCTCTCTCTCTCTCTCTCTCTCTTAAATTCACTTTCAGCTTTTCGTCGCCTTTCATGTTCCTTTTTTTTAAATACAATTTAGGAAACTTAAAATCTGTGTTTGTTTTTCTTCGTCACCATATGCTTGCTACTAACCCTGTTTATAACAGTTTCAGGAAAACTATAAAAATAAATAAATAAAAACAAAAAGGAGTAAATACGTGATGGTCTGAACAGCTCCATACCACTTAACGACAAACCAGAAGCCCATTGTGATATTAATAAACGTTATTGCATGATTACCTCCCTTTGGGTAGTGGGGGTTGTCTGCCCTTGTTCAGGACCCTTTAGTTTGTGACAAACGACGGACATTATGAATTCGTTATTTACTGAAGCTGTATTCAGTTGATTGAAGCTTATACAGTTATGTTACATTGTCTTTGTTTCATTACACCTGTAGGGATTATCTTCCCGTTGAGTTGTCTGCCCGTTTAGTTTTCTGGTTCCCGCTAGGGGGCCGTTTTATATTTAAGCGGCTGGTTCAAACGCTTCTCTCTCTTTTTCTGTTCCTGATACTACGAGACACATGGGTTAGTTAATGTCTACCCTTTCTCGTTGGGGCTTCGTCCCCCCTTACATTACTGTAAGTTCTTCACACAGCATGGACTATCCCTAGTCTCATGTCTGTGGCTTTTATGTATATCTTGTACCATTCATGAATGTGTCTTTATCTTTCTACATGTAACTTTGTTTTTACCTATGTATAATGTACCCTTTTATCCATGTGCTGTATACTTATTAAATGTTTTGTTTATCAAACCTTTGTCGGAGTCTTGTATTCAAGTAAATATAACTTTGAATCCTTTTTTACAACTGGTGATTACCGAAGTGATGAACACGTTTTTTGAAGGCTTTGGAAAATTAACCTCACACACCCATCATTTCAACTACTTCGGATTCCACATTTCCAAAAACTTGTAGTGATCCGGAAGTTAACGCTCTGAAAGCAAAAATAAAAATGACGAAAATAAACGCTTTGCGCATCGGCTCGGCGCAGCTAGAAAGAAAGAAAAATAGAAATATTAAGAATTATAATTTTCAACCAATCAGAGGCGTTCGCGCCTAAAAAGAAGTATATCAAATTGACCCTTTTTGGGAGCCTATCTGAACCCTATATAAACGAAGTTTTTTTCGAAGAACAGCAGAGAAAGAACCAACTTGCCTGAATATTCCACGCCTTTCGTTATAAGAAATATTTCCTTACTGCAGAAGGTATTATAATCTCTCTCTCTCTCTCTCTCTCTCTCTCTCTCTCTCTCTCTCTCTCTCTCTCTCTCTCGTTAACTTGACTGCTGATTTCAATTTTGAGCATTACCCTTTCTTTCTCAGTTGGAGTCAACTCAACAATTCTTATTATCTTATTACATGAACATTTAAAAAGCATTTTCTGCGGAACTTTGATCAGTATTCTTGATTATTGTAACCTGTGTTTCAATACATGTATTGCTTGTTGAATTTATGAGTTCTTTGTTTTTCTGCCTTAATATATGGTGTGTTGAGTGTAATTACCCAAATATATATATTCCATCAACTCATCCACTAAACACCCATCACTTAACTACTTCGGATTCCACCTTTCCAAAAACTTATAAAATACATATTGATCTCTGCAGAACGATGCAACTTTATTTTATTTTTGTTTATTCTGAAAATTCATGACCGAAAGAAATGAGACATAGTCTAAAAATAGATAATTAGATCTATGTAGGGTCGGTGCTAGGATTGGTTGGTTGGTTGGTTGGTTGGTTGGTGGTTGAGTTTTACGACATGTCAACCCACTGGGTCAATTTATGCCCAAGACGTTTTTGTTTTATTCATTCTTGTTTGTTTGTTTGGTTGGTTGGTTAGATTTTACGGCATGTCAACCCTTGTTGGGTTATTTTATGCCGAAGACGTTTTGTTTCATCCATTCTTGGTTGGTTGTTTGGTTAGATTTTACGACATGTCAACCCTTGTTGGGTTATTTTATGCCGAAGACGTTTTGTTTCATTCATTCTTGGTTGGTTGTTTGGTTAGATTTTACGACATGTCAACCCTTGTTGGGTTATTTTATGCCGAAGACGTTTTGTTTCATTCATTCTTGTTGGTTGTTTGGTTAGATTTTACGACATGTCAACCCTTGTTGGGTTATTTTATGCCGAAGACGTTTTGTTTCATTCATTCTTGGTTGGTTGTTTGGTTAGATTTTACGACATGTCAACCCTTGTTGGGTTATTTTATGCCGAAGACGTTTTGTTTCATTCATTCTTGGTTGGTTGTTTGGTTAGATTTTACGACATGTCAACCCACTGAGTCAATTTATGGCCAAGACGTTTTTGTTTTATTCATTCTTCATGGTTACTCAATTTTTTAAAAACATATTTAACCCATAGTTGAGGCCTTAACAGGTGCCCGTGCTAGGATCTCATGCCCCCCCCCCGAATATATGTTACGGGGTCCTATCTACTACCTATCAATTTTCAAGTATTATTCATAAGAAATATATGAAAAGGCCTTCTGACCCCACCCCCTAAGTAGGCTAGTTTTTTTTTTTGGGGGGGGTGTACTTCTTGCGTGTTTGAATGTTGGAGTCCTGCTTCTTGCGTGTTTGGGTGTGGGAGTCGTGCTTCTTGCATGTTTGAATGTGGGAGTCGTGTTTCTTGCGTGTTTGAATGTGGGAGTCGTGTTTCTTGCGTGTTTGAGTGTGAATCAATACTTTTGAAAATAAACAAAAAGAAATGCCTGAATAAAATGAAAGGGGCCGATAGAAGAAAACTAGTGAACGGTTGCGATTAGTTGTATTACGTATTAATTTATTTTGAGAAAACTTACTCGACCATGGTACGTTTCGGCACGATTTCTCTCTCTCTCTCTCTCTCTCTCTCTCTCTCTCTCTCTCTCTCTCTCTCTCTCTCTCTCTCTCAATAAAGCGTGTCAACAAAAGAAACAGTTTCAAAAAGTTACCTTGAAAAAAAAAATTAAGATATCAAACACTCACGTCACTCAGTTTTCTGGGGGGAAACTTGAAGGTGTTGGTTGGCTGGTTGATTGATTTTAACGGCGTATCAACCTGTCCGGGGTTATCTCATGCCTAACGGTTAGGAAGTAATATATGCTGTGCATTTATATTTATACTTTTTAAGTAATTGGTTTTAACAATGTATTAGCACCATTGGGATCATGTTGTATGGTATTGATTAAGTTCATGTATAATATTTATTTCTTAAAAACAGAGTATACATTTTCAATAGATCTTCATATTGTTTAAAATAACGGTTTCTGATGTGAGCAAAAAACCTGCATTCCATGAATAATGTCTAAGTTTTGACATGTTTCACATTGGTTTGTTCTTTTATATAGGAGTTTAGTCTTGTATGACAATGCGTAATCGACTTGTTCCTTTCTAACTTTCTTAAAGCTGGTCTCCAGTCTCCCAAAGTGGGTTTGATTAGGAAAAGTTTATTGTGGATGTTATGAAATAACTTGAATTAATAAAGTGAGATTCTCTATAAAATGATCCAGCATTTCTCTACACAAACCTTGACGTCTGCTTTTATCCGGGTCACTTAATTTATTGATTTTAATGGCACGTCAACACTTTTAAAGTTATTTTATGCCGAGAGATTAGGGAATAGCATTTACGTTCATATTTACACTTTTTGAGTAATTGTTTCTTAAAAATATTTTTGTACACAGTCCTATCGAATATGAATGTTTGTTAACAGATCTATTTAGCTCATAGATGGGACCCTAACCGATACTACCACTACGGGTCGGAGTGGACCTGGGAGTAATGGCAATGAAAGAGTATTCCACACTGCCATGACCTCCAGAACTGGAACCTCATCACCTGATGCAGTTTAGCGTCATACCTAGGACACCCATTTTTTTGGGGGGGGTCTTACTCTCTGCAGGGGATAGTGATAGTGAATTCTAGGTTCTTCCGAAAATGCATGAGGACTCGATTTTTTAAATAACTGTAGTATTGTTGGAAATGCATTAGGGTGGCGACCCGGCTTCACCGGTTATCACCAGCTCATTAGGATCACGTGGGTCAGTTATAAAAGCAGGCACCCAACGTTGGTCCTCCTCTTTCTCTTTCCACCCTTGCTGGGGAGAGAGTGGTCTCTTT
This sequence comes from Doryteuthis pealeii, assembly GCA_023376005.1. Classification (NCBI taxonomy): domain Eukaryota; kingdom Metazoa; phylum Mollusca; class Cephalopoda; order Myopsida; family Loliginidae; genus Doryteuthis; species Doryteuthis pealeii. Next base: position 42,390,364 of record CM042173.1, read on the forward strand.
CTCCTTCAATCCTTTCGGGGTATAAGGCGAGCTACTAGATTCAACTAGTCCACGACGGCCGAATTCTATACTTCTCAGCCCCACACCTAGCTCTATCTCGCCGATGGTTCCACGCGGCGAGTGGGCAAAAGACGAGCAGCGCGCATCGCTACTCATGACGGTTGATGAATGTCTGCTACTTCCACCTAAGGAGTTTAGGGCCGTTGACTAAAAACTGCAACTACATATTAACTTTCGACTAAGGCTACAGAACTTTGTTATCAAGAGGAATAGATATTCACAACAAATACCTTAGCCGGCAATATCTCTGCAACCCCCTAACAAACCTAACGATACCTGACTTTACTAAACGTCCATAGTTACCAATAGTCCTTCGTCCGACCAAAATGAATTGATTGAACTTTAAATCCGTAATTTATGAGGAAGTGCGTCCCGGTCTCCTGCCTCAGAAATTGCTACTCAGTGACTATTAAGATAACGTCCCCGCTATGTCGTCTCGGCAGTTTTACTTGAAAGAAAACAACCAACTTAGGGCGTTAAATGTATTTTAGAGGGGGGGGGCTTCTCTTTTTTATATGAACAAATGGAGATGGGTGGATAAACAAAGTAAAAAATGAACAAATTGAGGTAGATAGATAGATAGATATCCATCTTCACATCTAAACAAGAATTACGACAAATTTCTATAAATAAACAAGAATTACGAAAAATTTCTATAAATAAATTTCTAAACAAATTACGATAAATAAATAAGAATTACGACAAAAAAAAAGAGAAGCCCCCCCCCTCAAAAAAAAATACATTTAACGCCCTAAGTTGGTTGTTTTCTTTCAAGTCACACTGCCGAGACGACATAGCTAGTTGATCTGGTGTGGTTTAGTCGACTCATTGTGTTAGTAAAAATGAGAACCCAAGACGTATTTTAACGGAGGTACAGGACACACGGGTATTCGCGTTCGTTTACTTCACTGGACAGAATTATACAAGGAACAAAGACAAAGGGAAAACGAATTACGCGCCATTTCTTGGTGACACCGACAGGGGTCGCGTAGTAATTTCCCACGTAGTTTCGGAAACGCGACCTACAGGCAGTAGCCTCATATGCTCAAGGGACTATTTTAGTTGGTAAAATTTGACAGGGTCAACTTGATTTTACCGAGTGTCAATAATTTAACCCTCTCCGATTTTGAATTTTAACGAATTTTAATTCAAAATCTAAGTACACTATAGTCATAATTCGTTGATAACCTACGAATATGTAGTTACATAATTCGTCGGCATTCCCTTTAAATTAATAAACCAAGCAGTTACCCCTTTCAGGCAAGGAGATGTTGCCTAAAAGAGAAGATCCCCAGGAACAAGAGGACCCGAGTAACTTTCAGACCACCCAGCACGAATTCCAGTCGGCCATTATTATTTTGTGCTGGTTTTAAATATAACTTGTTGAAACTTACGTTATTATAGCGGCGGTGGTGAGGGTGTGGTTGAAGAAAGTGTAACTTCGGGTTGGGGTGTCGTCGATGGGCGTCACCGCTGAGCCAAGTGTGTTGCGTGCAGTAAAGTCAATCACAAATGACAATCCCCCACGTCCATTCATTTCTATGCAATTCTTGAGTTTTTATCCTTTCGTCCATTGTAGAATTGGCAGAAGAAGAAGAAGAAGAAGAAGAAGAAGAAGAAGAAAGGTCACCTTGGGCAAACAGTCATGAAATAGGACAAAAATATTGCTCTCTCTCTCTCTCTCTCCCTCTCTCTCTCTCTCTCTCTCTATATATATATATATATATATATATATGTGTGTGTGTGTGTGTGTGTGTGTGTGGAATTAAATAAAAGGCAGGTCTCCTGTTTAACGATTTTATTGGTGATCTTTTCAAGCTTTCTGGCCAACTTTTTTATAACTGGCCGCTCTTGAAGTCATACGGGAATTACGACGCTCCCCATATCCAGCAGAGAATGGCAGAGATAGGGAAAGGTCAGTCGTAGTTACGATAACTTATTAACTTTACAACGACTCTGTTAAGTGGAATTGTATTCGTTATAACTTTATAATTAACATTTCCCGCATACAATACTATCGTTTGCAACCAGAAGTATTTCAAGCGTAATTTCGTGTATTAGCTCAGTCGGTAGAGCGTTCGGCTAGAAACAACAAGGTTCCTAGTTCGATACCGGTCCCCGCCAACTCAGCGTATGAGTAGCACAGGGATCTGTGCGGTAAAGTAAGGAGCTGATGGTAGGTGTGGCGCTCCACTTCAGATGCTAAAACAATCTCCCTGGTCTAGCGCTATTGAAAAGGGGATAGACTCCCTCGCTGACTGGCTGATACCGACTTTACGACTTTACTTTACTTTTTACTTATAAACGTATTAATACAGTTGTAACGTTAGTTTCGTATCTGCCTGGGAGAGTTGTCTGCCCGATTTAGTTTGCTGCTGCCCGCTAGGGGGCTATAGTATTTAAGCGCCGGGTTCAAACCCTTCTGCCTCTTTTCCTGTTCCAGTAACCACGAGACACATGGGGTAGATTTTGGTCTAACCCTTCTCGTTGGGGCTTTGCCCCCCTTACATTACTGTAAGTGAATTAACACAGCATGGACTATCCCTAGTCTCATGTCTGTGGCTTTTATATGTTATCTTGTACCATTCATGAATGTGTATTCTGTTCTATGTAACTTTGTTTTACCCATGTACTTTGTATCTCGTCATATCCATGTGCTGTACTATATTAAATGTTTTTGTCTATTAACCCTTGTCGGAGTCTTGTATTTAAATATATATAACTTTGAACCTTTCTTACACAGTGTTATTTGAAATTCCATTTTGTGTTCATGTGTTTTCTGTTTCTAACTCCTGTCTGTTCTACATTCGCGGTGCAAATCAGCATAAACACAAGGTTATGAAAGTGCAGTACCCTCCATATTCACCTGACCCTTAGCTTTGTGCGACTTTTTCTTTTTTCCGAAATTGAAAATTAATCTAAAAATTAAGAGACTTTAAGACATGGAGGATATTAAAAGAAATATAACAGGGCAATTCAGCACGATATCAAAAAAGCGGATTTTCAGAGGTGCTTCGACCAATGGATAACTCGCTGGAACAAGTGTGTTGGATAAAGAAATGACTATTGTTATAGAAAATTAACATTTCACACATTTCTTCTGTTAAGTTTTACCAACTAAAATAGTCCCTTGAGCATATGAGGCTACTGCCTGTAAGTCGCGTTCCCAGAACTACGTGGTAAATTACAACGGGACCACTGGAGCCATAAGAATTGGCGCGTATTTCGTTTTTTCCTTTGTCTTTGTTCCTCCTTGTATCATTCTGTTCAGTGAAGTAAACCAACGTGTAAGTACGTGTGTCCAGTGCCTCCGTTAAAATACGTCTTGTGTTCTCATTTTTACTAACACTATGAGTCGACTAAACCACACCATATCAACAGGCTATGTGCCTAGTTATTCAACAAGGATATTAAAAGAAATATAGCAGGGCAACTCCGCACGATATTTAAAAAAACGGATTTTCAGAGGTGGAAATGGAAAATTCGTTGGAATAAGTGTGTTGAATGAAGAATTGAATATCTTTAAAGAAAAGTAATTTTTCACTCATTTCCTCTTTCTGTTTTGGTAAATACAACTTCACTCTTGATACTTTTGTAACATGTCTGGTATTGGTGCATATTTTCTTTCTAGTATGAATAAAATAGCATTTATTTATTTTAAAATAATTTCAGTTACTATTTCTCTGATTTTTTGATTTTTTTTTTTTTAGATGAGGCTTGATAATTTGTCGGGCGATTGTAACATAGAATACTTAACACACCTGGTCATGGTCAATGGAATGAAAAGAGTCTACCCCCGTGGATTGAATAAAGGGTTCGAAGTTCCATGAAGGCTCCCGATTACAACATGAAAGCTTCCGAGTTCAACAAGGTTCCCGAGTTCGACAAGAAATACCTGAGAATTTGAGAATTTTTTAAAACTTTAAATATGTTGAAAGTAGTTCAATATTTATTTTAATATTGTAAATGGCGTTGCTTTGAGGAAGAAATATGGGACCATATGACCTTTAGGCACTCCTTTTGCGATCTCGATTCATAAGAACATTTTTTTTTTCATTTACACTATCAACATCCGGTTGTTGGTTAATAGACGATTTTTAGAGGGTTTTTAAAAATTATACCCTAACCCTAACCCTAACCCCTAACAAACAACCGGATGTTGACGGTGTAAATGAAAAAAATGTAATTATGAATCAATATCACAAAAGGGGTGCCTAAAGGTCATATGATCCGAAATATGAATTTATTTTTTGTAAGAATTCTGTTTTTTTTTGTTTTTTTTTTGTTTTTCTGGCAACTGCACTAAGGTTTTTGAATTTTCTTGTATCAGTCTCTGATTGGCTGAATTTCTGGGTTCTTAAAAACGAGGCTAACTCTGATTTGAAAATTTGGGTGCCTAAAATTCCTCAGATGATAAATTAATCTGGGAAGAGCTAGTCAGATTTTAGTTCTCTTTCCGTTGACTTGAACAGTCGACGTAAATTTTGTGCAGGGGAATAGATGTATGAATTTGTTGAACTAGAGAAAGTTCTATCATAAACTTTCCCTAATTTTATTTCAAGAGTATTTAGAGAAACCAAATATTTTTTCTAACTCTTAGAGCGAATTAGCTTTTTCCAGAGGAGAAAGCAAATTTTTGTAATTTTTATATTATTTTGAAATCGGCATAGAATGTTGACATTATAAGCTAGTTAATCTATTTTATGTGTTGTATACTCTTTTTACTTCTATTATTATTCTCATCATCTTTAGTATCTTATGTTCTTCTTCTAGCGTCTGGACTTCGTCTTGGGGATTTCGTGTCTGGTTTCCTGTTGGGGATTTCTCATCTATCATAAAGGGTCATTGGTAGTTTTTAGATAATAACCTAAGACTTCGATTTGCTTTAGATCATATTTTATTCCGAAATCCCCACCAGACTACCTGCACAGATTGAGTCGGCAGCGCGCTTAACGCGAGTTGCTCTATCCGTGGTTCGGTCGATATTAACTAACTCTTTCTAATCTAAACTGGAAGTTGGCTTTCTCCGCCGATTCTCACAGTATCCACCGGAAAAGGGATCAGGATGAGATCAAGACTTGTCACTCAATCCTTCAAGGCCGCCGGCTGTATTCATTCATCCATTTTGGTTTCTACACTAACTGTACATAAGTGTTAGGGTACTAACAATTATGTAACATATGATTGAATTGTACATTATTTAAAGAAAAGGGGGAGAAGCTTCTTTAATTTAAACCTTAAATTAGATAATTTTGTGAGACAGAAGAGCAGCACTGACGAATCCAGAGATAGTCGACATTACCCAGACTTCAAAGGGTAGTCTGACTGACGACGAACAAGGAAGAAGGAAGAACTGAACACTTATTGTAGATTTGTTTGTGTTGTGGGGTTTTAAGGGTAAAAAATAAGACAACGACTGGTAACAATGTATACAAGTGTATTGAACAAAAGGAGTAGAAATTTACAGCAAAGAAAGTGGAGACTGCGTCCGACCAATACAGTTACGAGCTGACTCGTATTTGCTTCGTTCAAGCCACAATTGTTCCTGGTACTTATAGTAGCCGTCGGCGCATTCCATTTATGTCAATAGGTTATATTACCTATAAGAATTTGTGATAAGAAATAAGAATTTGTGAGTAGGAGCATTTTTTTAAGTGTATTGCAAATTTTTAATTTGTCTTTGTAGATGTATTTTTTTCATTTCGGCCTTGTGCCATACCTGTTAATTTTAGCATAACGCACATATGTAATGTCACTAGTTTTTTTTTTTGTTTTTTTTTTGTTTTTTTAAAAATGAATTCTATGAATTATAATTTATCTCTACCGTGTTTCTCTTTGTTTTCTTTTAGTTATTTTTATATTATTACATTTAGTTAACTCGTTTCAACAGAACGGTGAAGACGGACACAAGTCTTCTAAAACCTTTTACCTTTTTCTTTATAAATCCATTCAAGAATGCCGGGGGGCATATCGGCCAAGACGTTGTGTAGATAACAATAAAGATGAGGACAATAGCCCAAATAATTCAAATAATCATGTGGTTTACGTAATTATGGTGTATAAATGGTTTGGGTGTTTTAAGGTAAAATGTAGGTATCTGAATATTCTTGGTGCGTGTTCCTCAGGCTTTTTTTTAACCGCATATCTTTTTGGTGGGCGCGCTGAAAAGAAGGCATTCAAAGAACAAGAAAGGAAAGAGACAAAGGCAAGAGGTAGTTTTGTGACTTAAGCTTTATTGAACGGGCATAGTCGGCTGTGTCAAGGGGATATCCCCTGGCCAGGACACGACTACACTCAATTGCGGCCTAAATTCAAATGACCGAGGTATTCTTTTGAAAAATCATTTTATTGCCTCTTATAAACAACAGATTTGCATTTAGATTCTCACACGGCTAATTTGTCTCATGATATATATGTATATGTTTACGTTGTGTGTTTCATGTATTGTTTCCTGTGAGCGTCCAAGGGTGGTCATATCCATGGGATTAGCTTCATGATATTAGGCATGGCCTCCCTTCAATAGTAGTTTAAACCAATAAAGTTTTTTTTTTTCAAGTACAAACTATCCAACACGAAAAAATGTTGTTCGAAAATTCAGAGATATCGGCACATATCCCTAGGGTGAAAACGGTCATGGCACCGTGAATAAAAGTTAATAATTACCAGGAAGAGTTCCCTGTGGTGACGTAGTTTTTTTTATCCACCAATAAATTGTCTTGTATTGGTCTTCCTCTTTCGCATAACTAGGCTTGTCAGTTTTCTTTGATATTCAAATACATCACGTGGTCTTTTCTTGGAAAGAAATAAAAAATAGGATAATCATTACACGACACTGAAAGACAATTAGATGTATTCAGAGCTTATACAGAAGTAGAGGAAGAATACCCCTCTCTCTCTTCTCTCTCTCTCTCTCTCCTTCCTCCCCCCTCTCCCTCCCCTCTCTCTCTCCTGTCCTCTCCCTCATTCTCTCTCTCTCTCTCTCTCATCTATCTATCTATCTATCGCTGCCCTCTCCCCCGTTCTCTCTCTCTCTCTCCCTTCTCTCTCTTTCTCTTTCTCTTCTCTCTCTATCTATCTATCTCTGCCTCTTCCCCTTCTCTCTCTCTGACCTCCCCCTCTCTCTCTGTCTGTCTGTCTGTCTCTCTCTCTCTCTTCATGCGATCATGCCATTCGAGACTTTGATACTTGATATTTTCCATTTTCGGAGGAGTGGTTAAAGAGTGGCATGTTCCTTTCAGACCGCAGTACTGTGCACAAATTTTGAAAGTTTTACAGTTAAACAAAAAGGTTACCTTATAAAATACACGAATCAAATAAAGCACCTGTCATAACCTTCTTGTTTTGACCTTTGTGTCATCAATTTTAGAAGAAGACCGGGGTGGGGGGTTACGAAAAGGAAAGAAAAGAAAAGAAAAATGAAATTATTTCGTTTCTCTCTGGGTTTTTGGTCCTGAGGGTCCCCAAAAGTTAAGAAGGGGTCATATTACCTTTAGGCACCCTTTTTTGATCTCGATTAAGAAAGGACATATCTTTCATTTACACCGTCAATATCCAGTTGTTTGTTAGGGGTTAGGGTTAGGGATTAGGATTAGGGGTTAGGGTTAGAGGTTAGAGGTAAGTTTTATAATTTTTTTTAAATCTAAAAATCGTCTGTTACAACAACCGGATATTGACGGTGTAAATGAAAACATGTCCTTTCTTAATCGAGATAAAAAAGGGGTGCCTAAAGGTCATATGGTCCTTAAGAAGAAACATTTTATTAAGCATAGTAAAACAAAGCAAAACAACAACAGAAACAACAAAAAACTAAGGTTAGTGCGCTGCACAATAGTTCTATGTGCAGGAAATTTTCAATAACAATATTTAAAATAAACAACAAAAAAACAATGTTTTAAAAATAAACAACAAAAAACAATATTATAAAAATTAAGGTGGTTCACGGGGACGGGGGGCAAAAGAGAAAGGGCGGAATTATGACGTCAAGGAACGAGAGATACAACGATATGAAATGCAACAGTTTTAATACATATATATGCACATTTAAATGGGTACACAAAGAGAAGAAAGTTCTTAGTTTAGTTCGGACAAGCAACCCGAGGTTTAATAACAGTTCTTTTAGAAGTTAGCGGCACCTTCTCGTGAGGTATTAGCCGTATGTTATTATTTTAGTTCTCAGCTCCTTTAAGTCTTAGCTGAAGTCATTAGTTCAGTTGAGTTTTGGTTACAGCACCGTTCTGGGTAAGCCGTAATTAATTGTTTGTGGTTTGTTTAAGGTAGTTTAGGGTTGTTTAGATTGCAAAAGTTTATTTCTGCTAGCAGCCTATCGACTGCATTGGTATCAAAGGGTGAAGCTTATCCGAGGTTGCATTTATCTCGTCGGCTCCCTTAGTTGTTATCCTGGTAATAAAAGGTAGTTGCTATCAACCTTCATGGGTCAAAAGATAGCAATCTCTCAAAGTCCAAAAGCAGGATATTGATGAAGTCCGTCTTGGGTATTATTCTTCCGTATGCCTAGTTCGTAGTAAGAGAGAGAGAGCAAAGCCCTTACCTGTATGATGTATGGTGGGCCAAAGCCAGCAGTCGCCCTCAGTAGGGGGGTGCGGGTGTGGAAGAGGCGTTAACCCCTTGGGCTAGCAGTCAGAAGGGTTACAACTAAAAGAGGTGGAATCGCTAGTGACAAAAAAAAACAATGTTTTAAAAATAAACAACAAAAAAAACAATTTTTAAAAATAAACAACAAAAAAAAACAATGTTTTAAAAATAAACAACAAAAAAACAATGTTTTAACCCCCCCCCTCAATAAAATATTAGCTCACCTCTAGAAAAAGTACATAAGAGAATGCACTGGAAAAGCTTCTTTAGAGTTCTTGGTTACCTTATTGTTGTAGGTGACTCACCTATGACACGAACATAGACTTGCCCAAAGGGTATATATTAACAGAGCAAAGCTACTCAAACGAGAAGTAGCAGATACATGTTCTTCGTGTACGCTGTAACAAGGAAACCTTCCTCAATTGTACATTGACATATTGCTGAATACATCTGTTCCCTACATTTTATCCCCGTGTTGAGTGATTATTTATTGACCCAAGGGTACTTTGTTTTATCAGACCTGTGACACTCTTTTTTCTTTTCTTTCTTTTCTTGTGTGTGTGTGTGTGTGTGTGTGTGTGTAATGATAGATTGTTAGATAGATATGAATAGACTGAGATAGATAAATAGATAGATAGATAGATAGATAGATAGATAGATGAATAGACTGAGATAGATAGATAGATAGATAGATAGATATGAAGAGACTGAGATAGATAGATAAATAGATAGATAAGATATGGAGAGACTGAGATAGATAGATAGATTGATAGATAGATATGCAGAGACTGCGATAGATAGATAGATAGATAGATAGATAGATAGATATGAATAGACTGAGATAGATATATAGATAGATAGATATGAATAGACTGAGATAGATGGATAGATTGATAAATAGATATTAAGAGACTGAGATAGATAGATAGATAGATAGATATGAAGACCCGAGCAAGCAAGCTACTAGATATGACAATGTTTGATCTGAGTGAGAAGGACATGTTGGCAGATTTATTGTTACCGGCAAAGGCGGGTCTCGTTTATTCGGATTATTCAAAACACTTCTTTTTTTGTGGGGGTGAGGGGAATCTTAAAAGGACTTACATACAAACACAAAAACAAAACAAAAACAAACAAACAAATGTTTTCACTTTTTGTTTTGTCTACATAACTGCATTAATACTCGACAAATGCATCTCCAATAAACAATACTGTCCTCACTTTGTGTTGGTCTCTCTCTCTCTCTCTCTCTCTCTCTCTCTCTCTCTCTCTCTCTCTCTCTCTCTCTCTGTGATTTTTCTTAGTTTTTTTCTCTTAAAAAAGTATTTTTTAGGGGGAATTGTTACCCCAACTCTGTTAACATCATACTCTCTCTCTCTCTCTCTCTCTCTCTCTCTCTCTCTCTCTTCTCTCTCTCTCTCTCTCTCTGTATGTATGTATGTATTATGTGTCTGCTTGTGTTTGCCTGTATGTATGTATTTGTTTGTGTGTGTTTGTCTATGTGTTTATCTGTGTATGTACTTATCTGTATGGTTGTGTGTGTTAGCATGCGTGTGTATGAGTTTATGTGTGTATGTGTGTGTGTGTGTGTGTGTGTGTGCATGTATGTGCTTTTGTGTGTATTTGTGTGTTTTGTTTGACTCTGTGGTGTGTGTGTGTGTGTTTTTGTGTGTATGCTTGTGTGTATTTGTGAGTCTGTGTTTTTGGCCATGTGTGTTTTTGTGCGTGTACTTATGTGTGTGTTTGTGTGAGTATGTATGTGTTAGCGTGCGTGTTTGTGAGTTTATGTGTGTTTGTGTGTGTATGTACGTGTATGTGCTTCTGTGTATATTTATGTGTATGAGTTTGTGTGAGTGTATCTGTGTGTGTCTGTGAGTTTATGGGTTGTTATGTTTGTGTTAGTATGTGTGTGTTATCGTGTTTTGTGACCAACTAAAGTGGATGGTTGGCTGGGGTGGGCCTGGCAACATAGTCCAACAGCCAACCCCACTGTCTAACTGTTGATGGCCCTCTTTGAATACATTGGCCCTGACTTCTGGAAAAGAAAACCGCCCTTCCTGGATGGACATCCCAGAACTAAAGTACCTTGTTTGTGTCAATGTGGCATATCTTCATGTCTCTCCTGCAAACATCTTTAAATCATAGGCATGGTCTACCTACCGAACATGAGCCTTTTACTAATTTACCATACAAATGGTCTTTCGGGATGCGGCCATTTTCCATCCTCCAGACATGACCAAGCCAGTGAAGGCGCCTCTCGCAGAGGATGGAGAATATGCTGTTCGTGTTGGTCCAATCCAGCATGTCTGTGTTGGGCACTTTATCTTGCCAGTGGATGTGCAAAATGCATCTTCGACACCTGAGGTGGAAATTGTTGATAAAAAATATATTTGTTTGATATATTTTCTTTTTTACCTTATAAAAATGTCGGACCATATGACCTTTAGGCACGCCTTTTTGATCTCGATTAAGAAAGGACATGTTTTTCATTTACACCGTCAATATCCAGTTGTTTTAACAGACGATTTTTAGATTTTTTTTAAATTATAAAACTACCCTAAACCCTAACCCTAACCCTTAACAAACAACCGATATGACGGTGTAATGAAAACATGTCCTACCTTTCTTAATCTGAGATCAAAAGGCGATGCTAAAGAGGTTATTGAATGCGACAAATGATCTTGAAGCTTCTGACTTAACTTGATCAATACAACGACATTAAAATAGAAACTTGCGGATCAGTGGATTTCCGCAAAAACAAAGCAGAGACTGATTTACAGATTTCATTACATGTAGCCTAAGTCGTCGGAGGTTGGCCTAATAATACAACTATCAGCCAGACAACGAGGGAGTCTATCCTTAAATTATCGAGATAGAAGAGATATTGATTATGAGCAGTCTGAGACGGGGAAGTGCATATCTAACATCAAGCTCTTATTTACATACAGAGATACTGTCCTAAACTCCAATAACGATCGAAGTTTGGCGAGGGACAGGATATCAAACGATAGGAACTTGGAGTGGTTTCTAGTCAACACCAAAAACGCTCTAACATAGCAGCTTAACAAAACTACACAAAAAATATATTCATAAATTCACAATTTCAATATTAAAAATATAAATGAAACATGTAATTTATTTTTTAAAATTCATTTTAAATTTTCACGGGTTGGGCATTTAAATACACAAGAATTTGGATGTTTCATTTTTAATTGGGTGAAACAAAATGGGACAAATTAAGAATCTTTTCGATAAGCAACAGATGATATCTGGATTTACATTTTTGCATTTGCATCTTGAGCATTTTGAAACGGTCTATTTTTAACTAAGGGGGGTGTTGCTTTGGATGATAACGAAAGATTTTCTTGAACATTTGGAAGGTCTGGGACAAGGATCTAATTTATATATAGTACCCTTTTATTTCTACAATCGTGGCAGTATATTTCTATTTGCCTGGAAGAGTTAGTATGCCGTTTCGTTATCGGCTGGATCCGCTAAGGAGGTCAAATTGAATAATAAAGAGGAGCTGTTTAGAACATTCTCTATCTCTCTTTGCCTGCGGACCTACGAGAACCATTATGGGTTAGACTTCTGTCCCCCTTCTGTTGGGGCTTCGGCTTACATTGCATCACTGCTGTAGTTCTTGTAGTACGATATTGACTATCCTGTTAGTATATATAGTAATAGTTTTTATAGTAATTTGGATTACTACATCTTTGATACATAAATATCTTGTATTTTACCATTCATGAATGTGTCATTATCGTTCTAACTTTGTATTGTATTTATATTACTATATGTATGTATGTTTAATGTACACTCTAATGTATTATGTACGCTGTTTATTCTGTGCTGTATATAATAATGTTTTGTCTATTCAACCTTTGTCGGAGTATTTTTATCTTCCAAGTATTATCACTTAAATTTACATCAAGATATATTTGAAAATATCACATAGATGACATTCTGTTCCCACCACTTTTTTTAGAAGAAATACAATAAGGTCATTATATCTTAAAAACAGCAACCTTCATGAACACTTTCTTTGATCTCCATCTTTCTAAAACGTGGGTATGCCTACAAGTCAGAAAACGGCACTGCTCACGTGGACTTTCACACCGCATTTCGTTAATGCTCAGAATTGCGGAGGATGAATAAGTCCGCGTCTGTATGTAGGCTGCGACAACACTGATTTTCAAAGCCACTCATGCTTCCTGTAGTCCGCCGACAACTTACTGATGCCGCTCTCACACACATATACAAACACGCACACTACGATGCATATTACTAACAGTAAATGTTCATGTTCCTGAAGTAATACATTGGTTTATGTATTGATCATGAGACATTGATGAGTTGTGGTGCACCTGAGACTGTACACAATAATTTCATTAATTATTATTATTATTATTATTATATAAGATATAACATGAAACCTGATCAATACAGTAGTTACCCTTAACCTGATTTACACAATGCCTAAACATATCGTTTACATTAATACAAAAGTGTAAATATAGATGTAAAAGTAAAAAGTCGTCGGGGCGGCCTAATGTCGGTATCCGCCATGCAAGCGAGGAGTTTTCCTTTTCACTAGCGCTAGACCAAGGGATTATTTAAGCGTCCTGAGGTGGAGCGCCACAGCCTAGCTCAGCTTCTTTGGTACTGTGGGATTCAAGTTATGTTAGAACGATTTTTCCATTTTATTTTGGGCGAAATTTCAAATTATGACTAAATTATTCGAATTTGCAATTAGTCTAAAACTACACCATCTCTTACAACACATTCTGGCAGTCCTTTTCCAATCTCTCTTATATCTTGATTAACTGATTTTATAGTATGTTTTTTTTCTGTGAGTGTAAAGAGAGAGAGGATTGGAGAGTGTGAGCGGTGTTTTGAACTTATTCGCATGTTAAGTTGTTCAGAAGCTAATGTGTTCAGTTTTTGACTTAAATTGGCAAATTTTGGGGCAAAATGCATTCAATATTTTTTTCTTTATTCTCCAGTCGTATTTATTCTTTTTATTCAATTCGTTTGTGAACTAAACTTTCTTCCTGATGGACAATTATCTACTTAAGTTTTAATAGGTGAGCAACAGAGCACGTTATTTTTCTAGAATATATATAGTTATAATATATATATATATATTATATTATATATATATTATAATATACTTTGAAGGCGGAAATAATGCATAATTTATGTTTATAAAACATATTTATTTAATTTTTTTCTTCTTTTTTGTTTCCCTTATACTTGAAAATGATTTTCAAGAACATTCCGCGAAACTAGACGCGCAAGGGATCTAACGGAGTTTTACTAATCTTTGCGAGCGGACTTTACATCTTTTGCGAACGTTTGCATTTACATTAAATAATTCAACGGATGTAAATCACAAGTGAGTTTCAACAATACAGGATGAATTTAAAAAAACATTTTTTCACTTCTGCGAGATGGGTAATAGCTGAAAATATTAGAGGGAAAAAAAAAGAAAAAAAATTAATAATATGTTTTTAAACATAAATGTGGATTATTTCGCCTTCAAATATATTATTAATTTTAATTAATGCTTCTAACCTCCTTTAACCTATAAATAAAAAATAAAACAATCTTTATATATATATATATATATATAGTATTATAATATATATTATTATGTGTGTGTGTGTGTTGTGTGTGTGTGTGTGGTGTGTGTATTTGGGCAGGCATTCTTTCATTTATACATGTATGAATTAAACAAAGACCATCTCCTGTTTTAACCATTCATTTTGAATCTTTTCGAGTTTTCTTGCAACTTTTTAAATGTTTGGGTGGAATATGTGATAGTCCCAAAGTTCAAGTCGAGTACTTCGGCCTTCGAAGTGCATGAATTTCTTCTCCTTCAGCTCTACATTTATATAATTTTTTTAAAAACTGGAAACATACGCCTGATGATTGGCACTTCGAGAGCGAAGTACTCGGACTTGAACTTTGGTGGACTTATCATGATTCCACCCAAACATTAAAAAGTTGGGCAGAAATGAAAGATACAAAATAAAATTGTTAAACAGGAGAGTGTGTTTTTTGTTTAATTCTAAATATATATATATATATATTATATATATATAATATTATATATACTTTGGTGCGAGTACAAGTTTCTTGTACATAAGGTGATTCTAGGGTGGGGTTCTAATTCTGCTACCAGTGTTTGTTTGTAGAGTTCAGGTTCGTATGAGAGTTCATGTTTAATTATTGCATAACAGGGCAAAGTTATTTGGGATAAGTAAAAGTAAAGTCAACGAGGCGGCCTAAAAGTCGATATCAGCCAGTCGGCGAGGGAGTCTATCCCCTTTTCAATAGCGCTTAAGCAAGGAGATTGTTTTTAGCATCTGGGTGGAGGCTTACACTACCATCAGTCCTTACTTACCCGCCAGATCGCTGTGCTACTCATACTCTGAGGTTGGCGAGGAGCGGTATCGAACTAGGAAACTTGTGGTTTTCTAGCGGATACGCTCTAGTGACTGAGCTAAGCCGCCCCTTGGAATAAAGCCTTAATACCTGGGTATCGTGGTTATGGACTTTCACTCGCGCGATTAATGCTCAGAGCTTCTTCAGACCACTGATATATTTTATTTGAGTAGGCAATGGCAAACTCATTTTAATTATTCATACATTTACTCGCTCATTCAGGGTGGTCATATTGCATTATTGTCTTTTGCAAGTGTCTTTTTATTTGGTGGAAATTCTTCTTTTTTTTTTCTTTTTTTTTTTCTTCTTCATCTTTGCCTGGTTGGGGGTGTTTTTTTATTAAATGTTGCTTCGTTCTTTGGTAATTTAATTCCCCCCCCCAAAAAAAAAAATATAGATTTTGGGGGGGGGGTTATCGGATTAGGAAAAAGTGAGTGTTGCAAGCGATTAGGATTTTTTTTAATGAATACGGAAAAAGATTTTAAAAGCACCTGGTAATCATTTTGTAAGATTTCTTAAGAAATTGAAACATTTGACGCTATTAAATTATCAAGAACCAAGATGTTGACGGCGTGCTAGCTGTGTTCATAGCCTTCTTTACCGGCTAAATAAGGTATATGTTTATATCTTCTTTTTTTACTCTGGTCGATTTTTCTGCCGCTTTGCTATTTGGATGTCTTCTTTTTCTATCTTGGTCTGGTATAATCTTCTAAGGTCTCGTTGGTTTCTTATTGAATGGAGGGATTCCGGGTCTGGTTTCAGTTGGGTCACTCCTATCAAGAAGCTTGTATCATTGTTAGTTTTTTTAGTAATACACAAAGACTTCGATTTACGATGATGTTCTTTATTCGTAGATACCCAGACCAGACAATCTGCAGTGAGATTCACAGTCATTGGCTGCTTTTCGCTTCTAATTATAACTCTAACTAACTGAGTTGGTTACCTCTTAAACCGGGAAGGGGGCTTTCTATGGGGGTTCTCATGGTCTATCGCCAGAAAGCCAAGGTCAGAGTGAGGTTCTAATGATTATGTAACAGATGGATTATGCAACTTAACTACAAATACATTTGCACTCTCTAAACATCTTTTAATACTCACAGGGAAAGTAAATTATACGAGGAACTAAGTAAGATATAAATAAAATTCGGGAAAGTGGTTGGCAATTTATAAGACGAAGCAAGGATAAAGATAGCAGGTAATGAACACAACTAAAGCTTTTACAACAAACAATGGTTTATCAATCACAAGAACATGTCATTGAGATACAAAGTGTGTTGTAGCCGCCGTTCCTACTAGTGGAGAATTTACACGCGGTTTTCACTATAAATATTGTTGAGACACGGGGAGTGGAAAGGTCGTACTGGGTTCGTTAACAGACAAGCTCAGTCGTTTATGTAGCCATTATTGTAAATAAACTTGTCTTATTTTAGCGACTGACTGGCGACTTGACTTCTTTTTTAGTCGTGTTGGAAGTAACATGGCTACAACAAGGTGTATGGCAATGTTTAGGGGCAAGTGATTGTATAATGATGTATTAAGGGTGTTGCTGAAAAAATAATGACTTTTGGGCGAACTTATTTGTCTATTGTATTTGAAGTCTTGACTTTTAGAAATGCTGAGGCTCCTGCATAGCTGTTGTTCATTCTTCTTTGTTTTGTAAGCGCTTTGCTGTGTAAAAAACTATCGTGCGTTAATTCGAAGAGATTCGGGGTGTGGAAGGAAGAGTGTTGTCAGGTATCAGGTGCCCAAAATTGGTGGTTATGCACTGAGTGCGTCAGTAGATGTGCTTGGTTGGTGTTGGACAAAGGGCCTAACTCGGAGACTCACGTACGCAGAAAATGAAGGTTTGCTCATTCAGTTTTAGTGGCTAATGGAGACCTGACTCTTGGCTTGTTGCGCTCTTCTTCCGTATTTTGGCTAATGGTTAAAGGGAGAGTAATTGATTAAGAGCGCCAATTAATTATTTGTCTTTATAGAAAAGTGTACTGGATTGTTGATTTATGAAGAGGAGGGTTTTGTTTTATTGGAACTTAATTGCAAATTAGGAGTAAAGTGCAGGATTCGTACGTGAAGGCTCGAGCGTATTAAAGTGGTATCTTTGCAGCTCAGTCAGTACGACGGAGGTCTATCCCGCGGGCATTTTCAATAGCGCTTAGTATCTATGGAGATTGTTTAGCTCTGAGGTGGAGGGCGCCAACTAGCATGTAGCTCCTTACGTTTACCTACAATAGATTCGCTGTGCTACTCATAGCGCTGAGTTGGCGGGGACCGGTATCTGAACTAGGACTTGGTGGTTCTAGCGAATCCTGCTACGCGACTGTAGGGCTACAAGCCGCGACTCTTCGAGTAATTAGAACAAATAAAATGTATATAGGCATAAATAACGCCCAGACGGGTTGACATCCATTAAAAATCCAGGTCAAGCTAATCAATAATCCATCGTGTTATTCGCTCATTCGCAGAATATCTTGTCCTTTTTATAATACGACCGTAAAAAAACTTTTCCTGTTTGAATTTCCGACGAATTTGGCAAGTATTAGCCCAGGACACTGATATTTTAAAAAACAAAAAAAAACTTTCTGGTCTGTTACAAGTGTTGCTGTTGTCAGGGATTTGAGAAAAGAAAACATTACTAAATGGCCGCTGTGATACGAAAATGGGAGTGAAGACAAGTTGGGGTTGGTAAAGATGGCTGTGGTGCGGTTACTCGTGGTAGTGACTAATGCAGCTTTGACGTATAATAAATTTTGTTGTGCTCTAATTATTATTGAATTTTATTGTAGTAAAGATATTTATCAATCTGATTGGTCTTTCAGTTGGTCTCTCTGCGTTCTCTCATCTTTTCTCTCTCATGCTCTCTGCTTCTGTCTCTCTCTCTCTGTGTTGCATATCTCTGCTTATCTTAGTCCTGTTCATTCTTCTGCTCTCTCTGCCGCGCTCTGCTCTCTCTCTGTTCATGATCTGTCTTATCTTTAGTCTGTTTTTGGCTGCTACTGCTCTCTCTCTGCTTCTCTCTCTCTCTCTCTATCTATTATCTATCTCTGTTATATCTTTCTCTTATGTTGAGTCTGTCATATTTCTCTCTGCGTCTCTTCTGCTTTCTCGTTCTCTGCTCTTCTCACTACATAAACAACACACATGCTCTTAGTCTGTTCATGAAATGCTCTTATTCATATTATCTAGTCTGTTCTGATCTCTCTCTCTCATCTGCTCATCTCTATGTGCTCTCTCTCTGCTCTCTTACTGTTGCATGATATGTCTGCTCCGCAGCTTTAGTTATCTCTCTCATCTGTGCTCTCTCTCTCTTCAACGAGGTTATCGTCCAACACACAGCTACTATCTTAGTCTGTTCATATCTCTATTGCACATCTATATCAGTGCTGTTGCAAAACAATCAATATTCTCAGTATAGTTGTTTTGTTTTACAGTATATGCACGCCGTCTTTCAAGTCATTTAATGCCAAATCAAAGTATGTTGGTAAAGCATAAGGACCGGGTTGGCTTACAGGATTATGTTTCTTTAGTAATACTCAGTATGCTCACAGTCTGCTTACAACTATTTAAGCTATCTTGGGTTTTTTTTATTGTTAGGCGTTATTTCGTATTACCTGGGGGACGTTGTCTCCGTTTAGTTTCGCTGGTCGCTAGGGCCTTTGATATTTAAGCGGCTGTTTTGAACGTTCTCTCTCTTTTTTTTCCTGTTGGCTTCGACTTATGAGACACCATATGGGTTAGCAAGGGTTCGTACCGCGCCTTCTTGTTGGGGCTTTGGGCCGGCATTAACATTCCTGTAAGTGATTCATGAGCGAGCTATGGACTATACCTAGTCTGCATGTCTGACATGCATTCATCGAATAGGAAAAAAAGAAAAACATAAAAGTCAACATGTAGACATGAGGACTAGGTATGTCGATGGCTGTTGAATGCACTTACAGTACATTAAGGGGGGGGGAAAGGCCAACAAGAAGGGGTAGAATGCTTGTCTAACCCATAGTGTGTCTATAGGTCGAGGCAGCAGGAAAAAGAGAGAGAGACGTTCAAGCAGCCGCTTAATATCAAAGGCCGCTAGCGGGAGCAGCGATAACTAAGACGGGGCAGACAACTGCCCTAGGTGAATTATCGAGAACTAAGTTAGCTAATAAAAAAACCAGATCGTTTAAATAGTTGTAAAGACTGGATCTGAGTGATTACTTAAGAAACATTAAAAATTTTTGAGTAAATGCTGTAAGCCAAGCCGGTCGTTTGTTTACAATGAATTGATTTGGATTAAATGATCTGAAAGCGGGTTGATAATACTAGTATAACAAAACTAATATACTGAGATATTTGATTGTTTGTGAAGAGACTGAGATAGATGTGAATAGAGATTATGAAGGAGACTAGATAGTGGTGTGTGTGTGTGTGTGGTGAGAGAGAGAGAGAGAGTAGAGAGAGAGATGAACTGAAGCTGGGGAGAGAGATATTATGAACAGTAAGAAGAGAGTAGAGAGAGGAGAGAGAGAGAGAGAGAGAGATGATGAACAGCTGAGATAGAATATGAAAGAGATTGATGAACATGACTAATGAGTGTGTGTGTGTGTGTGTGGTGTCGAGAGAGAGAGAGGAGAGAAAGAGGAGAGAGAGTAAGTAGAGGATATGGACAGACTAAGATAGAGAAGATATGAACAGAGATAGATAGATTAGATAGGGAGAGAAGAGAGAGAGAGAGAGAGAGAGAGCAATACAGACTAAGATAGAGACAGTAGTATGAAGCAGAGAGTTAGTAGAGTAGGGGAGAGAGAAGAGAGAGATGAGCAGACTAAGATAGAAGTATAGCATCTGAAGCAGCAGAGTAGAGAGAGAGAGAGAGAGAGAGAGAGAGTAGAGATGAGAGAGTATGAGAGAGAGACATGAATAGACTCAGATAGATTGATAAATATCTTTACTAACAATAAATTGCAATAATAATTAGAGCAGAACTTTATAATAGTCAAAAAGTGCTAATTGTCATACAACTAAACCGACCACAGATCTTTTACCAGCGCAACTGTTTCACGGCTCCCATTTTTTGTTGCAAGCAGGGCTATTGTAAAGTGTTTTCTTTTCGCCCCCCCCCCCCCGTCATAATGGCCTGACAAACATGCAACACTTGTAAGAGACGCGAGGAGTTTTTTTTGTTTTTTAGAAATATCGCAGTGTGACTGGGGGGCTAATACTTGCATATTGGTCGAAATTCAAACGGAAAGTTTTTTTTTTGGTGTATACTAGTAAAGGATAAGGATTTCTCATTGAGGTATAAAATGGTTGGTTTGTTGATGGATTTTTAATGGCATGTTCAACCGTCTGGGGTTATTTATGGCTTAGATACGTTATTTTAGTTTGGTTCTAATTAACTACGTAGGGTGCGGGTTAGCTCAGTGGTGAGAGATTCGGTCCTAGAACACAAGGTTCCTAGTTCGATACGGTCCCGCCAACTCATGCGTATGAGTAGCAGCAGGGAATCTGTGTGTAAAGTTAAGGGGCTGATGGTAGGTGTTAGGCGCTCCATCCTCTCAGATAAGCTAAAACATTCTCCTTGGTCTAGCGCTATTGAAAGGAGAGTATAGATCTGCCTGTGAGGGGGGGTTGGGGGGGGGGCTGATACCGACTTTAGGCCACGTGACTTTTTAGCTCGTAATTGCAATTAAGTCAAATACTAAACTCGGTCTTGTTGGATGCGCAGCCTGTCACTTTTATAAGAAATATTATCTATATGCATATTCCTTTGACTCTTGCAAAATACGGAGGTGCGGCAGAGCCAAGGAGTGCTTGCATAAATGATGTAGAAACCTCATGCGATGGCTTGAGGGCTTTGTCAACGCACCACAGAGCACATGTTACGAGAGCTCAGTGATACACGCAGATTTTGTGGGCTCGATACCTTGAACGCCACTGCTCTTCGCAGTCGATCTCTCGATAACGACGTAGTTTTTTTTAGGCACAGGCAAAGCGTTGACAAAAGGAAGAGAATGAAACAGGCATGGGGGAGCGTAGATTTCGTAAAGTCAGAGTCAAATACAAGAGATGCGATAAGTTTGCGCAAAAGCATTATTTTGGGGCAACCTTATACATCATTATTAGGCAATACACTTGTAAACATTGCATACACTTTGTTGTGATGTTACTCCAACAGTAAAGAGTCAGTCGAGTATAGGGTAAAAATAAGACAAGTTTATTTCAATAAGTGGTACAATTTAAACGACTGCTTGTCGTTATAGCGGGAACAGTACGACCTTGTCGCCAACTGCGTGTCTCAGCTTTATTTATAGTGAGAACCGGTGTAATAATTCTTCCATGTAGGAACAGGCGGTACAACAGCACTTTTGTATCTCACTGTTAGCATGTTCTTGTGATTGATTAAAAACGCATTGTTTGTTGTAAAGGGCTTGAGTTGTTTGTTGCATTAACCTGGTTCTTTATCTTGTCTTTATGTTGTCTTTATAATTGGCCAACTTTCAATTTTATTTATATCTTGAATTAGGTTCCTCGTTATATATGTACTTTCGCTGTGAGTATAAAGAGTGGTTTGAGAGTGGCGATGTATTTGTATGTTAAGTTGCTATAAAGCAGCTGTTACATAATCTTAGATACCTGCACTCTGACGGGCTTGGCTTTTTTCCTGGGATAGACGTGAGAAGGCCATAGAAAGCCTCCTTGCGGCGGTTTAAGGGGTAAGCAACTCAGTTAGTTAGAGTTAGTAAGTTAGAAGCGAAAGCTAGAAGAATGTGAGTTTCTCACTGGCGCAGATTGTCTGGATCTGTGGGGGGGGTTCTACGATAAAGTAAGGCATCATCGTAAATCGAAGTCTTGTGGTTATATGACTAAATACTTATACATGATACAAGGCTTCTGATAAGGAGTGATCCTCAAGGGAAACGCAGACGCGGATGCCTATAGAAGACCAGACGAGACTCTTAGATAGATATACGAGAGCAAGATGATAGATAGACGATCAGAATAGCAAGTCCGGCTTAGAGAAGATACGACAGAGTAAGATAGTAAGAGAAGTATGATAAATATATATTTAGGGGCGTAAAGAAGGGCTATGAACACAGGCTAGCAGGCGGTCAACATTGTTCTTGATAAATTTAAAATTAGGCTCAAATGCCTTCAACCTATTCCTTAGAAATCATTACAAAATGATTATCAGCTCATGCTGTTGCTTCTTTAAATTCTTTGGCGAGTTATTCATTAAAAAAATCTAATATCGCTTTGCAAATCACTTTTTACCTAATCGGATACCGCTCGCCCTATATATATATCTTTTTTTTTTTGGGGAGGGGCCGAATAAATTTAGCGCAATAGAAGAGTCGAGGAGAACAAATTATAATAAAACACGGGCAGCAGGCAAAAAGATCAATGAAGGAAGGAAAAAAAAAAAGAAAAAAAAGAAGAATTTTGCCCCATAACAAGTATCCTTGAAAGAATAATGCATATGAGCACGCCTGAAATGAGGAGGTGAAAGTATGGAATATTAAAATGAAGTTGGCCATGTGCCTATGCTAAATAAAATTAATATGCAGTGGTCTAGAGAAGCTGTCGTGAGCATCTCTATTCGGATGTGGAAATGGTCGCATACACTATCCCATCGGTATTTGTAAGGCTTTTTATTCAAGGCCGGGGTTAGCTCAGCGAGTAGGGGAGCGTTCGCTAGAAACACACAGGTTATCCTAGTTCGATACTCGCTTCTGCTTGCCCAACTCAGAGTATGAGTAGCACAGGAGATCTGTGCGGTTAAAGTAAGGGAGCTTTGATTTGAGTGCTGTTGAGCGCTGCACATCTGCGTTCATTAACAACTCCTATGTCTAGCGCTATTTGAAAGGAGGATAGACTGTCCTCGCTGACTGTTGATATCGACTTTAGGGCCGCCTGCGTTTTGACTTTACTTTTACTTATTCCAAATATACTTTGCTCTGTTTTGGCATAATTAAAACATTTTGAGCTCTCATATACGGAACGCTGAAGCTCTACATACAAAACATACTGGAGAGAATTAGTGGAGCCAGCCTAGAATCACTGTACAAGAAACTTGATCTGCCACTAGAGTATCTATATATATTAATATATATAAGTAGTTAATATATATTATGTAGAATTAAACCAAAAAACAATCTCTGTTTTAACAATTTTTTTTTGATTCTGTTCGGTTTTCTCGCAACTTTTTAATGTTTGGGTGGAATTCATGGTAAGTTCACAAAGGTTCAAGTCCGAGTCTTTCGTGCTCTTCGAAGTGCCATGATCAGGGGTGATGTTCATTTTTTAAAAATATATAATAATGTAGAGCTGGAAGCGAGAAGATTCGATGGCACTTCGAAGTGCCGAAGTACTCGGACTTGAACTTGTGTGGACTTATCCACGAATTCCACCCAAAATTAAAAGTTGGCTCAGAAGAATCGAAAGTATCAAAAATGAATGGTTAAACCAGGAGATGTGTCGTTTTGTTTAATTCTACAATGTATAAATGAAAGAATGCTGGCCACATACACAACACGAGCACACACACACCAGCACACACACACACTATAATATATATATATATATAGTTCTATTATATATATAATATATAAGATTTTTATTTTATTTTTAGTGAGTTAGATGCATTATTAAAATAGTAATAATATATTTTGTGAAGGCGAATAATGCACATTGTATGTTAAAAAGCATATTTATTTATTTTTTTTCTTTTTTTGTTTCCGCTTAATATTTTCAGGCTTATGCCTATCTTCAGAGAGTGAAAAAATGTTTTTTTTAAATTATCTTGTATTTGTTAAATCTAACTGTGATTGTTAAGCCGTTGATGTTTTATGTTAATGCAAACGTTCGGCAAAGATTTGTTTAAAGTGTCGGCGCGGCTCGCAAAGATAGTAAAATCCGTTAGATCCGTGCGGCGTCTGTTTCGCGGGATGTTTTGAAAAGGGCATTTAGATAAGGGAAACAAAAAAGAAGACAAAACTAAGATTAAATTATGTTTTTAAAGCAGTAATTGTGCAGGGTTATTTCGCTGCTTCAATAATATATATATTATATATTATTATATATATATTATATATATATATTTATTATATTCTAGAAAAATAAGTGGCTTGTTGCGTACTATTAAACTTAGAGTAGATAATTATCATCAGGAAAGTTAGTTTAGCAACGAATTGAATTAAAAAGAATAAATACGACTGGAAATAAGAAAAAATATTGTTAATGCATTTTTGCTAAAGATTTGTGAATTAGTCAAAAAACTGACACTTAGCATGCTGAAAATTAACTGCGATTAAGTTCAAAACTACCGCTTCACACTCTGCGCAATCTCTCTCTCTTTAGCACATCACAGAAACAATAATCATATTATAAGTGCAGTTAAGCAGATATATAGAGAGAGTGGAAAGTGAGTTCTGAGAATGTGGTGTAAGAGTGGGTGAGTTTTAGACTTATTGCATATTGCGATTAGATTAGTCATATTTGAATTCGCCCAAATAAAATGGAACAATCTTTCTAACATAATTATCAAGTACCAAAGAAGCTGAGGTAGGTTGTGGCGCTCCCCAGACGCTTAAATAATCTCCTTGTGCTAGCGTAGTGAAAAGGGGATAACTCCCCGCGTGCAGGTTGGCCGTACCGACATTAGGCCGCCGAGCTTTTTTACTTCTACTCATAGTTTACAGTTTTGTTGTTAATGTGTTTTAACGATATGTTAGCATTGTTGGTAAGCCTGTAGGGTGATAGTTAACTTCTGTATTGATCAGGTTATAGTTTATATCTTGAATATAATTAATAATGATATAATAGTAATGATAATTTATTGTGTACAGTGCTCAGGTGCATGACACAACTCATCTGTCTCATGTCAAGTACATAGAACAATGTTTATAGTGTCAGGACATGAAGGGAGTGGGTTTTGACTGTAGTGAATATGCATGTATGTAGTGGTGTGTGTGTATATTGTGTAGTGGAGAGGGAGGCATCAGGTATTGTGTCGGCGACTACAGGAAGCATGAGGTTTGAAGATTCAGGTGTTTTCGGCAGGCCTACAACGTACGCGGGAGCTTATTCCATGCCTCTGCAAGTTGCTGAGCATGAGAAATGTTCCGAAGTCACGTGAGCAGTGGCTGTTTTTGTACTTTGTAGGATGCCCAGTTGTTAGAAAGAGGAGATAAAACAGGTGTTGCAAGGTTGTGTTGTTAAGATGATTAATGACCTTATTTTTTTTTATTCTCTAAAAAGTAGAGAGATGTCTATCTATGATTGATTATTTTCAATAGATTTGATGTAAGATTTAATTAAGTGGTATTAATACGGTGTGAAGATACAAAGCTCGACAAAGGTTGATAAGACATAAACATTTTTATATAAGGCGCCTAGAATAAACAGGGTAAGCATAATAATGAGAGGTGTACATAATAATTACATACATAAGTATAATAATTCCATATACAGAGTATGAGATAATGACCATTGCTGAATGGTAATACAAGATATTTAGGTAACAAGAGATACCTAAATGTAGCATATAAAACGTAGTTAGGTAATACTGTAAAAGATATGCTATATGTGTATACAAGACTTAACTATGCAGTGAGTGGCATAGTTGTTAAGGGCGCGAAGCCCAAGCAGATCAGGGGGCTGTGGCGAGTATCTTAACGCCATAGTGGTGTCTTCGTAGGTCGCGAGAAACAAGAAAAGAGGCTAAAGAGAGATAGGAATTTGTTAAACAGCTCGCGCTTTAGGATATGCATAGGACCTTAGCGGTCACAGCTAGAACGTAAACGTGGCGACAACTCTCCAGGCAAATTAAAATAACGCACATGAGAATAAAAGGGTTATTTCTATATATAAATACCTGCTTGTCGCGAGACCGTCGGCAAATTGTTCAAGAAATCTTCTGCGGCGTTATCATCCAGCAACACCCTAGTAAAAATGAGACCGTCAAATGTTCAAGTATGCAATCACGCAAAAAGTAATACCAGATTATCTGGTGTTGCCTATCGAAGATTCTTATTTTGTCCCATTTGTTTCACCCAATTTTAAAATGAAACATTCAAATGTTCTTGTGTATTTAAAATGCCAACGTAAATTAAAATGAATTTAAAAATAAAGTTACATGTTTGATTTATTTGTAATATTGAAATTGTGAATTATGGATATATATTTTGGTAGTTTTGGTTAGCTCAGTTGTTAGAGCGTTTGGCTAGAACCACAAGGTTCCTAGTTCGATACGGCCTCTCGCCAACGTCAGCTAGAGTAGGACAGGGATCTGGCGGTAAAGGTAAGGAGCTGATGGTAGGATATGTGCGCTCCACGTCTCAGACGCTAAAACATCTCTTGGTCTAGCGCTAGTGAAAAGGGGATAGACTCCCTCGTTGTCTGGCTGATACTGATTTTTAGGCCACCCCGACGACTTTACTTACATGTAATGAATTGTAAAATCATTGTCTCTGGCTTGTTTTTGCGGAAATTTCACGGATTCCGCAAGTTTTATTTTAATGTCTGTATTATCAAGGTAAGGTCAGAGGTCAGTAGACATTTTGGATATATAACTTAGGCATCCCCTTTTTGATCTCGATTAGAAAGGACATGTTTTTCATTTACACCGTCAATATCGGTTGTTGTTGGGTTAGGGTTAGGGTTAGGTTAGTTTTATAATTTAAAAAAATCTAAAAATGCGTCTGTTAAAACAACTGGATATTGACGGTGTAAATGAAAAAACATGTCCTTTCTTAATCGAGTCAAAAGGCGTGCCTAAAAGTATATGGTCCGACTTTTTATAAGGTAAAAAGAATAATATTAAGTAACTAAAATATATTTTTTATCACATATTTCGCACGGCTCAGGTGTGCGAGATGCATTTTGCAGCATGCCGCTGGCAAATAAAGCTGCCCATCTACAGACATGCTGGATGGACAACACGAACAGTATTTCCATCCATCCTTGCAGAGTCACGGCCTTACTGGTATTGCGTTCATAGTCTTGTTGGGATGAAGGAAATTGAGACCGCCATCCGAGCAAAGACCACTTTGCTATGGTAATTTAGCTCAAAAGGCTCAATGTCGGTAGGTAGACCGCATGCCTTATGATTTAAGATGTTTGGCAGAGAGAATGAAGATAGTGCACCATTGACAGCAACAAGGTACTTCTAGTTCTGGATGTCGCTATCGCAGAAGGGGCGAGTTTCTTTTCTAGAAGTCGGGACCAATGTATTCAAGAGGGCCATCAACTAGTTGCAGACAGTGGGTTGGCGTTGGACTATGTTGCTCACGGCCTACGCCAGCCAACCATCACTTTAGTTGGTCACAAAAGACGATAAAACAATAGCTACACAAACATAGGCAGCAAATCNATATATTTTAGGAAAAACTATGGTAAAAGAGTCATGAGAATTCATGCTGTCAATGTGATAAACAATGATGATGATGAAGATGAAACTGAACCATTCAGTTTCAGAAGTGCCTATTTTACCTTTATATTAATAGAAGAGAACAGGTTGTGCTGAGCCGGTTAGCTCAGTCGGTAGAGTGTTCAGCTAGGAACCACAGGTTCTGGGTTCGGTATCAGCCCTCTCCAACTCAGCGTATGAGTAGCACAGGGATTTGTGTGATAAAGTGAGGAGCTGATGGTAGGTGTGGTGCTCACCTCAGACGCAAAAAACAATCTCCTTGGTCTAGTGCTAATGAAAAGGAGATAGACTCCTTTGCTGTCTGGCTGATACTGACTTTAGGCCACCCATCATTTACTGGAGGGCAAAGAATCCCCAATATGCATCACATGCCAAGAGAGATTTACAGTGAAACATACACTGCTAGAGTGTGTCGACTTTGATCCAGTGCGAACAAAATACTACCAAACCAAGTAATTTGAAATAACTTTTTACAAAAGATGTTTCATTTTTTAATTCTGTTTAAAAGCATGTGTAGATACACGAACAGTTTGTGCACAGTGAGCGATAAGGAAAGCAAAAGAGATGTTACATAATCTATTCGGTTGCATAAAATTATTGTCAATCCCCTGTATTTCTAAAGGGATGGCCCTTTTCATATCACGGCGGGGACTTTCCATGGAATATTACAGAAAGCCTACAAAATACGTGAAGTCATGTGGGACCTGGTTGGGGCCTCAGTTTCAGTTTGGATGTCAGGCAGAGAAGATGTACTGTCTTAACTGGAACTCACTTGCATACGCGCGCTATGTTTAGTTAAGTAAATAAAAGCTTACAAAAAATAACACGGTTTTGTGGTTGGTGAATGTCTTGGCAACAAGACTGATCTAGAAGAAGAAATTAGTCAAGTGCGACCGACCACCAAGACGAAGTCCAGACACTAGAAGAGATGTTTAAAAAAGACGCTAGAAGAACTTAAGATATCAAAGACGCCAGAAGAAGAATAGAAGTAAGTAAGGAAAGGGGTATGCAACAGAGAGACTAAGACAGAAAATGTCTCTTTCTGGTGTGTGTTTGTAAGCGAACATAGTTATTAGTACGTATGCACACAGTGATTACGAGCAGAAAAGAAAGAAAAGAGTGTAAGAAAGAAGATGTCTCTTTTCTGATGTGTGTTCATAAGTGATCATAGTTTTTAGCATGTATGCATATGTAGACACACACAAACTGTTTGCAGACAGTGATAGCAAGGAGGAAGAAAAGAAAAAAGAGCATAAAAAAGACATCTCTTTTCTGATGTGTGTTCACAAGCGATCATAGTTAGTAGTATATATGCCCACAGTGATTACAAGAAAGATGTGCGTTCTGATGCGTGTTTGTAAGTTTTTAGTACATATACACACGGTGATTATGAGCAGAAAAGAAAGAGATGGAGCATAAAGAAAGATGTTTCGTTTCTAGTGTGTGTTTTATAAGTGACTGTAGTTATTAATACATATGTATGCGTAGACACACAAACAGTTTGTGTACAGTGATTATGAGCATAAAAGAAAAAGTAGAGAGCAGAAAAGGAACATTCCAGGATTTAACATTTCCTAATAGAAGTGGGATTGTACTGCAAAATATTAGTAATTGAACAATAGTTAAAATATATATATATATAGAAGTAAATATGGAAAATAAATCCGACAATATAAAGAAAATTTGAAAAAAAACAAGTGTTCCGAAAATAGGATGAATTTAATTATCGATGTTTAAACATTTCGGTTTCATTAAACCTTCATCTATATATAGTAAGTAAATGGAAGTGAATCTGACAGTATGAATTGAACATTTTTAGAATTTTTAATAACATCATTTGTTTTTTCTAAAAAAATTTCAATTCATATATATATGTAAAATGGAAGTGAATCCGATGGTATGTTGAAAAGAGAAATAAAGGAAAGAAAGTATTGAATGGATAAAATAGGATATTTTAATTAATTTAACTTACACGTGTTTCGGTCAGGAGTTTATCCATATTTATCCATTCAATACTTTCTTTCCTTTATTTCTCTTTTCAACATATATATATATATATATATATATATATATATATATATACACACACATTTGTTTTTTACCAAACTATTGCTACCAATCTATTTCAAAACTTTGCTAACATTAAATTACCCACCAAGAATGATATGGCATAAAACAAACAAGCAATTAGCTTATAATAAATTCATTTGAAAAAAAAAAAATGAGATTTGTACTTTTGTGGTTTAGGCCTCAAGCGTTACTCAGCTGCACACATAAACACACGTAAAATCTTTGCCTTAAGATAAACCTGACTTTTTAAGAATATATTAAATCAGGAATTTTATTTTTCAGTCATGACAAGAAATTTTTAAATAAAGTCCCCAAAAATGCTGATGATGATCATTTTCCTGGAAAACTCCGAGAAATATTGAAGCTAAAAGAAGAATTGAAAAACAAACACCAGAAAAACTCTAAACCCACAGAATCGGCTGAAACAGGTACGTTTCATAATGTTTATTTTTTACTTTGTTTATTCTTAGTATTTCCTTGTATTTACTAAACTCTAGAGGAGTAAATCCCAAAAACAAATCCAGAGCTGCAGTCTCTAAGGTGGCATAATGCTCAATTTCAGTAAAACTGCTGCCGGAGTTTTTGTGTGTGTGTGTGTGTGTGTATATATATATATATATATATATATATATATATATATATATATATATATATTTATTTATTTACCAACCCTCCGCACGAGCAGGATGTAACACAAGGTCAATTTCTTAAGCGGAGTTCAACAGGTTTGAATTCAGAGTTTTCCTTCTAGACCGGTTGCCTAACCAAGGTTAAAGAACCCAGTCTGCCCTACTATTTATCCATAGCTGGAGGGAGGGTAGGATTCATACCTTTCCCAAGGGTATTAGCGCTAAGTGAAATGCAATTAGCACGTCTAGGATTTGAACTCGGGGCGACAAGTCCATTTCCCATGACTTTAACCATTACACCATGCGCTTCCCTTTTTTTTTGTGTATATAAGGTGTGCCCCAATTCCCACCCAGAATTTATAGTCTAACCGTAGTCACATGGTTTATTCCTTCGCCAATCAGAAGCCATACTGCGTGGCTGATACACTACTTAACCACTGATACTGGCCATAGTTCTACTAGCACTCATTGAAGAGGGACTTACAATACTCAGGACTCTTTACCAGAAGAACCAAAGGATTCATTATCGGAGGACTCTTTTCCAAGGATCCAATTCCACTGGACAAGCGCTCTTGCTGGAAGGCCAAAGGATGGCCCATAAAAACTTAACAACTACCGTTGCCAAACTGTATTGATTTCTTACCTTCCTTTAGACCACAGCGGCAGTATGGAGAGGGGAGATCTGCTGCTTGGACAATTGATAATTGTTACTTAGCATTGTATTAACTTAATACCTATATCCATTGTGCCATGTGTTGAACTGGACAATTGAATAAAGGGTTCGGTTCAAAGTTCTGTGAAGCAGGCCCCGACACTAACTTTTTTTATGACCGTCCCGAACAAAAATTATCAACTGTCCTGAATGGGATTTGGACCGTCCCGAAATCAAAATATTTTTGTTTAATTCATTAGCATCATCTATACTTGTCAGTCATCAGTAGCATAATAACATTTAATAAAAACATTAAGAAAAGTTGAAGCAGTGATAATTCTGGATATTTGGACAAAAAATCCATTTCCTAGTGTGTTTTGAGCTAAAAAAAAATCCTTTTTTTACTTTAAGTTACCCTGAGTAGGGTTAGTAGTACATAATTCGGTCCTTTTAAACTATCTCCCTCCACCATTATTCATTACATGGCTTTGGGAATAGACCTGCGGTGCCGTAGCCTCATTTTGAGGTCAGCATTCGGGCAATCACTGGACGGCCATTATTGCAATGTAGTACTAACTTTAGGAAAAACTTTTACCATCCCCGGCAAACTGTCCCGGATGACATATTGATCGTCCTGGATGTAATTTTTTATCCCCGGGATGGTGTTAATGTCGAGCCCTGCTGTGAAGGTTCCCGATTACGACAAGAAGGCTCCCAAGTTCGTCAAACACCTGAAAAATGAACTGAACCCATTATTCAATCAACTGGGGTAGACTGTCCTCATTTCCTTAACTATGACCGGGTATAATTGTTAAGCATTCTATGTTACTGTCGCTCTTGGCCAGGATTGAACCTGCAGCCCAGAGATGATTTTCACTTAGAACACCTATATCCATTTTTCCATATGCCCAACTGGACAACTGAATAAAGGTTGAATTTCTGTGAAGGTTCCTGATTACGACAAGAAACACATGAAGAAGGCTGGAGGATACATCAGCCAAAACGTTGTGTATATAACAATGAAGATAAGAACAATAGTCAAAATAATCTAAAGATCATTTATTCAATTATTTGAACTAGCAAATGTATGCACCCTATTTAAGTTTTAATGTAATGAAATATGTTAAATTAGAAAGACTAATGAAACTAAAAAGAATGCTGATAAAATGATTTAAAACAGAGGGGGGTATAATCGAAAAGTAGAATAACTTTGAAACTAACTCTTCCATCATTTTCCTAATTTAACTATTTAGTTAAAATAGGAAGTAAATAATAAAATTACAGTTATTTCTTCTTATTAATGGATTTCGTTCAAGATTTATCACCGAAATGTTTGCTCATATTTATAAAAATAAAACCAAACAATTAGAAATCAATATTACTAAGCAAATATTTATTAAAAATCAATTTTTTAATATCAATATGCAAATTAGCCTTCCCGTTCACATTCTAAACTGCTATTTTGTTGTATATATAAATACAATTGCATGTTATTTGTATGCAGATATGGCCAACAGAATTAATAACGTAAAACAATTTTATTAATAAATAAGGTTTGAATGAAAATAAAATCATGGAGAATATGACGAAAATAACTAAGGGAATTGTGACTTGAGTAGTAATATAGTTTCGGTTACAGACAGAAAAACACAATCTCCATTATAATAAGATAAGCAGTATTTATTTGCAACTTGTGGAAGTTGTGATAAAGAGCAAGGGAAATTGAAATGAAAGAAATACTATTAAAATGATCAAAATAATTCTATGTGCCATTAAGAAGGTTAATTTTTTTTTCTTTACCTGATGGTAATATTTTACTGTTGACTTGTGCTTATGTAGGTTAAAGAACCCAGTCTTCCCTACTATTTACCCATAGCTGGAGGGAGAATAGTTGGATGCATACCTTTCCCATGAGTATTAGTTCTCTGTGAAATGCAAACAGCCTCGTCCAGGATTTGAACTCAGGTCGATGAGTCAATTTCCTACGACTCTAACCATTACACCATGCACCTATATTCGTGTATAGGTCGAACTTTGAAGACCTCATTTTTCAACAAAACTCTCATCAATCGATACATAAGTAATAATTTTCTAATGCTGACATCTATAGATATATAAAGGGCAGTTGTGTGTATATGTATGTCCGGAGGAAACTTTAAAAATAAAACAATTTTTTTATTTATTTTTAATTTTTTTTTTTTTTTTTCCTTAGCTGCAATATCAACTGGCCGTAAAAAGACGTACATACCTGTTCCATCTGTTCAAAATGCATCTTGGCCAAAACCAGTAAGATCAAACCAAGAAAGAGAAAATCCAGTGTATGTTCCTGAAAGTCAAAAAGAAGGTGAAACACCTGTTCAATACCTGAGGAGGATGAATCAAGAATTATCAGATGTTGTTGAAAAAACCATGCTTTTCAAAAAATATGGGGTAAGTTTTTTTTTTTTTTTTTTTTTGGGACTATATAACCTTTAGGCACCCTTTTGCAATCTCGGTTCATAGGATCAAAATCCGGTTATTTGTTAGGGTTAGGGGTTAGTTTTATAATTTAAAAAAAAAACCTCTAAAAATCGCCTGTTAACAATTAACCGGATTTTGATGGTGTAAATGGAAAAAATGTTCCTATGAATCTAGATCGCAAAAGGGGTGCCTAAATAGTCATATGGTCCTTTTTTTTTTTTTTTTTTTTTTTTTTTTAGTGGAACTGGGAATGATAAGTTTATTTTTTAAAAAATGTCATTCTTTAAAATGAAATAAATCTCTTGCAATGTTTTTCCATAGCCAACACCTTTACACTTTAGTAAACTGCATGCTTTGCAGTTCTATAGAAAAGAGCATTTCCTTACAGTTCATATACATAGAACTGTAACAAGAATGAAAGTAAACTCAGTTTTCCCAACTTCAAATATATGCAACAATCTTCCAGTAGTACTACACACGCCTCTCTTCTCGACAGCAAGATCCGAATACAGTTTTCTTCCTCTCTTCTCGACAGCCAAATCCGACTACGGTTTTCCCTCCCCGGTCTGGGAGAGTAGGCTTTAAATAATTAGTAACTGTTTACATCCGGGCTACTCACACTCTGCACTGCCCGTGCGGAATTTCTATATTCAACAGTATTTCAACTACGCATCACTCCTCATGACGAGGAGGTGGCGAGTTCAATTTCTGTGGTCACTCGACACACTCTTCTCCCCCGCACAGGCCAGACATATCTAGACGCACTTTGTCCTTGGGGGTTGGGAATCTGCTCATCCACAGGAACTTTATTATTCTTTTAAATTCCAATAAAATCAGTTCCTAATGATTTTGTCTTGGCATTAAACAAAAGACTTCTTAGGTACGTTCTATTATTAATCTCTATTAATAATGGAGATTCGCTTCCAGTTTTTGTCTGCAACAAAAACCATGTCACTGCTTACATCACATTACCCAAAATCATCATAACATAGAATGAATACACTCAAAATTTGAACATGCAACATTAGACAGTCCTCATTGTTTTTTAAAACAAGTTTTAATAAATACATGACTGGTATTATATATCTATATATAGTTTGTTTTATTTTAATATATATTTAAAGTTTACATTTCAAATTGTTTTATTTTTTTAATCCTTTAATGAATTTGATGATTTTACTTACTTAGGGTACAAACTCGCTGACATTGAATTTTGAACTCCCCCCCCTCAGGCAATATGTTTCAAAAATCTATTTTTACATCGCCCGGAGGGTGTTTTTTATTTTGCAAGTCAACATAATGTATTTTGTGATGTTTCAGCACAAGTTTAATTAGGTGCGAATAATCAATAATTTTTTTTTTTTTTGACACTCGATCAAGTAAAGTTATTTTACATTCACAAAAATTATTTCCAACAATTTTTGGAAAAAAAAAAAACGTCACGTGGTTTAAATGGGGACGCCAACATTACTCAGTGTTTTAAATTATGTCTTTTTCACATATTTGAATATCAACAAAAGCTGCCACATACCAAAAGTAGAGGCTTGCAAACTTTTGTTTGCTAATAATTTCTTTTTCTTTAAACAAACGAAGGCTTGTTAAACAAACCAAAACTTTGCAGTGTTGGCTTATTAAACATCACTTGTCAATGAAATTTGTGTTTTTTCATTTTTTTATAAAATTACTTATTGTCGGATTTACTTCCATTTTTTTCCCCTCATATATATGTGTGTGTGTGTATATATATATAGATATATATATATATATATATATGGTAGAGATATGAGGTACACAAGGGAAAAACTCGGACAAACTTATGTAGGATATATTTCGCTAGAACTTTGAGCTTGGCATCATCAATCGTTTTATTGATTATCATACAAGTGTTTTATAGAGGAGGAAGTGGATGGGGGGATGGTGGAAGAGGTCAAGAGTATTTTTTCACTATCACTCTGATTATCCTCTCTCTTCTCTTTCGTTCTCCTTCCCTTTCTTCCCATCTGACCAATCAAAATCTTTCTTTACAAACACTTGTATGATACCTTTGATAATCAATAAAACGACTGATGATGCTGAGCTCAAAGCTCTAGCGAAATATATCCTACATATGTTTGTCTGAGTTTTGTCCTTGTGTGCCTCATATCTCTACTACATTCTGTCGGATTTATTCCAATCCTCTTTCCTAATATATATATATATATATGGTATTTGTGAATAAGGTGCCTTACCGGTGAAAATGGTCACAATAGTTAGTTGATGCAAGTTTCACAATGATAAGACAGCGATATAACAAATATAAAGTACTCAATACATGAGTAGAGCAAATTTATTATAATAATGGTACACAGTAATAACCTACTCGAGTTTCACCATAAGGATCTTTAGGGTTAAATCCCCTGGATTAATCAATCAATATCTTGATTAATCCAGTGGATTTAACACTGAAGATCCTTATGGTGAAACTCGAGTAGGTTATTACTGTGTACCATTATTATAATATATATTATTATACTAAAGCTGAGATTTTTAGCTTTCAATGTCCTAAGGCTTTTTTGTTGGTGACCTTGATCAATCAAGATCTTTCCTCACAAACACCCACTTGACCTCTTCCCCCTCTATAAAACACTTGTATGATACGTTTGATAATCAATAAAACGACTGATGCCGAGCCCAAAGCTCTAGCGAAATATATCCTACATAAGTTTGTCTGAGTTTTGTCCCTGTGTTCCTCATATCTCTACCACATTCTGTCGGATTTATTCCAATCCTCTTTCCTAATATATATATAGGATTGAAATTTCTAACATTGACTTTTGAAAGTAAATTTATATTAAGCAAATATTCATCTCAAATATTTTAGAAGTATTCAAGTAAATTGTTATTAAAAATAGAATGAACGATTTTGCTACCTATTGTTTGCCCAAGATATTCCATTTCACAGTCAAATATCTTAGGAGGGAAAAAGGGAATAAAAAAAATCTCTTTAATTACGATAAACAGTTAATCATTCACTTCCATTTTATTTAATTTTTTTGTTTTTTATTTCATTTTATTTTCAGATTAATTTCGCAGAAATGAATTCAGGAAAAATGGAAAAGTTGTATGGGATGAACGATAAAAAACGGAAGTGAGTAAAGAGTTATTTCCCTTCTTTCTTTAATCCAAACACAAACTCCTTGGAGTAAATCGAAATGTGTCTATTGTATTTTCTGTCCATTCACAGTACAATTTTTTATTTTTTTTATTTTTCATCTTTTATTCTTTCCTTTCTCTTCACTTATTTCATTACTTTTTCATATTCTTTTCTTTCTTTCATCATCCTCTCATTTTTTTTCTTTCAGCCATTGCATGTTACTAGTATGTAAATGTGGTCAACAGTATTGATAATGTAAAATAATTTTATTGAGGTTTAAATAAAAATGTGTATAAACGCAATGCTCAGGCCACTGTAACCTCAGGTTCTATTTAAATGATGAATTTAAAAAAACAAAAAAACACCTAAAATAGAGCCTGAGGTTACAAGTGCCCTGAACATTGTGTTTATACATAATATAGATGAGGACAACAGTCTGATATATCATAATTATTTGTACTAGCATATATATGCACCCTCCGGGTGCAAGTATTTAAGTTTTAATGTAATAAAATATTGTATTAAATTAGAAAGGCTAATGAAACTAAATAAGAATACAGATAAAAAGATTTGAAACAGAGGGAGTATAATAAAAGATTTGAAACAGAGGGAGTATAATAAAAAATATAACTGAAACTTACTCTTCCATCACTCTCGTCTTTCATTGTTATTTTTTCTAATTTAAGTATTTAGTTATAAGAGGAAGTAAAGAATAAAATGACAGTTATTTTATCTTGTTAATGGATTTCATTTAAGATTCATTGAAGAGATTTTTGCTTATATTCATTAAAATAAAACCAAACAGTTAGAAATCAATAATACTAAGCACATATTTATTAAATTCGATTTTTTAATATTAATATGCAAATTAGCCTTCCCGTTCACACTGTAAACCGCTATTTTGTTGTATATATAAATATAATTGCATGTTATCAGTACGTAGACATAGTTAACAGTATTAATAATGTAAGACAATTTTATTAATAATTGAGATTTAGATAAAAATAAAATCATGGAGAATATGATGTAAATAACTAAGGGAATTGTGACTTGAGTAGGAATATAGTTTCGGTTACAGACAGAAAAACACACAATCTCCATTATAATAAGATTAACATACTGGAAGTCTTCAAAATGTATATTTGTATGCAATTTAGGGGTTAAAAAAACATCAGAAAGAACCATTGTCTCTTGGACATCTTCACTTTATCAAATTTGGCCCTCTTTGCAAAAAGTCTAGACACCCCTGTTATATATATTTACCAACCTCTCCGCACGAGCAGGATGTGACACAAGGTCAATTTCTTAAGCAGAGTTAACAGGTTTGAATTCAGAGTTTTCCTTCTCCTAGACCGGTTGCCTAACCAAGGTTAAAGAACCCAGTCTGCCCTACTATTTTCCCATAGCTGGAGGGAGAGTAGGATTCATACCTTTCCCAAGGGTATTAGCGCTAAGTGAAATGCAATTACCCCGTCCCGGATTTGAACTCGGAGCAACGAGTCCATTTCCCATGACTTTAACTATTACACCACGCGCTTCCTACACCCTGTTATAGATGTCCTGGGAATGATGTTAAACTCTATCTGATAGTAAGGTTCCAGTTCTGGGGGTTTGGGGAATGTGGAGCACCCCTTCATCACCATTGCTTCCTGGTCCACTCTGACCCGGAGTGATAGTACCTTTTTGAGCCCCGTCTATGTTTTGAATAGAAAAAAACTTGTTTATAAAAAAAAAATTGAGTATCCATTAAGAATGAATTTATTTCAAAACTTTGTCAGCATCTTCACTGTATCAAATGTGTCCTCTCTGTTTTAGAAAGAAACTCTGAAAAGGTTGAATGGAAATTTCAAAAAGTTTCCCTTGTGATTCTTTTGGTTGTGATTGTGTGAGTCTTATAGAAAAAAAATTAGAGGGGGAAAATAGATATTTAACTCAAGTTTTTGTTGAGGGGGTGCCAAAAAGAAGCGAGTCCAACGCCTTCTCGCAGGCTAAACTTTTTCTTTGCAAACACCAACTACTTCTTCTTTTCCTTCGTCATCATCGAATCCTCTAGCAGCTACCGTAGCAACACTCGTTTCTGCACTCTTTCACTTCTGGGGGTTTCCTTCTATTTATACACAGGTCTGCTTCTATCATTTGGGTGTTTGTGCTTCACATACGGGACTGTCAACTCAATCCTAGTTGTCGGAATGCCCACAGCTATCCAGGCATCTAGCGTTCACATACGGGACAGTGGCATTTTGATTTCGGTGCCCACGCCAAAGTGTCGCTTTTTTTTCATTCTGAAGGACGCAGGTTCGATCCTAGGTCAGCCTAGCCCGCTTCCTTCGAGAATACGGCAAGTTTTCATGCCCACCACTCAACTTGTGTTCTCTGTCACAAGTCTTTCAGTTTTTTCTTTTAGCTTATAAGAAAATTGATTTTTTTTATAAAAAAAATTAGTGGATTTATTTATGGGTGTTGCTCTTCAGTCATAATTACATACGCTTGTTGCATCACAGGGGTTGCTTGCTCTTAGCTAGGATGCAAAACCCACTTGATGGATATGTGTTTTTATATTGTCCTCCTATGGAAATCAGCACATGTACATGCCAGTGTGGGGCATCCAGTAAAAATCTACATAGACCAGCTCTGTGTGTATACTGGATGCTGTGCGGAGGAACACCTGGAACAATGATGGATAGGGACAGTTGGTGAAAGATTGTCATGGATATCCGTGTTGCTGGCACACGATGATGATGATGATGATGATATTGGTAACAAAAGAAGTTGACAAACATACATTAATTAGTAGATGTTTCTTTATTATTTAGGCTAGTTTTTCTTAATAGCCTTTTTGTTTTCATACCATCAATAGAGAGAGAGTCAAAGTTCCCTAACTACATTTTAAAATGGTAACCCAAATGAGATGGGAATGGGTTAAAATCCAAAGCTTCTCAGATATTTCTGTTCTCTTCTATATCTCAATTCCAACTAACTCAAAAGAAAAAAAACATCTTGCATCATGGGATAGTCATTAACTTCTGCTCCTGTCCAGACACTCACTTTTAATTCCATCCCATAATTTTCATTATTTTATTCTCAAAATCTTATGCTGAAAATATTTTCACCTTTGACCTCTAGGTGTTTTGACCCTAAGGTCAAATATATTGATCTTCTCTCTCTTTCACAATCCATTTTTTACTCTATTAATATTGTTGTTTCTTTTTCATTTCAAGTCGATTAAAAGAAATTGCAAAAGAAAAGAAACAACGAAAATTAGAAAAGAAAAATGACAGTGGTTCAGGATTTGAACATTTAAAAGGTAAATAAATTTCATTTTTATTATTCTCATTTTTATTTATATTATTATATAAATATATATTTTATGACATGTATATTCTCACATAAGTACTTTATGAACATCAATGATCCTCACAGATGATGACTGTTCCTAATAATAATGTTTATTGCTTTCCAGGGGACAAACCATTTCCCCTTTTAAAGATTGACTTCTTCCATGGCCAGCTCTATGTAGTCATGAGTAGAGTTAGAAATCCTGAGAGATTGCAAATCTTAAAGGTCAAAGAAGGAGGACACATACATTATAAGTAATTTTGTCTAGCCAGAGATTTTTTCATAATGAAAATACGGTTATTTCCTATAAGTCTAACATGATCAAAGGAGAACCACTCTTGACTGATAGATTATTTATTTATTTTCCCATTAAACTAACTCTAAACCCTAACCCCATCTTCTTTTTTCCTAGTAGATCAATAAATAAATAATTTATCAGTCAAGAGTGGTTCCCCTTTGATCATGTTAGACTTATAGGAAATAACTGAAAATATTTCTAAGATCAGATTTTAAAAGTGACATGTGTATTAGGCATAAATAGAATATTCTTGCATAAATGCTTTATAAACTTTTTGATTTAATTGCAAATTAGAACCAAATAAAATGGATTTTTTTTTCTCAAACATAATCCCCAAACTAAGGAATATTTTGGGATATCATTAAACTAAATAGGAAAAAAGCCTTTAGCAAACAATCATTGATTTACTTAACTTTAGTATAATCATAGATATCAGCAAATAATTGTATTGCTTATTTAGATTGTTTTCTTTTTCTGTTTTTTTTTCTTTTTCTGTTTCTTTTTCACCATTTTTTTGTTTTTTTTATTTCCTTTTTGTTTTTCTTTTCTTTTCCCAACATTTTTTTTTCTTTTCCTTTTTTCTTTTTCTCTTTTTTTTTCTTTTTTTGTCTTGGACCATATGACCTTTAGGCACCGCTTTTGCGATCTTGTTTCATAAGGACATTTTTTTCCATTTACACCATCAAAATCCTGTTGTTTGTTAACAGACTATTTTTAGAGGTTTTTTTTTTTTAAATTATAAAACTAAACCCTAACCCCTAACAAACAACTGGATTTTGACGGTGTAAATGAAAAAAAATGTCCTTATGAAATGAGATTGCAAAAGGGGTGCCTAAAGGTCATATGGTCCTTTGTCTTCAATGTTTTTCTTTACTTTTCCCCAAAATTTTTTTGTTTCTTTTTTTCCTTTTTCTCTTTCTTTTTCTTTCCTTTAATCTCTTTTTTTTTTTTTCCTATTCCCTTTCTTTTTCTTATTCATTTTCTTTTTCTTTTTCTTTTTTTTTTTTGTCTTCATCTTTTTCTTTTGTGTTTCTTTTTTCTTTTTTTCATATTCCCTTTTTTTTTTCTTTCCCTTTTTTTCCTGTTTTGTCTTCAATTTTTTTCTTCTCTTAATTTCAGACAGTGTAGAATTTGGTGAAGTAGCCATGTCTCCTCCAGGCAAATTAGCAAAACCAAGACACGCAGATTCTTCCACACTTTCAAAGGTCAGTGTCTCTTTTAATTAACAAAATATTAATTTATATTAACCCCCCCCCACCTCCATAGATAAAAATGCTAACACTACCCCCTCCCTCACCCAATTCTTATCCTGGAAGAAAGAAAAGAATAAGTTTCTTTGCCTAAACAATTTCTCGATGCAAAAAATATTGGATGAATAGCATAAAATATTCCACATGTGATTCATATAGATGTCTACGTGTCTCCTGAAGTAAACCATCTGTTTGGAAGTTCAAGATAATATACCAGTTATCAATACAGAAAAAGAAACGGGCATTTTTTTTTTTTTTTTTTTTTCTTGGGGTGGGGGTGGGGGTCAATGATTTTCCAATTTAGTCAAACCTCGTTTTTCAGACTTAAAAAATCCATTCCAGAAAAAGGTTTGAAAACCGAGAGAATTTTTCCCTTAAGAAATAAAGGGAAACCATATAATTGGTTTCTAACCCCAAAATTTACTTATGCAGCTCCCATCTAGCTTATTCTCTAGACGCTTCGTTAGGGTCCAAGTGGTGTAGCTGTACAGTAGCACTGATGCAACTACGGCTTGGAAGAATTGTCATTTTTACTTTTTAGTGAGATCAGACGGATAATATTTCTAAATGCTAATCATGGACCTTGTCTAAAAAGTACCAAGACTGCTTTCAGGAAAAGAACACTTACTGTGGTTTTATTTATTTATTTTATTTTATTTTTTTAAATTCTTTATTTTTTAATGACAGAGTATGAGCTGTTGAATTTTATGACAAAATAAGTTTATCATTATCAAGTTATAAATGTGTAGATATTTCTTTTAGTGATTTCATTAATGTGTTTAATTAAATCTCTTTGTATTGTATATTTCAATTTTAGGCACTTCTCAACCAGATTTTTTTTGAATTGAAGACAAACCCGTCTATAAAAAAAAAAAAATTTTAAGTAAAGTCGTCAGGGTGGCCTAAAGTCAGTATCAGCCAATCAGCAAGAGTCTATCCCCTTTTCACTAGCGCTAGACCAAGAAGATTATTTTTGCGTCTGAGGTGAAGCGCCACACCTACCATCAGCTCCTTCCTTTACCGCACTGATCCCTGTGCTACTCATACACTGAGTTGACGAGGGCCGGTATCGTACTAGGAACCTTGTGGTTTCTAGCCGAACGCTCTGCCAACTGAGCTAACCTAGCCCTTCTAAAAATAAAAAAAAGAATTTAAAGAAACATTTTTTGACTAATTTTTCTTGCTTTTTGAAGGTCTCTTCTTAGAAACTTTTTCGAAAACAATACAACTACATGCTTTAACACAAAAATATCATAAAATGTCTTCTTAATAACAATTAAGTTCATTTCAGATAATTTTATGCTAGTAATTTAGCCAACTGACTTTCACTTTGAAACAAGACGGTAGCCATTTTGAATGTATCGTGCGAAATATACAAATCTTAGAATCGTTTCGAAAACAATACAACTGCATGCTTTAACACAAAAATATCATAAAATGTGTTCTTAATAACAATTAAGTTCATTTCAGATAATGAGCACGCACAATTTTATGCTAGGTATGTTGACAACTAAAGGTGAAAATTACCGAAATCAATTAAAATAAAATAAAAATAAGTGTAATATTTTTATATCCGTTTTTATTTAGTTTTGTTGGTCTTTCCTATTTATTATATTATTCTATTACATTAAAACATAAATACTTGTGCCCAGCAGGCGCATTCTTTTGCTAGTTATTTTCATATTGAATTATTGGACCATATCGCCTTTATGCACCCCTTTTGCGATCTCGATTCATAAGGACATTTTTTAATTTACACTGTCAAAATCCGGTTGTTTGTTAGGGTTAGTTTTATAATTAAAAAAAAAAACTCTAAAAACGGATTTTGACAAATGAAAAAAATATCCTTATGAATCGAGATCGCAAAAGGGGTGCCTAAAGATCATATGGTCTGAATTATTTAACTAAAGGAATACTTGTGACCATTATTTTTCTTTCTTTTTTAGCCTGGAAGAAAAGATCTTCTTTTGAAAAATGTCATCCAAGAAAATTCCAACGACGACGACAACAACAACAACAACAACAAAAAAGAAGAAAAACAAAAGACTACAACAAAGAAAGACAAATATTCTTTGAAAAAGACAACCAAATTAAAACATTTGTCTCTTGCTAAACAATGCATTTTGAATAAAGAACGAGAAAGAGTTGTTGAACTTTACAGAGAAATGAAGAAGAAAAATCGAATCAGTCAAGAATGAATAAAGTTAGTTTTTTATTGTTTACAAAAATGTTTTTGTTTTGGTATAATTTTTTTTTATCTTTTGAATTTAGATGCAAATGTTAAATTAACTAAATATGAAAATAAAAATAAACAAAAGAGAAAAAGTCTCCTGCAAGAAGGAAACTATGTTCAGAGTGTGGGAAATACAACCACTTTGCGATCATGTGCAAATCTCTACACACATTGCAGTGCAAAGAATTAGATGACATAGGAAAAAATGAAGACGGCATTTCGAGTGATGAGTTCACTGTATATCACTTGTCAAATAATTCCACAGACGACCAAGCATTTTGCACCCTAGGAATAAAAGTGGGCACAGAGACAAGGC
This sequence comes from Doryteuthis pealeii, assembly GCA_023376005.1. Lineage (NCBI taxonomy): Eukaryota > Metazoa > Mollusca > Cephalopoda > Myopsida > Loliginidae > Doryteuthis > Doryteuthis pealeii. The sequence continues at coordinate 42,434,246 of CM042173.1, forward strand.
GATTAAAATTTAAAATAGATACAGGTTTCCAGGGGAATATACTACCAAAGCGAGTATATGACGCACTCCAACTGAGCGTTAAAATCCAGATCAACCCTAGCAATATGAGAATAAAAATAAACAAAAGAGAAAAAAAGATTTGTACAGTATGAAAAATTGAACAATTTTCACTATTAATAGTCCATTAGGAAGACCTGTGAATATACCACAATATGATAATTTAATTATTACAACATTTGAAATGTTTACTTTGTTTAGCTATGAAAAATAGTCAATTTTTCATACTGTACAAATCTTTTTCTCTTTTGTTTATTTTTTATTCTCATATTGCTAAGGTTGACTGGATTTTAACGCTCAGTTTGGAGTGCGTCAATATACTCGCTTTGGTAGTATATTCCCCTGGAAACCTGTATCTATTTTTAAATTTTAATCGCCTTGTCTCTGTGCCCACTTTTATTCCTAGGGTGAAAATGCTTGGCGTCTGTGGAATTATTTGACAAGTGCTATACAGTGAACTCATCACTCGAATGCCGTCTTCATTTTTTCCTATGTCATCTAATTCTTTGCACTGCAATGTGTGTAGAGATTTGCACATGATCGCAAGTGGTTGTATTTCCCACACTCTGAACATAGTTTCCTTCTGCAGGAGACTTTTCTCTTTGTTTATTTTTATTTTCATATTTAGTTAATTTAACATTTGCATCTAAATTCAAAGATAAAAAAAAATTATACCAAAACAAAAAACATTTTGTAAACAAATAAAAAACTAACTTTATTCATTCTTGACTGATTCGATTTTTCTTCTTCATTTCTCTGTAAAGTTCAACAACTCTTTCTCGTTCTTTATTCAAATGCATTTGTTTAGCAAGAGACAAATGTTTTAATTTGGTTGTCTTTTTCAAAGAATATTTGTCTTCTTTGTTGTAGTCTTTGTTTTTCTTCTTTTTTGTTGTTGTTGTTGTTGTTGTCGTCGTCGTTGGAATTTTCTTGGATGACATTTTTCAAAAGAAGATCTTTTCTTCCAGGCTAAAAAAGAAAGAAAAATAATGGTCACAAGTATTCCTTTAGTTTAAATAATTCAGACCATATGATCTTTAGGCACCCCTTTTGCGATCTCGATTCATAAGGATATTTTTTTTTCATTGTCAAAATCCGTTTTTAGAGTTTTTTTTTTAATTATAAACTAACCCTAACAAACAACCGGATTTTGACAGTGTAAATTAAAAAATGTCCTTATGAATCGAGATCGCAAAAGGGGTGCATAAAGCGATATGGTCCAATAATTCAATATGAAAATAACTAGCAAAAGAATGCGCCTGCTGGGCACAAGTATTTATGTTTTAATGTAATAGAATAATATAATAAATAGGAAAGACCAACAAAACTAAATAAAAACGGATATAAAAAATATTACACTTATTTTTATTTTATTTTAATTGATTTTCGGTAATTTTCACCTTTAGTTGTCAACATACCTAGCATAAAATTGTGCGTGCTCATTATCTTGAAATGAACTTAATTGTTATTAAGAACACAATTTTATGATATTTTTGTGTTAAAGCATGCAGTTGTATTGTTTCGAAACGCATTCTAAGATTTGTATATTTCGCACGGATACATTCAAATGGCTACCGGTCTTGTTTCAAAGTGAAAGTCAGTTGGCTAAATTACTAGCATAAAATTATCTGAAATGAACTTAATTGTTATTAAGAAGACATTTTATGATATTTTTGTGTTAAAGCATGTAGTTGTATTGTTTTCGAAAAAGTTTCTAAGAAGAGACCTTCAAAAGCAAGAGAAAAATTAGTCAAAAATGTTTCTTTAAATTCTTTTTTTATTTTAGAAGGGCTAGGTTAGCTCAGTTGGCAGAGCGTTCGGCTAGAAACCACAAGGTTCCTAGTACGATACCGCCCTCGTCAACTCAGTGTATGAGTAGCACAGGGATCAGTGCGGTAAAGGAAGGAGCTGATGGTAGGTGTGGCGCTTCACCTCAGACGCAAAAAATAATCTTCTTGGTCTAGCGCTAGTGAAAAGGGATAGACTCTTGCTGATTGGCTGATACTGACTTTTAGGCCACCCTGACACTTTACTTAAAATTTTTTTTTTTTATAGACGGGTTTGTCTTCAATTCAAAAAAAATCTGGTTGAGAAGTGCCTAAAATTGAAATATACAATACAAAGAGATTTAATTAAACACATTAATGAAATCACTAAAAGAAATATCTACACATTATAACTTGATAATGTAAACTTATTTTGTCATAAAATTCAACAGCTCATACTCTGTCATTAAAAAATAAAGAATTTAAAAAAATAAAAAAATAAATAAATAAAACCACAGTAAGTTTTTTTCCTGAAAGCAGTCTTGGTACTTTTTAGACAAGGTCCATGATTAGCATTTAGAAATATTATCCGTCTGATCTCACTAAAAAGTAAAAATGACAATTCTTCCAAGCCGTAGTTGCAATCAGTGCTACTGTACAGCTACACCACTGACCCTAACGAAGCGTCTAGAGAATAAGCTAGATGGGAGCTGCATAAGTAAATTTTGGGGTTAGAAACCAATTATATGGTTTCCCTTTATTTCTTAAGGGAAAAATTCTCTCGGTTTTCAAACCTTTTTCTGGAATGGATTTTTTAAGTCTGAAAAACGAGGTTTGACTAAATTGGAAAATCATTGACCCCCCACCCCCCCCAAGAAAAAAAAAAAAAAAAAAAAAAAATGCCCGGTTTCTTTTTCTGTATTGATAACTGGTATATTATCTTGAACTTTCCAAACAGATGGTTTACTTCAGGAGACACGTAGACATCTATATGAATCACATGTGGAATATTTATGCTATTCATCCAATATTTTTTGCATCGAGAAATTGTTTAGGCAAAGAAACTTATTCTTTCTTTCTTCCAGGATAAGAATTGGGTGAGGGAGGGGGGTAGTGTTAGCATTTTTATCTATGGAGGGGGGGGGGTTAATATAAATTAATATTTTGTTAATTAAAAGAGACACTGACCTTTGAAAGTGTGGAAGAATCTGCGTGTCTTGGTTTTGCTTAATTTGCCTGAGGAGACATGGCTACTTCACCAAATTCTACACTGTCTGAAATTAAGAGAAGAAAAAAATTGAAGACAAAACAGGAAAAAAAGGGAAAGAAAAAAAAAAGCGGATATGAAAAAAGAAAAAAAGAAACACAAAAGAAAAGATGAAGACAAAAAAAAAAAAAGAAAAAGAAAAAGAAAATGAATAAGAAAAAGAAAGGGAATAGGAAAAAAAAAAAAAAAAAGAGATTAAAGGAAAGAAAAGAAAGAGAAAAAGGAAAAAAAAAGAACAAAAAAAATTTGGGGAAAAGTAAAGAAAAACATTGAAGACAAAGGACCATATGACCTTTAGGCACCCCTTTTGCAATCTCATTTCATAAGGACATTTTTTTTCATTTACACCGTCAAAATCCAGTTGTTTGTTAGGGTTAGGGTTTAGTTTTATAATTTAAAAAAAAAAACCTCTAAAAATAGTCTGTTAACAAACAACAGGATTTTGATGCTGTAAATGGAAAAAAATGTCCTTATGAAACAAGATCGCAAAAGCGGTGCCTAAAGGTCATATGGTCCAAGACAAAAAAAGAAAAAAAAAAAGAAAAAGAAAAAGGAAAAGAAAAAAAATGTGGGAAAGAAAAAGAAAAACAAAAAGGAATAAAAAACAAAAAAATGGTGAAAAAGAAACAGAAAAAGAAAAAAAAAACAGAAAAAGAAAAAAACAATCTAAATAGCAATACAATTATTTGCTGATATCTATGATTATACTAAAGTTAAGTAAATCAATGATTGTTTGCTAAAGGCTTTTTTCCTATTTAGTTTAATGATATCCCAAAAATATTCCTAGTTGGGGATTATGTTTGAAAAAAAAAATCCATTTTATTTGTTCTAATTTGCAATTAAATCAAAAAGTTTATAAAGCATTTATGCAAGAATATTCTATTTTATGCCTAATACACATGTCACTTTTAAAATCTGATCTTAGAAATATTTTCAGTTATTTTCTATAAGTCTAACATGATCAAAGGGGAACCACTCTTGACTGATAAATTATTTATTTATTGATCTACTAGGAAAAAAGAAGATGGGGTTAGGGTTTAGAGTTAGTTTAATGGAAAATAAATTAAATTAAATCTATCAGTCAAGAGTTGGTTCTCCTTGATCATGTTAGACTTATAGGAAATAACCGTATTTTCATTATGAAAAAATCTCTGGCTAGACAAAATTTACTTATAATGTATGTGTCCTCCTTCTTTGACCTTTAAGATTTGCAATCTCTCAGGATTTCTAACTCTACTCATGACTACATAGAGCTGGCCATGGAAGAAGTCAATCTTTAAAAGGGAAATGGTTTGTCCCCTGGAAAGCAATAAACATATTATTAGGAACAGTCATATCTGTGAGGATCATGATGTTCATAAAGTACTTATGTGAGAATATACATGTCATAAAATATATATTTATATAATAATATAAATAAAAAATGAGAATAATTAAAAATGAAATTATTTACCTTTTAAATGTTCAAATCCTGAACCACTGTCATTTTTCTTTTCTAATTTTCGTTGTTTCTTTTCTTTTGCAATTTCTTTTAATCGACTTGAAATGAAAAAGAAACAACAATATATAGAGTAAAAAATGGATTGTGAAAGAGAGAGAAGATCAATATATTTGACCTTAGGGTCAAACACCTAGAGGTCAAAGGTGAAATATTTTTCAGCATAAGATTTTGAGAATAAAAATAATGAAAATTATGGGATGGAATTAAAAGTGAGTTCTGGACAGGAGCAGAAGTTAATGACTATCCCATGATGCAAGATGTTTTTTTTCTTTTGAGTTAGTTGGAATTGAGATATAGAGAGAACAGAAATATCTGAGAAGCTTTGGATTTTACCCATTCCCCATCTCATTGGGTTACCATTTTAAAATGTAGTTAGGGAACTTTGACTCTCTCTCTATTGATGGTATGAAAACAAAAAGGCTATAAGAAAAACTAGCCTAAATAAATAAAGAAACATCTACTAATTAATGTATGTTTGTCAACTTCTTTTGTTACCAATATCATCATCATCATCATCATCGTGTGCCAGCAACACGGATATCCATGACAATCTTTCACCAAACTGTCCCTATCCATCATTGTTTCCAGGTGTTCCTCCGCACAGCATCCAGTATACACACAGAGCTGGTCTATGTAGATTTTTACTGGATGCCCCACACTGGCATGTACATGTGCTGATTTCCATAGGAGGACAATATAAAAACACATATCCATCAAGTGGTTTTGCATCCTAGCTAGAGCAAGCAACCCTGTGATGCAACAAGCGTATGTAATTATGACTGAAGAGCAACACCCATAAATAAATCCACTAATTTTTTTTATAAAAAAATCAATTTTCTTATAAGCTAAAAAGAAAAAACTGAAAGACTTGTGACAGAGAACACAAGTTGAGTGGTGGCATGAAAACTTGCCGTATTCTCGAAGAAGCGGGCTAGGCTGACTAGGATCGAACCTGCGTCCTTCAGAATGAAAAAAGCGACACTTTGGCGTGGCACCGAAATCAAAATGCCACTGTCCCGTATGTGAACGCTAGATGCCGATAGCTGTGGGCATTCCGACAACTAGGATTGAGTTGACAGTCCCGTATGTGAAGCACAAACACCCAAATGATAGAAGCAGACCTTGTATAAATAAAGGAAACCCCCAGAAGTGAAAGAGTGCAGAAACGAGTGTTGCCTACGGTAGCTGCTAGAATTCGATGATGACGAAGGAAAAGAAGAAGTAGTTGGTGTTTGCAAGAAAAAGTTTAGCCTGCGAGAAGGCGTTGGACTCGCTTCTTTTTGGCACCCCTCAACAAAAACTTGAGTTAAATATCTATTTTCCCCCTCATATTCTATAAGACTCACACAATCACAACCAAAAGAATCACAAGGGAAACTTTTTGAAATTTCCATTCAACCTTTTCAGAGTTTCCTTTCTAAAACAGAGAGGACACATTGATACAGTGAAGATGCTGACAAAGTTTTGAAATAAATTCATCTTAATGGATACTCAATTTTTTTTTATAAACAAGTTTTTTCTATTCAAACATAGACGGGGCTCAAAAAGGTACTATCATCCGGGTCAGAAGTGGACCAGGAAGCAATGGTGATGAAGGGGTGCTCCACATTCCCCAAACCCCCAGAACTGGAACCTTACTATCAGATAGAGTTAACATCATTCCCAGGACATCTATTAACAGGGTGTAGAAGCGCGTGGTGTAATAGTTAGTCATGGAAATGGACTCGTTGCTCCGAGTTCAAAACCGGGACGGGGTAATTGCATTTCACTTAGCGCTAATACCCTTGGAAAGGTATGAATCCTACTCTTCCTCCAGCTTGGGAAAATAGTAGGCAGACTGGGTTCTTTAACCTTGGTTAGGCAACCGGTCTAGGAGAAGGAAAACTCTGAATTCAAACCTGTAACTCTGCTTAAGAAATTGACCTTGTGTCACATCCTGCTCGTGCGGAGAGGTTGGTAAATATATATAACAGGGGTGTCTAGACTTTTTGCAAAGAGGGCCAAATTTGATAAAGTGAAGATGTCCAAGAGACAATGGTTCTTTCTGATGTTTTTTTAACCCCTAAATTGCATACAAATATACATTTTGAAGAACTTCCAGTATGTTAATCTTATTATAATGGAGATTGTGTGTTTTCTGTCTGTAACCGAAACTATATTCCTACTCAAGTCACAATCCCTTAGTTATTACATCATATTCTCCATGATTTTATTTTTATCTAAATCTCAATTATTAATAAATTGTCTTACATTATTAATACTGTTAACTATGTCTACGTACTGATAACATGCAATTATATTTATATATACAACCAAAATAGCGGTTTACAGTGTGAACGGAAGGCTAATTTCATATTAATATTAAAAAATCGAATTTAATAAATATGTGCTTAGTATTATTGATTTTAACTGTTTGGTTTTATTTAATGAATATAAGCAAAAATCTCTTCAATGAATCTTAAATGAAACCATTAACAAGATAAATAACTGTCATTTTATTCTTACTTCCTCTTATAACTAAATACTTAAATTAAAAAATAACAATGAAAGACGAGAGTGATGGAAGAGTAAGTTCTATATATTTATATACTCCTCTGTTTCAAATCTTTTATTATACTCCCTCTGTTTCAATCTTTTTATCTGTATTCTTATTTAGTTTCATTAGCCTTTCTAATTTAATACAATATTTATTACATTAAAACTTAAATACTTGCACCCGGAGGGTGCATATATATGCTAGTTACAAATAATTATGATATATCAGACTGTTGTCCTCATCTATATTATGTATAAACACAATGTTCAGGGCACTTGTAACCTCAGGCTCTATTTTAGGTGTTTTTTTTGTTTTTTTAAATTCATCATTTAAATAGAACCTGAGGTTACAGTGGCCTGAGCATTGCGTTTATACACATTTTTATTAAACCTCAATAAAATTATTTTACATTATTCAATACTGTTGACCACATTTACATACTAGTAACATGCAATGGCTGAAAGAAAAAAAATGAGAGGATGATGAAAGAAAGAAAGAATATGAAAAAGTAATGAAATAAGTGAAGAGAAAGGAAAGAATAAAAGATGAAAAAAAAAATAAAAAATTGTACTGTGAATGGACAGAAAATACAATAGACACATTTCGATTTACTCCAAGGAGTTTGTGTTTGGATTAAAGAAAGAAGGGAAATAACTCTTTACTCACTTCCGTTTTTTATCGTTCATCCCATAAACTTTTCCATTTTTCCTGAATTCATTTCTGCGAAATTAATCTGAAAATAAAATGAAATAAAAAACAAAAAAATTAAATAAAATGGAAGTGAATGATTAACTGTTTTCGTATTAAGAAGATTTTTTTATTCCCTTTTTCCCTTCCTAAGATATTTGACTGTGAAATGGAATATCTTGGGCAAACAATAGGTAGCAAAATCGTTCATTCTATTTTTAATAACAATTTACTTGAATACTTCTAAAATATTTGAGATGAATATTGCTTAATATAAATTTACTTTCAAAGTCAATGTTAGAAATTTCAATCCTATATATATATTAGGAAAGAGGATTGGAATAATCCGACAGAATGTTGGTAGAGATACAGGGACAAAACTCAGACAAACTTATGTAGGATATATTTCGCTAGAGCTTTGGGCTCGGCATCAGTCGTTTTATTGATTATCAAACGTATCATACAAGTGTTTTATAGAGGGGAAGAGGTCAAGTGGGTGTTTGTGAGGAAAGATCTTGATTGATCAAGGTCACCAACAAAAAAGCCTTAGGACATTGAAAGCTAAAAAATCTCAGCTTTAGTATAATAATATATATTATAATAATGGTACACAGTAATAACCTACTCGAGTTTCACCATAAGGATCTTCAGTGTTAAATCCACTGGATTAATCAGATATTGATTGATTAATCCAGGGGATTTAACCCTAAAGATCCTTATGGGAAACTCGAGTAGGTTATTACTGTGTACCATTATTATAATAAATTTGCTCTACTCATGTATTGAGTACTTTATATTTTTATATCGCTGTCTTATCATTGTGAAACTTGCATCAACTAACTATTGTGACCATTTTCACCGGTAAGGCACCTTATCACAATACCATTATAATATATATATTAGGAAAGAGGATTGGAATAAATCCGACAGAATGTAGTAGAGATTGAGGCACACAAGGACAAAACTCACAAACATATGTAGGATATATTTCGCTAGAGCTTTGAGCTCAGCATCATCAGTCGTTTTATTGATTATCAAAAGGTATCATACAAGTGTTTGTAAAGAAAGATTTTGATTGGTCAGATGGGAAGAAAGGGAAGGAGAACGAAAGAGAGAGAGAGGGATAATCAGAGTGATAGTGAAAAAATACTCTTGACCTCTTCCACCATCCCCCCATCCACTTCCTCCTCTATAAAACACTTGTATGATAATCAATAAAACGATTGATGTGCCAAGCTCAAAGTTCTAGCGAAATATATCCTACATAAGTTTGTCGAGTTTTCCCTTGTGTACCTCATATCTCTACCATATATATATATATATATATATATCTATATATATATCACACACACACAATATATGAGGGGAAAAAAAATGGAAGTAAAATCCGACAATAAGTAATTTTATAAAAAAATGAAAAAACACAAATTTCATTGACAAGTGATGTTTAATAAGCCAACACTGCAAAGTTGGTTTGTTTAACAAGCCTTCGTTTTTAAAGAAAAAGAAATTATTAGCAAACAAAAGTTTGCAAGCCTCTACTTTTGTATGTGGCAGCTTTTGTTGATATTCAAATATTGTGAAAAAAGACATAATTTAAAACACTGAGTAATGTGGCGTCCCCATTTAAACCACGTGACGTTTTTTTTTTTTTCCAAAAATTGTTGGAAATAATTTTTGTGAATGTAAAATACTTTTACTTGATCGAGTGTCAAAAAAAAAAAAAATTATTGATTATTCGCACCTAATTAAACTTGTGCTGAAACATCACAAAATACATTATGTTGACTTGCAAAATAAAAAACACCCTCCGGGCGATGTAAAAATAGATTTTTGAAACATATTGCCTGAGGGGGGAGTTCAAAATTCAATGTCAGCGAGTTTTGTACCCTAAGTAAGTAAAATCATCAAATTCATTAAAGGATTAAAAATAAAAACAATTTGAAATGTAAACTTAAATATATATTAAAATAAAACAAACTATATATAGATATATAATACCAGTCATGTATTTATTTAAACTTGTTTTAAAAAACAATGAGGACTGTCTAATGTTGCATGTTCAAATTTTGAGTGTATTCATTCTATGTTATGATGATTTTGGGGTAATGTGATGTAGCAGTGACATGGTTTTTGTTGCAGAAAAAACTGGAAGCGAATCTCCATTATTAATAGAGATTAATAATAGAACGTACCTAAGAAGTCTTTTGTTTAATGCCAAGACAAAATCATTAGGACTGATTTTATTGGAATTTAAAAGATAATAAAGTTCCTGTGGATGAGCAGATTCCCAACCCCAAGGACAAAGTGCGTCTAGATATGTCTGGCTGTGAAAGAGTGTGTCGAGTGACCACAGAAATTGAACTCGCCACCTCCTCGTATGAGGAGTGATGCGTAGTTGAAATACTGTTGAATATAGAAATTCCGCACGGCAGTGCAGAGTGTGAGTAGCCCGATGTAAACAGTTACTATTATTTTTAAAGCCTACTCTCCCAGACCGGAGGGAAAACCGTAGTCGGATTTGGCTGTCGAGAAAGAGAGGAAGAAAACTGTATCGGATCTTGCTGTCGAGAGAGAGGCGTGTGTAGTACTACTGGAAGATTGTTGCATATATTTGAAGTTGGGAAAACTGAGTTTACTTTCATTCTTGTTACATTCTATGTATATGAACTGTAAGGAAATGCTCTTTTCTATAGAACTGCAAAGCATGCAGTTTACTAAAGTGTAAAGGTGTTGGCTATGGAAAAACATTGCAAGAGATTTATTTCATTTTAAAGAATGACATTTTTTAAAAATAAACTTATCATTCCAGTTCCACTAAAAAAAAAAAAAAAAAAAAAAAAAAAAAAGGACCATATGACTATTTAGGCACCCCTTTTGCGATCTAGATTCATAGGAACATTTTTCCATTTACACCATCAAAATCGGTTAATTGTTAACAGGCGATTTTTAGAGGTTTTTTTTTTAAAATTATAAAACTAACCCTAACCCTAACAAATAACCGGATTTTGATCCTATGAACCGAGATTGCAAAAGGGGTGCCTAAAGGTTATATAGTCCCCCAAAAAAAAAAAAAAAAAAAACTTACCCCATATTTTTTGAAAAAGCATGGTTTTTTCAACAACATCTGATAATTCTTGATTCATCCTCCTCAGGTATTTGAACAGGTGTTTCACCTTCTTTTTGACTTTCAGGAACATACACTGGATTTTCTCTTTCTTGGTTTGATCTTACTGGTTTTGGCCAAGATGCATTTTGAACAGATGGAACAGGTATGTACGTCTTTTTACGGCCAGTTGATATTGCAGCTAAGGAAAAAAAAAAAAAAAAAAATTAAAAATAAATAAAAAAATTGTTTATTTTTTAAAGTTTCCTCCGGACATACATATACACACAACTGCCCTTTATATATCTATAGATGTCAGCATTAGAAAATTATTACTTATGTATCGATTGATGAGATTTTGTTGAAAAATGAGGTCTTCAAAGTTCGACCTATACACGAATATAGGTGCATGGTGTAATGGTTAGAGTCGTAGGAAATTGACTCATCGACCTGAGTTCAAATCCTGGACGAGGCTGTTTGCATTTCACAGAGAACTAATACTCATGGGAAAGGTATGCATCCAACTATTCTCCCTCCAGCTATGGGTAAAATAGTAGGGAAGACTGGGTTCTTTAACCTACATAAGCACAAGTCAACAGTAAAATATTACCATCAGGTAAAGAAAAAAAATTAACCTTCTTAAGGCACATAGAATTATTTTGATCATTTTAATAGTATTTCTTTCATTTCAATTTCCCTTGCTCTTTATCACAACTTCCACAAGTTGCAAATAAATACTGCTTATCTATTTATAATGGAGATTGTGTTTTTTCTGTCTGTAACCGAAACTATATTACTACTCAGTCACAATTCCTTAGTTATTTTCGTCATATTCTCCATGATTTTATTTTCATTCAAACCTTATTTATTAATAAAATTGTTTTACGTTATTAATTCTGTTGGCCATATCTGCATACAAATAACATGCAATTGTATTTATATATACAACAAAATAGCAGTTTAGAATGTGAACGGGAAGGCTAATTTGCATATTGATATTAAAATTGATTTTTAATAAATATTTGCTTAGTAATATTGATTTCTAATTGTTTGGTTTTATTATAAATATGAGCAAACATTTCGGTGATAAATCTTGAACGAAATCCATTAATAAGAAGAAATAACTGTAATTTTATTATTTACTTCCTATTTTAACTAAATAGTTAAATTAGGAAAATGATGGAAGAGTTAGTTTCAAAGTTATTCTACTTTTCGATTATACCCCCCTCTGTTTTAAATCATTTTATCAGCATTCTTTTTAGTTTCATTAGTCTTTCTAATTTAACATATTTCATTACATTAAACTTAAATAGGGTGCATACATTTGCTAGTTAAATATTGAATAAATGATCTTTAGATTATTTTGACTATTGTTCTTATCTTCATTGTTATATACACAACGTTTTGGCTGATGTATCCTCCAGCCTTCTTCATGTGTTTCTTGTCGTAATCAGGAACCTTCACAGAAATTCAACCTTTATTCAGTTGTCCAGTTGGGCATATGGAAAAATGGATATAGGTGTTCTAAGTGAAAATCATCTCTGGGCTGCAGGTTCAATCCTGGCCAAGAGCGACAGTAACATAGAATGCTTAACAATTATACCCGGTCATAGTTAAGGAAATGAGGACAGTCTACCCCAGTTGATTGAATAATGGGTTCAGTTCATTTTTCAGGTGTTTGACGAACTTGGGAGCCTTCTTGTCGTAATCGGGAACCTTCACAGCAGGGCTCGACATTAACACCATCCCGGGGATGATAAAAATTACATCCAGGACGATCAATATGTCATCCGGGACAGTTTGCCGGGGATGGTAAAAGTTTTTCCTAAAAGTTAGTACTACATTGCAATAATGGCCGTCCAGTGATTGCCCGAATGCTGACCTCAAAATGAGGCTACGGCACCGCAGGTCTATTCCCAAAGCCATGTAATGAATAATGGTGGAGGGAGATAGTTTAAAAGGACCGAATTATGTACTACTAACCCTACTCAGGGTAACTTAAAGTAAAAAAAGGATTTTTTTTAGCTCAAAACACACTAGGAAATGGATTTTTTGTCCAAATATCCAGAATTATCACTGCTTCAACTTTTCTTAATGTTTTATTAAATGTTATTATGCTACTGATGACTGACAAGTATAGATGATGCTAATGAATTAAACAAAAATATTTTGATTTCGGGACGGTCCAAATCCCATTCAGGACAGTTGATAATTTTTGTTCGGGACGGTCATAAAAAAAGTTAGTGTCGGGGCCTGCTTCACAGAACTTTGAACCGAACCCTTTATTCAATTGTCCAGTTCAACACATGGCACAATGGATATAGGTATTAAGTTAATACAATGCTAAGTAACAATTATCAATTGTCCAAGCAGCAGATCTCCCCTCTCCATACTGCCGCTGTGGTCTAAAGGAAAGGTAAGAAATCAATACAGTTTGGCAACGGTAGTTGTTAAGTTTTTATGGGCCATCCTTTGGCCTTCCAGCAAGAGCGCTTGTCCAGTGGAATTGGATCCTTGGAAAAGAGTCCTCCGATAATGAATCCTTTGGTTCTTCTGGTAAAGAGTCCTGAGTATTGTAAGTCCCTCTTCAATGAGTGCTAGTAGAACTATGGCCAGTATCAGTGGTTAAGTAGTGTATCAGCCACGCAGTATGGCTTCTGATTGGCGAAGGAATAAACCATGTGACTACGGTTAGACTATAAATTCTGGGTGGGAATTGGGGCACACCTTATATACACAAAACAAAAGGGAAGCGCATGGTGTAATGGTTAAAGTCATGGGAAATGGACTTGTCGCCCCGAGTTCAAATCCTAGACGTGCTAATTGCATTTCACTTAGCGCTAATACCCTTGGGAAAGGTATGAATCCTACCCTCCCTCCAGCTATGGATAAATAGTAGGGCAGACTGGGTTCTTTAACCTTGGTTAGGCAACCGGTCTAGAAGGAAAACTCTGAATTCAAACCTGTTGAACTCCGCTTAAGAAATTGACCTTGTGTTACATCCTGCTCGTGCGGAGGGGTTGGTAAATAAATAAATATATATATATATATATATATATATATATATATATATATATATATATATATAATATACACACACACACACACACACACAAAAACTCCGGCAGCAGTTTTACTGAAATTGAGCATTATGCCACCTTAGAGACTGCAGCTCTGGATTTGTTTTTGGGATTTACTCCTCTAGAGTTTAGTAAATACAAGGAAATACTAAAGAATAAACAAAGTAAAAAATAAACATTATGAAACGTACCTGTTTCAGCCGATTCTGTGGGTTTAGAGTTTTTCTGGTGTTTGTTTTTCAATTCTTCTTTTAGCTTCAATATTTCTCGGAGTTTTCCAGGAAAATGATCATCATCAGCATTTTTGGGGACTTTATTTAAAAATTTCTTGTCATGACTGAAAAATAAAATTCCTGATTTAATATATTCTTAAAAAGTCAGGTTTATCTTAAGGCAAAGATTTTACGTGTGTTTATGTGTGCAGCTGAGTAACGCTTGAGGCCTAAACCACAAAAGTACAAATCTCATTTTTTTTTTTTCAAATGAATTTATTATAAGCTAATTGCTTGTTTGTTTTATGCCATATCATTCTTGGTGGGTAATTTAATGTTAGCAAAGTTTTGAAATAGATTGGTAGCAATAGTTTGGTAAAAAACAAATGTGTGTGTATATATATATATATATATATATATATATATATATATGTTGAAAAGAGAAATAAAGGAAAGAAAGTATTGAATGGATAAAATATGGATAAACTCCTGACCGAAACACGTGTAAGTTAAATTAATTAAAATATCCTATTTTATCCATTCAATACTTTCTTTCCTTTATTTCTCTTTTCAACATACCATCGGATTCACTTCCATTTTACATATATATATGAATTGAAATTTTTTTAGAAAAAACAAATGATGTTATTAAAAATTCTAAAAATGTTCAATTCATACTGTCAGATTCACTTCCATTTACTTACTATATATAGATGAAGGTTTAATGAAACCGAAATGTTTAAACATCGATAATTAAATTCATCCTATTTTCGGAACACTTGTTTTTTTCAAATTTTCTTTATATTGTCGGATTTATTTTCCATATTTACTTCTATATATATATATATTTTAACTATTGTTCAATTACTAATATTTTGCAGTACAATCCCACTTCTATTAGGAAATGTTAAATCCTGGAATGTTCCTTTTCTGCTCTCTACTTTTTCTTTTATGCTCATAATCACTGTACACAAACTGTTTGTGTGTCTACGCATACATATGTATTAATAACTACAGTCACTTATAAACACACACTAGAAACGAAACATCTTTCTTATGCTCCATCTCTTTCTTTTCTGCTCATAATCACCGTGTGTATATGTACTAAAAACTTACAAACACGCATCAGAACGCACATCTTTCTTGTAATCACTGTGGGCATATATACTACTAACTATGATCGCTTGTGAACACACATCAGAAAAGAGATGTCTTTTTTATGCTCTTTTTTCTTTTCTTCCTCCTTGCTATCACTGTCTGCAAACAGTTTGTGTGTGTCTACATATGCATACATGCTAAAAACTATGATCACTTATGAACACACATCAGAAAAGAGACATCTTCTTTCTTACACTCTTTTCTTTCTTTTCTGCTCGTAATCACTGTGTGCATACGTACTAATAACTATGTTCGCTTACAAACACACACCAGAAAGAGACATTTTCTGTCTTAGTCTCTCTGTTGCATACCCCTTTCCTTACTTACTTCTATTCTTCTTCTGGCGTCTTTGATATCTTAAGTTCTTCTAGCGTCTTTTTTAACATCTCTTCTAGTGTCTGGACTTCGTCTTGGTGGTCGGTCGCACTTGACTAATTTCTTCTTCTAGATCAGTCTTGTTGCCAAGACATTCACCAACCACAAAACCGTGTTATTTTTGTAAGCTTTTATTTACTTAACTAAACATAGCGCGCGTATGCAAGTGAGTTCCAGTTAAGACAGTACATCTTCTCTGCCTGACATCCAAACTGAAACTGAGGCCCCAACCAGGTCCCACATGACTTCACGTATTTTGTAGGCTTTCTGTAATATTCCATGGAAAGTCCCGCCCGTGATATGAAAAGGGCCATCCCTTTAGAAATACAGGGGATTGACAATAATTTTATGCAACCGAATAGATTATGTAACATCTCTTTTGCTTTCCTTATCGCTCACTGTGCACAAACTGTTCGTGTATCTACACATGCTTTTAAACAGAATTAAAAAATGAAACATCTTTTGTAAAAAGTTATTTCAAATTACTTGGTTTGGTAGTATTTTGTTCGCACTGGATCAAAGTCGACACACTCTAGCAGTGTATGTTTCACTGTAAATCTCTCTTGGCATGTGATGCATATTGGGGATTCTTTGCCCTCCAGTAAATGATGGGTGGCCTAAAGTCAGTATCAGCCAGACAGCAAAGGAGTCTATCTCCTTTTCATTAGCACTAGACCAAGGAGATTGTTTTTGCGTCTGAGGTGGAGCACCACACCTACCATCAGCTCCTCACTTTATCACACAAATCCCTGTGCTACTCATACGCTGAGTTGGAGAGGGCTGATACCGAACCCAGAACCTTGTGGTTCCTAGCTGAACACTCTACCGACTGAGCTAACCGGCTCAGCACAACCTGTTCTCTTCTATTAATATAAGGTAAAATAGGCACTTCTGAAACTGAATGGTTCAGTTTCATCATCATCATCATCATTGTTATATCACATTGACAGCATGAATTCTCATGACTCTTTTACCATAGTTTTTTCCTAAAATATATTAGAGGAAATATTTTTTTACATAGTCTACCCCCCATTTTATTTTATGAAATATGAAAAAATTAACTGACAAAAAACGATTTTTACTTTTTTTTCTATAAAGATAAAAGTCTGAATAATTATATCAGAAGATTTTTATAAGTTTCTATGCGAGAGCTTTTTAGTAAAAGAAAAATGAATACAGAATTCTGCTAAAAAATATCAATAAAGAAACTGACCCTGTTGTAAAAAAACAGACTGTTTTACTTATTTTTCAAAATAACAGTGAGTAATTTTTCCGCAATCGGATAATTTGATCTTTGAATTAACTGTTTTTCTTGACCATATGACCCTTTTGCGATATCGATTCATAAGTACATTTTTTTCATTTACACTGTCAACATCCAGTTGTTTGTTAACAGACGATTTTTAGAGGTTTTTTTTTAAATTATAAAACTGCTAACAAACAACAGGATGTTGACAGTGTAAATGAAAAAAAAATGTACTTATGAATCGAGGGCGCAAAAGGGGTGCTGAAAAATGGACCATATGACCTAAAGGTCATATGGTCCATTTTTCAGCTAAACTTGCAAATTGGTCGGAAAATTAAAACGAAAACTTTTTTGGTGGTACCCCATGACAGTTTAACTACAGTGTATGAATGAACTTTTTGCAAATTGGGTTACGGGTTTGGGGATTAAGGTTGTTTTTAATTACGTATTGCTTAAAAAAAAAATATTAATACATTTCATTAACCATTGAAATTTAATTATTGAATCCAACGGTAGACACATTAGTCTCAGTTGTTTGTGTTAGTATTGCAATGTATAATTTCAATTAAACTTGGTTTAAAAAAATATTTTTCAACATTAAATGTATAGTAATTTGTTTGTTTTTTTAAGCAATACGTAATTAAAAACAACCTTAATCCCCAAACCCTTAAACCGTAACCGAATTCGCAAAAGTTCATTCACACACTGTAGTTAAGCTGTCATAGGGGACCACCAACAGTTTTAATACAAAATTTGTCGGTTCTGTTTTTTCTGGGTCACCCTAATTTTGACACCTTTGTGCAAGTTCAGCTCTCTTTATGTTCGTTATTTCTTATTTGCGAGATTTTAAAAAAGGTTAAAAAATATTAACGTTTCTTCCTTCAATACGGCCCAAACTGACCACGTAACATATTTTGGTGGTACCTAGGGTATACCTAATAATGTATATTATTATTGTTCGCTATTCATGTTCCCGACATTAGTACATTATTCTATATATTATACATGAGACTTTGATGAGTTTTGGTGCACGTGAGCACTGTACGCAATAAATTTCATTATCATGACTTCACATTGGTAGGGGGTGACAATACTTTTGGACCACATTTTCAAATAAATCCTCTATGAATCCAATCATATTTGCTAATGTTAATAGAAAAAAAATACTATAAAAAGGCACAAGACCTTTATAAAATAAACAATTAATAATTTTAAAGTAAAAAAAACAAAAAAAAACCCAAGAAAACTTACATGTTTTTTCTATCACCGTGATAGAAAGGATCAATGGCTTTAATTTTCTTGTGTTTTTTCCCTTTCGGCGCCTTTCCGATCTTTTTCGTTAAAACTTCCCGATTTGCTTTCCCGATTATCCTTTTACCATGTTTGGCATTTTTGGGACCTTTCTCATCATTTCTTCTCGGTTCATTTCTTTGGCGATTAGGATTATTTTTCCTAGATACTTTCCCCATATTTCACAACGTGGTGTATCGTGAATATTACGACGCATGTGCTCACCCGGTGTAAATGGAAAAAATCCCCGGTGAATTAAATACTTTCCCCCTATCTTAAATAGTTATTTTATTTATTAAGCTTAATTGTGGCACAAGTTTAAAAGTATAAAACACTCAGTTACAATCGAATTTAAATTTAAGATATTTCTTGCGATGTTAGGAATTTAAAAAAATAATGAAATAACTAACACCAAATTTTTAAAACCTCTTTGCGGGTAAGATTGTGTATTTCTACAATTTAACCAAACCAGTGTTTGTACAAATTCATTTTTTTATCATAGGTGATTTTGATTTTTAATTTTGGCTAGTCTATTTACCACACAGCATGTAAACATTATCTCGTACAAGTACACATTTTTTGTACTTTTAGAAAGAGATGGTCCCAAGAAGACAATGCTGTCTATAGTGAACTAACTGTTTTTTTTTTTGGTGTTTTTTTGTTTTTTTGCATTAACCTGAAACTAATCTATTTTAATTTGTTAAATAGAACTATGGTGTATGGGTTGATGGGAGGTATAGCTATATATGGGTAATTACAATCAACACACCATAAGGTTACATATATTAAGACAGAAAAAAAAAAGAACTCATAATATAATATATGTGTGGCGTTATTTTCGGATTTGCCTGGGGAGTTGTCTGCACATTTAGTTTCACTGGTTCCCGCTAGGGGGCCTTTGATATTTAAGCGGCTGATTTGAACGTCTCTTTCTTTTTTTCCTGTTGCTCGACCTACGAGACACGACTATGGGTTAGACTCTGGTCTACCCCATTCTTGTTGGGGCTTTGGGCCCCCCCTTACATTACTGTAAGTGATTCATACAGCATGGACTATTCCTAGTCTCATGTCTGTCGCTTTTATGTTTTTCCATTCATGAATGTGTCATTATCTCTACTTTTGTATGTATGTTTATGTACACCTCTATGTATTATGTACCCTGTTTAATTCTTGCGCTGTGTATATAAAATGTTTTGTCTATCAACCTTTGTCAGAGTTTTATCAGCAAGTATTATCACTTTGAATCTTACATATGTGACCTTATGGTGTGTTTGTTGTAATTACCGAATATATATATCCACTCATTACAACCACCATACATACATCACTATGTTCCACTTAGGACCATCTCTTCATACAAGTACCGAAATAATTTCCATGAGAGGGAAGTGGTGCTCTCAAAGTAGAGAGACTCTTTTGGTTTGAATTAAGAGTTTTTCTTCTCCTAGACCAGTTGCCTTTTCATGTTTAAAGATCCCAGTCTGCCCTACTATTTACCCATAGCTGGAGGGTGTATATAACAATAAAGCATGCTATAAGATATTTTGCAAATTATCATCATCATGTCACACTGGCAGCACAGATTTCCATGACTCTCTCTCTCCAACCATCCCTATCAGTCACCACCCCTAGGAGGTCCTCCACAAAGCACCCAGAATCCATACAGAGCTGATGTAGGTTTTTGTTGGTTGGCCCATTATGATGTGTTTATAGCAATCTCATATCTCAAATAGGTGTTGTTCTTTAAAGAAAAGCACTAATGATAGCAGGCATAAAGTTTTTTTCAAAATATAGTTCACATAGATCTTCACTTTGGCTCTTACATGTGCTACACAGGTACTCAGAGTGGCTCCCTCCAATCAATCACCTGGTCATATCAATCCCTAGCACTTACATGATCGTCCCAAGCCTATTGCTCTTATAGTAACCCACCAACCCATTTTATCATATATATATTTACCAACCCCTCCGCACAAGCAAGATGTGACACAAGGTCAATTTCTTAAGCGGAGTTCAACAGGTTTAAATTCAGAGTTTTCCTTCTCCTAGGCCGGTTGCCTAACCAAGGTTAAAGAGTCCAGTCTGCCGTACTATTTATCCATAGCTGGAGGGAGAGTAGGATTCATACCTTTCCCAAGGGTATTAGCGCTAAGTGAAAATGCAATTACCATGTCCAGGATTTGAACTCGGGGTGATGAGTCCATTTCCCATGACTTTAACCATTACACCACCCATTTTATCATATATGTGCTAGAAGCCAGAGGCTGAAAGTCTTAGTGTCCTGGGTATAAACTGCATCTAGTGGTGAACTTCCAATTCTGTACCTCTGTAGTACCCCTTCGTTGCTATTATTCCCAGGTCCACTCTGACCTGGGGTGGTAGTACATGTTAGTGTCCCATCTATGGTTTAAATAGATTTAAAAATAAGTTTTTAAAAATGTGTTTTGTGGGGGATTAGAATAAAATAAAAATATTAAAAAACTTTAAAAAAAAAACTCCCATGAGCCTTCATCAGAAAAACCCTGTGCACATGTGCGAGAAAAAGGACTGACTTCCAACCCCCAAGAGAATAGCTTGACCATTCTAGTTTAGGCCTTAATTGGGTCTGGTCACTCCTACTGGCTAAGGAGATATTCCCTTGCCACAGGTGGCTATGACCAGTCAATAAAGCCTAAGTCATAAAACCACCTTCTGCCTTTGTCTCTTTCTTTTTCATTCCTTGAATTTGTTTTCTTGAGCGACCACCAAATGAGATGGGGTTAAAAGCAAAAACCCTAAGAACATGCACCAAGAATATCCAGCTACTGTTTTAAACCTTAAAACACCCAAAACCTCTTGCTAACCCATAGTTTAAAGAAAAAAATTTTTTTGCTCCTTCTCTTTAAAAGTAGTTGGACAAAACTCAAAATATGACACTCAGAATCTAAGTCACCACTCAGTAGTAGTAATGACCAACTTGGCTGTAGTAAAAATAATAAGTGAGATGGCTCTTATTCACTTTGTTTATTTGGTTGTTGGCTGCACCACTGCAACCGCCCCCCTCATAAAATCAGTGGCTAGCATTGTGACGAGACTGAAAGGCAGCCCTATAAACAAGCGGATTCCCAGCCCCCACAAACAAAGCACGTCAGGATATGTTTGGCCTGTGGCGAGCGGCTACAGATACTCGAACTCGCTACCTCCTCGTAGCTGAGGTGTTGTTAGTAGAGACCCAAATAAAGTATATCTGAATTTGCATAAGTGCATCCGAATGAGCAGAAATAAAGACGGACTGTCGCTGACAGGGCGAGTGAGGAAGAAAGTGTTTGGATGGCAAGTGAAATCTGACGACTGCTATTTGATGTGAGAGTGGCGTGTTCAGTTGGGAAAGGAATTGCATTTCATTTGCTGGAGAGACTTTCAAAGGATTCATATTACCTTGAATTTTTGGACCCTTTCAAAAGAATTTATTTACAAAAAAAGTTGGTACAGTGATGTATCTGTGAACCTCAAAAAGAATGCAAGTAATGTCACAATAAAATGTGCTCTCAACATACAAAACCAGCACTTCCTTTATTTTCACATTTTATCATAATGAAGATTTGGTGTCTGCCAATCTGTAATTGAACTATGTCACTGCTTACATCACAATACCTTAAGGAATTGCATAAGTTTATCTACAGGCATTTAATTTATAGTCAAAATCATTAATGCATAGAATAAATCTTACTGTAGTAAAAATAATGAGTGAGATGGCTCTTATTCATTTTGTTTATTTGGTTGTTCGCTGCACCACTGCAACTGACCCATTCATAAAATCAGCTGCCAGCATTTATTTCCCAAAAAGATCGATACAGTGATGTATCCATGAACCTGGGCTTGTAGTGATATGATAAGAAGCGAACTGGAAGTTAACATATTGAAAGCAGAAATAAAATGACAAAAGTAAGCAATCTGCACATAGGATCAGTGCAGGTATAAAGCAAAAATAGGAATAATGAAAATGATAATTTTGGACCAATCTAAGGCCTTCGTGCCTAAACAGAAGTTTTCGAAGACTGAATCTGGAGCCTATGTTGGATATTGTTGGAATTATAGAGACAAGATAAGACAAGAATAAAGATTACAGGTAATGAACACAACAAGGCTTATAAACAAAACAATATGTTTATCAAACAAGAGAACATTTAACATACGAAATACAATATGTAAGGTTGAGGTACAAAATGTATGCGGGTTTACAAAGTGTATGCAAATTTTACAAGATGTATTGTATGTTACATAATCTATGCGGTTGAATAAGATTATTGTCAATCCCCTGTAATTCTGAGGGGATGACCCCTTTCATACCATGGCCAGGTCCTTCTATGGAAAATTACAGAAGCCTGCCAAATATGTGAAGTTACGTGGGACCTTTTTCAGAGTCCCCAGTTTTGCAGTTATACGTCAGGCAGAGCAGCGGCCATTTTATGCTCTGCCTAAAACTGGAACTCACGCGCACTATGTTATGTCTGGGTTGGGGATTTACCGAATAAAGAACATTAAAAGAAAATTGAAGTCTTGTGTTTACTAAAAACTAACAATAACACAGGGCTTCTGATAAGGAGAAATCCCTAGCATGGAAAACCAGACCGGAGTCCCCAAGACAACACCAGACACTAGACCAGACCAAGATGATAGACGATCAGAATAGCAAAGCCGGCCAGAAGAATGGATGTCCAAGATATAGAAGCAAGTAAGAAGTAAAGAAGTAAGAAAAGGGTATACAACATTATATCGATTTGGTTTAGTGAAAATCTCAGTATGCAACATGTATAATGATGTAATGGTGTGTAATGGTGGTTTGCAAATTATTGCCTTTGCTAAACTTATCTGTCTCTTGTATTGACTTTTACAAATCTACGGCCTCATGCTGTTCCATTGACTCCATCTTCCCGACGTCTGCTGTATAAAAACATGTCGTGCTTGACCAGAGTCCCAGCTAAAAGAGGGTGATAGCAGTTTCCAACTATCAAAATTGGCGGTCCAAACTGAGCCTCGTAACGTGTGCTCTGATTGGTCGCTGACAAAGGCCCTTAGCCAATCGCATGAGTTTTCTCATCAGTTTATGGCTAAGTCACTAGGGCTCTGTTGCTATAGACAAAGGGAGATAATTAGAATTGTTTTTGGCTTATTATGTTTATTATTTGCATAAGGTGGAAAATAGATAATATTATTTTCCACAATATATATAAAGGAAGGTTTTCGAGTAGAAGTTCAGAGAGACTGACAAACGCTTGACAAATTCACATCACTGAATTTAAAACTATTTGTCTGCAGGTAAAGGTACAACTTATATTACCCTCTCTAAAAATTCTGTTGCTAATATAGATGCAATACTCTTTCTTACCCTTTCTTCCTCTACATTACTGAACTTTTAAAAAAGCATATTCTGTAATTAATTTGCTTTAATACACGGATTAATCGTTAAATTTATGAGTTATTTGTTTTTCTGTTTTTATTTATGTAACCTTATTTTGTGTTTGTTATGATTACCAAGGTTCTTCACGGAACAAATGGACATGCTACTACAAACACACTCGTCTACCCGGATTTTAATAGCATGTCAAACCCTCAAAAACACTTCAATTTTCATAGTTCTTCTATAATGCTCCCTTTCAAAAAATCTATAAACAATTTCTTCAAATAAGAAATTTTCTCCTGACGATGACCTAAGGTCGAAACTAGTTGAGAATAAACAACATACAAGAAATATTCCTGATTGTCTTATTACTTTTTGTTCATACTATATATATATATATATATATATATATATATATATATATAATACTTCACTCAAGACAACCACCATAGGCTCAAGGTCTGACCAGGCTCTTATTGACTCAAAAAGAATCCAGGTGATGTGACTATAAAATGTGCTCATGTATTGGAAAAATTATAGTTAAATTATCTCCCCTTGGCACCAGAGGGCGAATCACCAATATACGATATTGGCGCCTAAATCAAATTCCATGACAAAAGTCACTTATTGTGTTGGGCATTCAACCAGCGAGTCGTGCTTTCCTTTACTCCCTTTCCCTTCCAAAACCCTCAGCAAGATAAATCTGGCATCAATCAGTGGGGGGGGGGGGGGTCACAGTCAAGTCTGACTCAAGGCTCCAATCGACAGTCCAACCACTCCCAACTGTATCTCGCTTCAAAATCCAATATCCAAAACTATTTCTTTGTCTCGCTCGTCTCGACAACAAAATACTACTGCAGTCGTTCTGCCTGGTCTGTGAGAATAAGTCCTTTAAATACACCCCAATTTCACCACATCTGGGCTTCTCACTCATAATTGTCCGTGAAGCACGTGCGACACTCGCCAGCACGGCGTGACCACCCACATCCGGGCCACTATGCCATTTCCTACTTCACCGATCGTCCACAGCTCTCACATTCTGAAGGAAGCGGGTTCGACTCTAGGTCAGTTCTACACGCCAGGCAAAGCCTAGTCTGCTTCCTTCGAGAATACAGCAAGTCTTCAAGCCCGCCACCCTCTCCGTCACACTGTGTTGCACGAGGCAGGTCTCCTCTCTCACTACACCATCAAGTTTTGAAACCTTTTTGTACCTTTTTGAATATATGTTTTTTGTATCTTCAATTGTTGTTCTCGTCTTCTTTCATCCGAATTTACTTGCTTTTAACCTGGGAATTATATGAGTCCCTCGATTCCTCATACTCAACACACAAAACCAGAACTTACTTTTTTTTTTACATTTCCCTGACAATGCACAATGAACATGTTTTGAAATTAATTGCTTTATCAAAATTAAATTCTTTGTTCTGATTGGAATTGTTTGGATTTGAAATAGATTAATTTGTTTGTTCCATTGTATTGTATAAATTGCTACTTGGGATTTATTATAACTTGAGTATCCGAGTTAACAGAAAAATAATAGAAAGAAATGCAATAAGTATTAAGGATATGGAAAAAAAGGTTTACTAAGCAAGAATAAAAGGTGAGCAGATTACACTGTTTCTCTCTTCTGAGATTATTCATAATTCAAACATTATCTATAGGAAAAAATAGATGATTCCATTCTTATTATTTAGGTACTATATGACAGGATTATGGGCACCTAATGTGGTGTAATGGTTAGCAAGCTAGGTTAGCAGACCATTGTTCTTAATTGTACTTGTGCATTATTTGAAATGAACTTAATTGTTATTAAGAACATATTTTATGATATTTTTGTGTTAAAACATGCAGTTCTATTGATTCGAACAAATTCATATTTTCAGTGTAGATTTACGGTGAAATGAAAATAGCCGACCAAAACAAATGGCTTCCTCAAAGGGAAACAAACAAGGGGAGGTTACTCTCATTTATGTAGCTAATGTTCAGATTATGAAAAATTGTTGGTTTGATTGTTTTGCAGAAATTACTGCTTGGAATAATTTTTTAGTTAAAAGAAAACAAAAATATAAAGACCTGGCTCTGTCTGATGATATTTAGAGGAGATTTTGTGGAAATGAAATCTCAATCAAATCAGAGAATCACAGAGTGATGTTGATCATGAACAGTGTGGGGTGCCAGAAGTCATTTTCAGTGCTTTTAGGGAAATAATACCAAAGTCTATACCAAGACCACTGTAGCGTAAATATCATGGTCTACAGGGAATTCGGGAATTGAAAAATAAAATGGTATTCAGATTTCTGGAGAAAGAGAAGAAAAAGAAATAAGACCAAAGATTAAAATTTGGAAGAGTAAATACTCAACAGGATGCCAGCAACTGACCGAAGAATGACCCCGGAAATAGATTTATAAATAAATACAGAAGTTCCGGGTTTTGACTTGAGATGGATATGACTCCGGGAAGAGAAACGGAAAAGGAGAAAAATCTTTTTTTCTTTTTTGGCCAGGCTTCGTGGGAGGCAGATGGGGGCTTTCCCAGTTCCCTCATATGGGTTTCGCATAGCAGTACTTAACAGGATTTACGATAGAATAGTGTGACCATACCCTCTTTCTCTCTCTCTTTCCTTCTCTCTGAAAAAGAACCCATGAGACTAGGAAGAAATAAACAGCCCCTGTGACTATATGACGTATGTTGTTTCTAAACTAATGACAACGACTACTACTACTAAACGGCTACTACTACAACTCAGACTTAGCCCTATGCAACACCACCACCAATGACACAAGGGTCATCTTCACAAACAGATCTTTTCCAATATTTTTCATGATTCAACAGACTATCCTATACATATACAAAGGGCAGATGGTGTGTATGTATGTATGTATGTATGTATGTGTGCATGTCTGGAGCTTGTTCAGCTTGGTGACTCTAGACAAACCAAAAGAGCTTTTGGACCATATAACCTTTAAGCACCCCATCTGCGATCTTGATTCATAAGGACATGTTTTTCATTTACACAGTTAAAATCCGGTTGTTTGTTCGTAAAGAAGGTTCCCAAGTTCGAGAAGGCTCCCGAGTCCCGACAAGAAATACCTGAAGAAGGCTGGAGGGCACATCTATCGAAACCTTGTACAGATAACAATAAAGACAATAGTCCAAATAATCCAAATAATACTAATTTAATTCTCATTAAAGTAATATATAGATAGATTGGAATCATATATATATATATATATATATATATATATGAGGAAAAATGAGTAAAGAAAAGAAATGTAGATGGATAAAATGATTTAATCGATATCACATTAATCGATATCACTTACACATGTGTTTCGGTCAGTTTATGTGTGTGAAAATATTTCGCACACATAGAAGAATCGACCTTCATCAGAGTGAACATTTATTTTCTTATCATTTTCACTCTGATGAAGGTCGATTCTTCTATGTGTGCGAAATATTTTCACACACATAAACTGACCGAAACACATGTGTAAGTGATATCGATTAATGTGATATCGATTAAATTCATTTTATCCATCTACATTTCTTTTCTTTACTCATTTTTCCTCATATCGTCGGATTCAATTCCTTTTCCATTTTCATATATATATATATATATATATATATATATATATATATATATATATATATATTGTGTGAATTAGACACAAAAAGAGTCCAGAATTTAAAAAAGATTAATTACGAAAACAAACAAAAAAATAACAAAAAAATCTTTGGTGTATGTGAGTTATTTCCCCTTACAACAATGGCGACTCTGGGCGATCATCTCTCACCCAGCTGAGTTACTGCATCGCTTTGGGCAGCAAATAACAGTGCAGCGTTCTCAGAAATAGTTTAAAAAGTGCAAATTAGCATAAAATAGCCATGGCCGATGTACCTGATCGACTTTGTTATGTCTATAGCTGTGATGTCGACGTCAATGTTGAAATAAAGATGTAAGTTTGTTGATGTTAAATCAACTCTCGCCATTATTTCTTAAGTTATTTTTCTGTTTATTGATATCATTTGAAAAAAAAAAGAAAAAGAAAAAGCTCCCCAAAAAACAAAAACAATTCGTCACGAGTGATTCTAGATCCACATTATATTTAATCTTTACACTTACAATAATGTATATTTTTGTGATCATTTTGTCAAAAAAAAAGTTTGTTTTTGTATCCACCCCTCAAAGAAAAGCAACATTACATCTACACAACGTATATTCTTTCTTATTGTCACGTGCAACTTTCTCATATTATTCATTATTATTAAAAACAATTGTTAATAAAGGAAAAAAAAGATGCGAGCTCGGATATATTTTGATATTTCAATATTTCGTGATGGTTCCTATGTACTTTAAAAGAGCAAAATACTTAAAATAACTGGCTTTAATTTAATTAATAAAAATAGTTTAGATGGCTCACTCAAAGAACACTCTAAAAAAAGTTGCATAGTGTTTTGATCCGGATAGATTCGATAAAAACACGTTAGATTTCTTTCTTATTTTCAATTTCAATTTAATTAAATTGATTAAAAATAAAAAATGAGTTTTAAAAGTTTCTTATTTAGCACCAGGTCTAGTTTAAAAAAAGAAGATATTTTGTATTTATTATGAATAAATAACTCAGTGTTGTTATTTTAAGCAAGGGAATTGAGATTATAAACTTATCAAGTCCTATACTGAAATAAACTGAAAATTACTATTTGCGGGTAATTTTGCGGAGTATTTAATAATATTTCTATTTCAGAGTAACAATAGAAAAAAAAACAACAACAAACAAACACTTAAAGAGTCTAGTTTTGATGTAAAAAAAAGAGAGTGTATAACTGAATCACCACGCAACAACTTTAAATCTATACATACAACATCAATTAATGCTGTCCTTTAATAAAAAAAAAAAAACAACAACTTATAAATGGATTAATGTATTAAGTTATTTTTCCTTAGAGTTTCATTTTTTATTAAAAATATAAAATCCCCGTTGAGAAATTAAAAATATATACATTGGACTTCATTTCAAATTCCACTAATTTCTGTCCAGTAGATTAGAGTAAAAATTTACGCCCCTGAATTCACGGTCTACCGACTTTTTTCCACCCCCAAATAAAGCTGTTTCTTAAAGCTATTTTAAAAAAATTTATTTTAATTGATGGATATTTAAACTTGTCTCAGTTGCAAGGATCTTTTTTCTTCGTAATTTTAAATATTACAAATGTTTTTTGATAAAATCCTCGTTTTAAATTTACGACGTATACAGAAATTAAAATTATTTTTTGTTGTTATATTACACGTTATATTATAGTTATATTATATTATGTTTATTTTATAAATTTTATAGAGTTGGCATTAAATAACCAACAGGGTTGATATGCCATTAAACCGAACGAAACAGAAATTAAAATTGAAGTTATATAGTGTTTTTCACGCCTCATGAAAACAAAGGGACAGAATACAATTTAGCTTTGAATATTTAAGTATTTAATAAAATAATTAAAATTTTAAAATAAAATAAAAATTAATCCTAATTCTAATCCAAAGTAATTTGCACATCACAAAAAATGTCGCTTTATTTAAAAAAATAAAAAAAAAAAAGTCACGAACTACAGATATATTTTTTTTTTTTACAAACAACAAAAAAAATTGAATTTTTTTTTCCATAAAGTTTACATTGTAACAGATGTGTCGGAAACAGCAGTATATTTGCATAATCCAAATAATTTTAATTCAGTTTACATTGCAAATCGAAACCTCAAGTCTCATAAATATCGTATTTATTCGTCTATTGTAAATTGAACCCTCACTTTATGACCACATCACTCAGTTCCACATAAAAAAAAAAAGGTTTTTTTTCTTAATGAAAAATTTCCAAATGAAATTTAACATTTCTATAATAAAACTATTCTCTAATAAAAATAACTGGTTTAATTAACCAAATCTTAAACACTAACCAGTGTCAGTAACATTGTTTATTTACTAAACGCACATAGGTATATAGTACTACTCAGGCCCTTAAGGTTGTTTAGTGTACGCTTTGTTTACTTTAGTAGATCATATATAAGTAAGGCGTCCCGCCGTGGTGTAATGTGTAGCAAGCTAGTCTCGCAGATCCGTTATTGCTAAATAGCGAATTCGATCCTCGCTGGATGCCCCAAATAAAATCGCCACGTGAAAAAGACCCAGTGTTTTTCCAGCCTTTTTTTTTTATTAAGTTTTTAAATTTTCTTTTTTAATTCTTTTAGTTTTCTTTTTCAATTTAATTTTTTTTCTTTTTTAATTTAGAAAAAATCCTTTTCTTTTTTAATTTAAATTTTTTTCTTTTTTATTTTTTTTTTTTTTTTTTAATTAAATTTTTTTTTTAAATGCTTGTGAAATTTGTTCCTTTTGTCGTTTTTTTTTGTGAAAATATTAAAAAAAAAAAAAAAAAAAATAAACGTTTATATTTTTTTTTTTTTGTTATCCAAATGCCAAAAAAAATTGTCTTTTCCACACTCACTTATCAATGGAATGCTAGAAACCGAGAAACGTCAACAGCTCTTCAACTCTGACCTTTAAAACCTCCATGCTTCCTGTAATTTGACAACACTACCTCATATCAGCTCTCCCCTCTCTCTCTCCACACACACACACATCATGTCTATACTCTAGGATCTGCCAATTTTGACTTCATAGTCATATTTTACAAAATTAATTTAACCTCCAGTTTGAAAAAAAATTTACGAAAAATCAGGGAATTATCTGATTTTAATGAAATTTTCAGTGTACATTTATCAATGAATGAATTTTATGGTACAAATGCAGAATAGCGTATATAAATTGTTGTTTGAGATGCTACTATGGAGGGTGTGAACAGTAATATTCATTTTAAAGAATTTCAATTTATTCCATTGAATCAGTTTGATTGAAACAATTCAGTAATTTAAAACAAAGAATTCATTGATTAATAAGTTAACACTGAAAATTTTATTAAAATCAGATAATTCTGTGATTTTTGGTAATTTTATGGTCACTGATCGGCCATCGTATTTTTTAACAGTTCTCAGCTGATTTTTGTAAACAAAAAATTCAAGATTTTTTTTTATTTTTGTTTTTCAAAAAAAAAAAAATTTAAATTAATATAAAAAAGTTATTTATTTTTGTGTACATAGTGTAATTAATGTTTTTTATTATTGATTTCTAAGAAGAAACTATTATAAGATTTTAAAAAAAACAACTTTTAATAACATATTTTTTATGATGTAAGTGAAGTAAATCTTCGTTATTTTCTGTAAAATTTTGAGCCTAATTTAATTTTTAGATTGTATTAAAAATAAATTATAGTTCGATACCAGTCCTCGCCAACTCAGTGTATGAGTAGCACAGGGATCTGTGCGGTAAAGTAAGGAGCTGATGATAGGTGTGGCGCTCTACCTCACACAAAAACAATCTCCTTCGTCCTTCGCTGATTGGCTGATACCAACTTTAAGGCCACCCTGACGACTTTTCTTATGTATTATTTAAAAACCTACACTACTATACGTAATTAACAGTCTACCCATCAATTATGTAACAGAGTTTATTACAATACTAACTTAATTGCCACCCAATGGGGCGGTTTTTAAACTAGTTAACTAATAATTTTTGTTGTCATAATTCTAGTTATATTTTGCTATAGATTAAATGTCTAAATTAGCCAAATTTTACTATAAAAGAGAGATAATTTTTTGTTGATTTTTGCCTGGAATCGCAAGGTTTTGGGTTCAATACTGGTCCCTGCCAACTCAGTGTATGAGTAGCACAGCTTGGGTAATCTAATTTATGTGTTAAAGTGTGTGTGGAGCTGATGGTAGATGTGGTGCTTCACCGACAATTTCCTGGAAGCTGGTAGACCGGCTTTTAAGCTAGTTAACTAATAATTTTTGTTTCCATAATGCTAGTGATGTTTTACCATAGATAAAATATCTAAATCAGCCAAATTTTACTCTAAAAGAGAGTTAATTTTTTTGATTGATTGTTCAATATTTACATGAGTGACCATTTAAGCAACAGTAGGTACTGTAAGAAACCTAATATCAAAAAGATTTGATTCGGCCATTAAATGACCATGGCTCTCATTTCGGAATGGAGTGATGATGTGTCATATAAAAATAATTGTTGTATACTTATCTCATTTTCTGTGCTATTTGGAGAAGCTGGAATCTGGTTGTTGGATCTGATGTTGAGTTGGCTGGCAATTCTTTGATGTTTTGCATTTGGAACCAACTTGGGGTGCTGGGGGCATCTTGCCTTGTGCTATTTATAGTTTTTAGTAACAACACAATGTAAATTATTTGTTCTCATAAGATTTTTATTTTCTCCCAAGTCAAAACTGCCCTGAGTGAGAGCCACGTCTCACTCTGTCAACACATTGTCCCAAACTCACTTCACACTCTTACCTCTCTCTCCTATTCTCCCAAACTTTGCCATGCGACACATCTCGACCAATAAAAAAATACCATGTGGTGTTGTGCTGACTCATCATAAAAATGTCCATGTTAATCTACACAAAATTCTTATACTCTTCCTAAAAACTTTTCCTTGTTATTTTCTACATCACTGTTACATTTCTGGCTCTCCCCCACTCTCCCTCTATTGTGTTACAACCTGAAAAGGGTTAATTCTTGGTAATCTGAAGATTAGCTACATAAATGAGAGTAACCTCCATTTGTTTATTTCACTTTGAGGAAGCCATATGTTTTTGTCGGCCATTTTCATTTCACCGTAAATCTACACTGAAAATATGAATTTGTTCAAATCAATGCAACTGCATGTTTTAACACGAAAATATCATAAAATGTGTTCTTAATGACAATTAAGTTCATTTCAAATGATGCGTAAGCACAATTAAGAACACATTTTATGATATTTTCATGTTAAAACATGCAGGTGTATTGATTTGAAAAAATTCGTATTTTCAGTGTAGATTTATGGTGAAATGAAAATGGCCGACCAAAACATACGGCTTCTCAAAGTGAAATAAACAAGGGGAGGTTACTCTCATTTATGTAACTAATGTTCAGATTACCTTAATTCTCTTGACTTTATCATTCACATTAATGTTTATTTCTATTTCTAAAATCTTTCAGAGGAACTTTGGAAGGTCAACGAGAGAGGCCAAGTTATAAAGACTTCTTGAAGGACCCGACCCTGAAGTTTTCCGGGGTTTATTGTGAGGGTTGTTCAGATCTTTATGTTACGTGTCAAATCTTCTCGGATTCAAGATCGTTATCACTTCCCGTTCAGACTTCATTTAAATCTTTCACTACCCGATGGAAGTAAGTTGATTTTCTTTGTTTTTTTTTGTTTTATTTATTTATACTAGAAGCAGATGCCTGGGGTCACCTGGGTACACTATTATTGAATTGCAAGTAGGATGCCCCATTAAAATCCCTGTGTATAAAAAAAAACTTGTGTTGATCCAGACACCAAAAAAGCAAGATCTGGTGATAATGAAACTTTGTCATTAATTGGACACCATGCCCCATTAAAATCCCTGTGTATAAAAAAAACTTGTGTTGATCCAGACACTCTGAAAAGAAAAATGAATGTCTCCTATTCAAAATATTAAATGTAAACAAATTCCATGCTGTTATCATTTAAATTTTATTATTTAATTATCTTCACAAATATAAATCAAATCTTCATTATTTTTTAGCAAGATCTGATGATAATGAATCTGTATATATATATATATTTACTTTGTCATTAATTGTTTTATTTTCATAGTTTCATCCGGACACACACACATAAACTGCTCTTTATATATGTATAGATTTCCACATTTACATGTGGAAGTACGATGAGGAAATGAATCCGAAAGTATGTGGAGAAAATTTGACATGTACTTGACATGAGACTTTGATGAGTTGTGGTGCACCTGAGCACTGTACACAATAAATTTCATTATTATAAGACACACTATTATCATTGTATGATCCAGTATGTATAAATACAATGAATCTTTAAATCACTACGAAGAGCTCAAAGTATAATAATCTTTTTAGATTATATACAGAGCAATATTTATCTTTGAAAGGAAGGAAAAACTCAACACCGTTATTCCATAATAAATTTATTTCGACTAAAATTGGGGCCTTTATAAATCTAAGTTGATTTAACAAAGCTCCCCAAATTAAGTCTCATCAGATTTTCTCAAAGTAGAATCTTCTTCCTCCTCAAAAAAAAAAAAAAAAAAAAAAAAATTTTTATAAAATGTATACATTAAAAACTGTCACTATGGTGACAGGAAGTAATTTCAAATGAGAAAAAAGAATATTTTTTAGGTCAACGGTGTTGAGTTTTTCCTTCCTTTCAAAGATATATATATATATATATATATATATATGAGAGAGAGATGTTGAAATAACTATTTCGTTTCATTTATTTTTATTTTCTTTCATTTTAGTTGGAATGAATGGTTGAAATTACCTGTGAAATACAGTGACCTTCCCAGAAATGCTGTTCTTGCTCTCACAGTCTGGGATCTTTATGCCACTAACAAATCTGTTCCTGTTGGCGGTACCTTTATCAACCTATTTGGTAAACGAGGGTAAGTAATCATTTTAGTTTTCTTTTGTTGTTTTTTGTCTAGATTAGTGGTTCTCAACCTTTTTTACCTGTGGACCCCTTTGATCTCACCACAACCAAGAAAAGTACCAAAACTGATGGTTAGTTCATTATAATTGAAGGACTCAGTTACAATAATAATAGGACTTTATTTGAATAGAATGAGTTCTGAGGTGAATAGATAATGAACTTTGAAATATCCTATCATACAGGTAAAAAATACCAAGAAAATTTGGTAGGCAGAGAGATAAACAACCCTCAATAGTTGCTTTAATGCTTCTGTACGGCTGCACAACTTGGACCCTAACGATGCACCTGGAGGATAAACTAGATGGGAGCTGCACAAGAATGCTGCGTACAGTCTTAAACAAATTGTGGAAACATCATCCCACAAGAAAACAGCTGTACGACCACCTGCGACATATCACCCAAACCATCCGAGTAAGACGGACAAGACACGCAGGACACTGCGGGAGATGCAAGGACGAAATCATAAGTGACGTCATCCTGTGGAAGCCAGCACATGGGCACGCCAGTGTGGGCCGACCAGCAAAGACGTACATTGACCAGCTCTGTGCGGATGCTGCGTAGAGGACCTCCTGAGAACAATGAGTGATAGGGACAGCTGTAGAGAGATTGTCATGTATATCCGTGCTAATAGCGTGACATGATGATGATGATGGTCTATGGATTTAATTTAGATCTCAATTAATTTCTCTATTAGATCAGATTTACTGTGATTCTTTTTAACTTAACAAATCATAGAAATGCTTAAAAATGTATTATAATCGATTAGATTAAAATCGTACCAACATTCTTAACAATTCCATCCTAAACTAATTATAATAAATGAATAAAATATTTATTGGGTTGGACAGCCGGATCTCTCCACCAAAAAAAGACATTCTCCCAGCTACCAAAGTCTCCTAACCAAGTCCTTTTCGCCTGCAACAAACTTTTCTAGCAGTCCTTCCCCAAAATTCACTCGCCTCTTCTTCCTTGTCGTATGTCAGTGCCCTCGTCAGCAAGATTTTGAACGCAACTGTCCTGGTGTGTTAAGGCAGGCCTTAAATAATCATTCACTGCCCTGACTAAAATCCCACATCTGGGTCAATCGCGCAGTGTAGTAATTTAGATGTGCGCCAACGAGGTAGTACAATGTCAAGCCACGACTCATGATCAGGAGGATGCGAGTTCAATCTCCCTAATCGTCTGCTACACTCCCCCCTGATCTCATTTTGCATGTCAGACATATTCGTGCATGCTTTGAGCTACCACGTGCGTGATTTCTCTCGTCACACTAATTTTCTACAATAAAACACATTTGTATATTAATATTTTGTCTGTAACCAGAAGAAGTGAGAGTATAAGAGCAACGTCATTAATACTTCTCACAGGTACACATGATTTTCTGTATCACAATGACTTACTGACAAAAACTGGATTATCATAATATAAATCAATGGTTCCCAACCTTTTTTACCTATGGCTCCTTTTGATCCCTATCTTACTCTGGTGGAACCTACATAGGCTTTCGATGTTTAGAAATCCATTTATATTTGTATAATTAATGTATTAATAATTTTGATTATAAATTAAATACTCATTAATACTTATGCAATTCCTTAGGGTATTATGATGTAAGCAGTGACATAGTTTTGATAACCGAATCTCCATTATAATAAGAGAATTCACTCCTATAAACAAACCACCTGTGCTGGCAGTCTAGTCATTCACATTGTTAACAGAAATGTTAGGGGCTTAAAATTGATCTTCGTCCATCATCCCTAGTTCCCAACTTTTTAAATTTTTTTTTTTAATCTATGAACCCCTTCAATTTCCAATTGACTATGATGAATCCCTCCTCCCGATAGCCAGCCATTCAATGTTTAAAAATCCTTTTGTATTTTTATGCTTAAATATTTTTTGTTTTGCCTGAACTTAAAAGTCACATCTATAGGTTAAATAGAAAATAATGAGTTTAAAAAAGTAAAAAAATTGAGTTTGAATAAAAAAAATAAAAAATTTGAATACTCATCTAGAAAGAATTTTAAAAAATGTCTTTGCCATAAAATTCAGCCAACCATGAATCCCCAAAAAGTTATATGGTCCCCAAGGGCCGTATGCCCCCCCCCCCACCACCGGTTGAGAACCACTGCTCTTACGGACTTCCTAAGCACAAACAGATCTGAAGAAAAAACATCTAAAATTTGTTGATTTAATTTTTAAAATTTTTTTTCTGAATTTCTATTCTACTGTGAAATGACCCTTTGCTTGTGAAGTTATTTTGGAAACTTTTCATTTTTAAGAAAATTTGAAAAAAAGAAAAATGAAAAGGAATAACTCTAGTCAGATTATCTCCCCTCGTTATTAAAAATATAATCATTGTTTTAATGTTTTTTTTTTACAGTTGATTATTATTATTAATTTTGACTTTCATTTTCTTTCATCCTTCAATTTTTTTCTTTGTTTATCTTTTTATCCCAACTCATTCAGATCACCATTCTCCAACAACAAAGAATGGGTTCAGAAATAATATTAATATATATGCACTCAGTGAGACTCAAACTCACATCACCTTTGGCCATGGGAAGGCCTGGTTAAATATGTTAATATCATTAAAAAAAAGTACTAAAGGGAATTGCAATGTGGATTGTGAGTTATCTCCCTTAGAGAGTTTTTAACTACTTAAGTGTTGGTCCTCATAAGAAGGAACTCTTCAATGAAAAGAGAGTTCACTAAAAACATTTTGATTTCTAAATTTATCATGCCAAAGAAATATATTAAAACATTAAAACGGCACATAATTCATTACATTCTATTTTATAATGTTTTTATACAATATAATGCTATTTTTCTTATTTAAAGATATGTAACAAAAAAAAAAAAATTGGTGTTTTTTGTGGAAGGGTGAGGCATTTTAGTTTATTTCAATGGGAAAAATTGATTTGATATACCACGGCCTACTAATATATATGGCCTCACATGTTACATAAGCAGGCAGAATTCTAACAGGGTGATTCATTTTATAGTCAATTTATGTCGGTTTCGAAAAATCTTAAAGTACAAATATTTGGCTAGATAGAACCGTAAGTTCTCGAGAAATACTGTTTCTTTGTAATATCATTACTATCATTGCGGACCATGACCAGGAAATACATTTCACATTGATAATGTTTAATTTTTTTCTGATATAACCTGTATAGAAGGGGGGGGGAAATATGTGGGGCGAAATAGACCTTCGAATCAACAAGCTCCCGCCAAAGAGGAACCAAAAACAAGCGAGTTCTCAGTCTTCTCACAAGTAAGACCCTCTGTTGGTCAACACATTCTTCGTCTAACAGCTAAAAAAATCCGTTGTTGTAGTCGAAATAATCTTTAGCAGTTCAAAATCACATTTCCTTACTGAAAAGCGCTTCGTCGTCGACTGCTGCTGACTGTCCAGCGCTTGACTCACTTGTTATTTTATGGGCATATTAGCCAAACATCCGGGCATGTCAGTCAAACCCTGCATCCTTCCAGTTCCTACATCACATCTGTTTTCGCATGCAGGAGGACGCGGGTTCGATCCCAGCAGGCAAGACAAAGTCTTGCTCTTTTTCGTTCTCCGTCACAATCATAGATAAATTGTTGGTATGTTTGTTTTGTATAACTGCATAATTCGAAATAATTTTTTTTTTTTTTTTTTTGTTAGTTTGTTTACAAACTTTTATTATTACATTTCTGAAGAGAGAAAGTACCTTTACTTTGAGCCTTCTAACATTATGTTAGAAGGCTCAAAGTAACCTTCCAACATGTGTACATGAATTAATCCGACAAAGAAGTTATATATAATAACAAACATTGACTTTATTTTGTGAGCATGTGGAGAAAATACATACATGACAAGATACAGTATAGATATAGAAACGGATACATAAAGGATGTAGGACTAAGTCCTAAAGAAGTGATATTGACATGTAGAAGTTAGTCACTTACTGATAGTTTGCTGGGGGAGGGGGTACCAAGCGCCTAACCCATGTGCAGTGGTTGCTCAACCGAGAGAAAAGAGGGAGACTTTTTCTGGGCTACTGCTTAAATACTCTAGCCCTCTACTGGCGAAACCTAGCATTAAAGAAAGATAACCCATCTGGACTCCAAATCGATCCCAACAGGGGCAGACAATCGCTACAGTATCCTTGTAGATGAGCAATTCATGACATGCAACACTCCTCTTTGGCCCTTATTTAGGCTAGATGGGTGGTTGGAGAGGCCCCCTCCGATCAATCAGCTGGTCATATCAAGCCCTAGCACCTATATGATTGTCCCAACCCTTTTTATCATATATGTACTAGACGGTTGTGGCTGAGGATCTTCATGTTCTGGGAATGACATTAAACTCTATCTGATGGTGAGGTTCCAGTTCTGGAGGTCTGGGGAATGTGGAGCACCCCTTCATCAGTATTTCTCCCAGGTTTGGAGTGGTAGTACCTGTTAGGGTCCCATCTATGTGTTAAATAAAAAAAATGTGTTTATAAAAAAATTGAGTATCCATTAAGAATGAATTTATTTCAAAACTTTGTCGGCATTAAATGACCCACCGAAGTTGATATGCCGTAAAACAAAACAATGGGTAAAGTATCCATTGTATTATGCTTGATAAAATCTCTAATTTATATTGACTAGCAAATATATGCACCCTTTGGGTGCAAGTATTTAGGTTTTGATGTTATAAAATATTGTATCAAATTATAAACTATTTAGAAAATGATAAACTGAGGGGTATAATCGAAAAATAGAACAGCTTTAGATTTAATTCTTCCATCATTTTCTTTCACTCCCGTCTTTCATTTTTCCTAATTTATCTATTTAGTTAGATTATGAAGTATTTAATAAAATCACAGTTCTTTCGTCTTGTTTATGGATTTCTTTTAAGATGTATCCCCGAGATCTTTGCTCAGATTCGTTAAGAGAAAACCAAACAATTAGAAATCAATAATACTAAGCATATATTTATTAAAATCAAATTTTAAATATCAATATGCAAATTAGCCTTCTCGTTCACACTGTAAACCGCTATTTTGTTGTATATATAAATACAATTACATGTTATCAGTACGTAGATATGGTCAACAGTATTAATAAGGTAAAACAATTTTATCAATAATTGAGGTTTAAATAAAAATAAATTCATGGTAAATGTGACGTCAATAACTAAGGGAATCGTGACTTGAATAGTGATTTAGTTTCGATTACAGACATATAAACACACAATCTCCATTATAATAAGATATGAAAAAAAAGATGAACATATACATTTATTCAGGACTGATTATTTGGGTTTGTTATCTTTTGAAGATAACTGTACAAATTCCTTATAGAATATATAAAGTTGTCGGGGTGGCCTAAAGTCGGTATCAGCCAATCAGCGAGGGAGTCTATCCCCTTTTCACTAGCGCTAGACCAAGGAGATTCTTTTGGCGTCTGAGTTGGAGCACCACACCTACCATCAGCTCCTTACTTTACCGCACAGATCCCCGTGCTACTCATACGCTGAGTTGGCAAGGGCCGGTATTGAACTAGGAACCTTTTGTT
This sequence comes from Doryteuthis pealeii, assembly GCA_023376005.1. Lineage (NCBI taxonomy): Eukaryota > Metazoa > Mollusca > Cephalopoda > Myopsida > Loliginidae > Doryteuthis > Doryteuthis pealeii. Next base: position 42,474,061 of record CM042173.1, read on the forward strand.
TTCTAGCCGAACGCTCTACCGACTGAGCTAACACCGTTGTAAAATACTTGATACTTTTTCGAGGCTTCAAGAACTAGCATAACATTCTAACACTTTTTGTTTTTACTCGTTCTCAGATTAAATGTCAAGGGAGATAATTGTAATTTGGATTATTTGGACTATTGTCCTCATCTTTATTGTTATCTGTACAATGTTTCAGTCAATGTACCTTCCAGCCTTCTTCAGGTATTTCTTATATATATATATCCCTCTATTAAATTGTGTCATTATCTATCTCAATCTATTCAATGTTTATCTATCTAGGTTAAACCAAAATTAGACTGTCCCCAATCCTTAAAAAAAGAACTACAATCTAAAAGGCAATGAATTCAGTTTAGATATTTTCAAAAATAGATAGATAGATATGAGTGACTGTGGTAGATACGTAGTGAACACACACACATACACACACACACACACATATATATATATATAGATATAGATATTGAGCAAATTGATATTGATAGATATGAGGGACACAGATAAATATATATTGAACATGTCGAGATAGAAATATATATATATATATAAAGTAAAGTCGACGGGGCGGCCTAAAGTCGGTATCAGCCATTCAGATTAAATGTCATGGGAGATAATTGTAATTAGTATTATTTGGACTATTGTCCTCATCTTTATTGTTATCTGTACAATGTTTCAGTCAATGTACTCTCCAGACTTCTTCAGGTATTTCTTGTCGAACTCAGTAACCATCTTCTTGAAATCAGGAACCTTTTCTTCGAATTCAGGAACCTTCTTGTCATAATCGGGAGCCTTCACAGAACTTTGAGCCCAACCTTTTATTCAATCCACGGGGGTATACTGTTCTCATTCCGCTAACCATGACTGGGTACAAGTGTTAAGCTGTGTTAATTATTATTCTATGTTACTGTCACCCTTCGCCAGGATTGAACCTGCAACCTAGAGATAACTGTCACTTAGAACTGTATTAAATTAACATATGCTGCTGCTGGTGTATTTATACTGGTCGATTCTAATCTTAGCTCATTAATACTTGGATCTTCTTGGATGTCGGACCTAAAGGAAACAATCCCACAGGACTTATTGACTTACTTACTTATTTACTTTAAGTTCTTTTACAACTGGCCAAGGATGGCAGCAAGATATTCAACAGCCTATATCCACTATGCCATGTGTCCAATTGGACATTATAGTTATGTTGTCATCTCTGTTGATTTATTATGTTTGTTTTTTAATAAGGAAAGGTGAGTAAATGGTTGACAGGTGTTACAAACCTTCTAATCAATTCCAACAGGTGATAAAAATTGATTACCTTCCACCTTTTCATTGGTGGAAATTTGATAGAATTTCAGTTCCTTTTGTTAATTCCCACGAAGAAATTCTATCAATAACATTTGAAAATTTATTATCTCATACTAGCAAAACAAAAACGCCCTCTGGGCAGTGTAAAATTAATTTTTGAAAGAGATTGCCTAAGGGGTGGGAGTTTGTTTTGTTTTACGACAGACTACAATGCTTTTTTTTTTTTTTTAAATACACTTAATTTTACATAATTCTACAAAATCTTATTAGAATTGAATGAATATTTTAATTTTAGTGTAAAAAAAATATTTAAAAAAAAATTATCTTGATTTTTATCGACGTCCAAAAGTATGTAAAAGAATTTTTTGCCATGCAAAAAAAAAATGTAAACAGACCTTTTTGAAATTTTATATTTTTTTAATAGACATGAAAATAGTTTTCCTGTCAAAATTCAAATTTTCTTTCTAATAAAATCAAGTTTCTCTCAGTTAAATTCAAATTAATTCAAACAAGGTTATTCTTTATCTCCATTATTAATAGATATGCATGTGAAAAGGGAACGGTTTAACTCAGTCGGTAGAGTACCCGCATGAGAATCCTAAGGTTCCGGGTTTTATACCACACCCCGCCAACTCAGTGCATGAGTAGCACAGATTGGGTATTCTATATGTTAAAGTACAAAAAAAAAACACGTTCACGTAAACATACAACACGAGAATACAGTTATATAAAAATACCATCATTTTCAAAAAAAAAAATTGATTTAAAAGGAAATGCCATAACTAGACTGCTTCAGTTCCAGTGATCTTTTGAAAAAGAGATATTATCTCGAAAATTCAAGAATTAAATACAGGTTAACACTCAACATCATTGTTACCGTATTATTATTTTTTTCTTTACACCTGCATTGTGATAGCCTTCTAAATCAACCTCCTAACCAATATATATATATATATATATATATATATATATATATAGTTCTTGTTCATTCTGTCGTCTTCAGTTTTTCCTTTTTCGTTGCCTTATTTAATTGTTTACTATTTTCTTAGAGCGTCTTGGTTAAAGCTATATGTCAAGCTACACAGTCAAGAAAAGCAGAATACATGGTATTTTGGCCTAAAAAATTTGTTGATTTGACATAGAATCACCCAAATACATAGTGAATAAAATTGAAATTTATCATTTAAAAATTAATTTTAACAAAAGCTTCAAGATTAACAGAAGTGTATGGCGAGTTGTGCATGGATGTCTAAAATGTTTGCAAGTGATGTAGAGAGTTTGCAATGACAACAAGGTTCAATGCTTCCTCAACTGCATGGCAGTTAGCTTGCATGACATGGGCATACAAAAACTGCTACAGTGCCTACATTGACCAAATGGCGATTATGTAGAAAAATACATACAAGTTGAAACTTTTAAAAGATGTAAATATCATTGTCAATAAACAATATACATTTCTGTGATTTCTAAATATTTTGGAAACCTTTGGGATTACCCTCATATAAAAAAATTCCTCCCAAAACTTATTTCTATCTATTTAATTGTTATATAGGATTACCTACCTTCCCTAATGACTGTAAAAGAATGGTTGTGTCTTTTATAAATTAGCTGTCAGACAGACAAGAGGGGGAGTTAGTATGTATATGAATTCCTGACTGAATAAATATACTATTACCAAGTATTTGACTTTGCCTCTTATTCACTATTATTACATATCTCTCTTTGTGTGTGAGTAATTGTCCGCCATTACCCATGATACAATAGATATAGACGAATCCCGGCCAGAAGAAAATACCTCTCTAGACTGTAAAAGAATAGTTACGTCTGTCTTATAAATTAGCTGTCAGACAGACAAGACAGGGAGTTGGTATGTAAATGAATTCCTGATCAAATAAATATACTATCATCAAGTATTTGATTTTTGCCTCTTATTCGCTATTATTACATATCTCTGACTTCTCTTTGTGTGTGAGTAATTGGCCGTCTTTACCCATGATACAATAACTTTTTTTAATAAATATACTATTATCAAGTATTTGATTTTTGCCTCTTATTCGCTATTATTACATATCTCCTACTTTCTCTTTGTGTGTGAGTAATTGGCCTTCTTTACCCACAATACAATAGATATAGATGAATCCCAGCCAGAAGAAAAGACCTCTCTATACTGTAAAAGAATGGTTGCATCTGTGTTATAAATTAGCTGTCAGACAGACAAGAGGGGGAGTTAATATATATATGAATTCTTGATTGAATAGATATACTATTACAAAGTATTTGATTTTGCCTCTTATTCAGTATTATTACATATCTCTGACTTCTCTTTGTGTGTGAGTAATTGACTGCCTTTACCATGACACAAAATTAATTGATATGCATGGTCCCCAATGAAACATTTCTTGTATTAATATAAGAGATTATGTCTATATGTATATATGTTTTCTTGTTTTGTTCTAGAACATTCCGACAAGGTATGCACGATTTACAGGTGTGGCCTAATGTTGTAGCCGATCCTACCCCGCAATCAGCAACACCTGGAAAATCTAAAGATAAGAATGATCAAATGAGCTGCCTACTCAAGGTAATTTCACCTTCCTTTCTTTGCCAATTTTTAAAAATTCAATATTGTTTGTTATATTTCATATACTAGCAAGAATATGCACCCTCTGGATGTAAGTATTTAAGTTTTAATATAATGGAATATAGGATTGGAACGAAAGTCTTATCCAAAACAAATTAGTATTTAAACAAATAAATAAAATAATAAATAAAAGGCTATTTCCTATAACTCCAACCTAAAAAAAGGCGAACCACTCTGATTAACTAAATTATTTATTTATCTATTATCTACTAGGAAAAAAGAAGACGGGTTTAGGGTTGGGAAAATAATGGGTAGATTAATTAACAGATAAAATTCATTCAGAGTGGTTCCCCTTTTTTTAGGTTGGAGTTATAGGAAATAAACAAATAAAATGTATAAATTAGATATTTAAACAAATTATTTAATAGATGTCGAAACATTTTTAGAGACATAGACAAATGATGTTTTGTTTATACATTACGCAATTTACATGTCTTTATTAGTTAAATAAATGTTACTTTGTATTGGACAAAACTTTCATTCCAATCCTATATATTGAATTAGAAAGACTAATGAAATTAAATAAGACTTTATATAAAAAGATAACACTTATTTTAATTATATTTTAATTGGTGTCTGTATAAAATCATTCATAGGATTGATTTTAATATGTTGGAGAATAATACAATAATATTGGAGATCAATAACACAACTAATTATTTATCAAACCCGGTTTTATTAAAACCAGTATGCAAATTAACCACACCATATATTATGTAAAGCTTTATTCCTTAGTCATATATAAGCGACATTACAGGATTTTAAATGCACTAATAACATGGGCTGTTTTGAGACAAATCTAAATCAGATTTTCCGGGAGACAACGTTAATAAATAAGATTTATTCTATGTATTAATTATTTTGATTATGACTATAAATTAAGTATTCATTGAAAAACTTACGCAATTCCTGAAGTTTTGTGATGAAAGCAGTGATGTCGTTTCAATTACAGGCAGACACTGAATCTCCATTATAATAAGATAAAGCTTGTTAACACCCATCCTAGTCGCATTGGTATCCAAGGAAATGAAAAGGCAGGCAAAGCTGCAAGAAAGGCATTTCAGACACATATGAGCAAATCTAAAATCCCATATACAGATCTGAAACCAACCATAAACAAATTTATATTAGACAAATGGCAGAAATCATGGGACAATCTGACTCAAAAGAAGCTCCACGAAATACAAGAAGTTATTGGAGAGTGGGCGACGGGCCACCGAAGTATTAGAAGAGAAGAAGTAATACTCGCCAGATTGTGTATTGGGCACATCCACATTACCCATTCGTATCTGTTAAAAGGGGAGGGTGCCCCAGTGTGCCCAACATGCAAAGTACAACTTACAACCAAGCATATCCTTCTAAATTGTAACAGACTTAAACATATCCGCGCAAATTACTATCAAGCTAGAAACCTGAAAGACATCTTTAAGAATACAAACCCTGAAAACATTTTAAATTTTATTAAAAAAAGCAACCTTTTCAACAAAATATAACAGAACATAACCAATTATCTCCATAGAACCACTACTTTAAAGTCTGAAATCCAAAATAACCTTTTGGCATTAAATGACCCACAGAGGTTGATATGCCGTTAAACAAAACTCAAACTCCTAGCCAAAGATGTTCTCCATGATTTAAAGCTCTTTACCTTCTGTAAACATTTGTACATCTTGATATGATAATGTAAGAATTAATGATGTATTAACTCAGTTGCTAACACCCATTTTATATAATGCATTAGATTGTCTAAAAGAGAGTAACCTAACAGTGAATATGCATTAGGAAAATAAAGACAAGTCAATTAAGACTATATAACAATTAATTTCGACAACATACTACTGCCCTGTCGGCTGGGGCGTTAGAATGCACCGACTGCACCTCTGCAGAGGGGTAAGACTCCCCCAATGGGGCCACCTATTGGCGGCGACCCGTGATGCTTAAGGATAGAGCCCAGGTGGATGAGCAGTTCATGACCTGCAATACTCCACTTTAGCCCTATCTTGGGCTAGACGGGCGGTCTGAGAGGCCCCCTCCGATCAATCGGCTGGTCACGTCAAGCCCCAACACCTATATGATTTTCCCAACCCTATTGCCCTTATGGCAAGCCCCAACCCGTTTTTTATCATATGGGTGCTAGAAGGCGGTGGCTGCAGGTCTACATGTCCTGGGAATGATGTTAAACTCTATCTGATAGTGAGGTTCCAGTTCTGGAGGTTTGGGGAATGTGGAGCACCCCTTCACCACCATTGCTCCCTGGTCCACTCTGACCCGGAGTGGTAGTACCTGTTAGGGTCCCATCTATGGGTTAAATAGAAAAATGTATTTATAAAAAAATTTTGTTATCCATTAAGAATTGATTTATTTCAAAATTTTGTCGGCATTAAATGACCCACTGAGTTTGATATGCCGTAAAACAAAACAAACCAAACAAACCAAACAACATACTAGGAGGGAACTAAGTTCTCATCCCAAGCCACAAAAGAGTCACAGTGTGTTCAAGGAAACATGAAGAAAAGTCTAAACCACAGAGGGGTGGAAACAACTTACTATTTCTCAAATCTGGAAGCAAAGACAGGCACCATGTGCACCGTTTTATTTACGATTTATTTTTTATGTTTATCTAAATAAAAGGATGTTGTTCAGAAATTTATTTTCCATGTGCCTCTATGTGGATTCCTATCTGAAAGAATATTGTTATTGTCATTAACAATATTAGTTTATCAGATTCAGATAGGAATCCTTGTAGAGACACATGGAAAATAAATTTGATAAATTGTGTGATACCATTTCTGAACAATATACTTTTATCTAAATAAACATAAAAAAAATTTTTGAGAGAGAGCTTGAAAGAACGAGAAATAGAGAGAGACAATGTAAGAGAGTGAGAGTTAGAAATATATAGAAAGAGTGTAAGAGAGAGAGAGAGCAATTTCCACTATTGAAGTATCAGGTTGATCCTTATCATGTTGGGAGGGAGAGATAGAGAGAGACAGTGTAAGAGAGAGATAGAGCGAGTAAGATATATATATATATACATATATATACATATATATATATATATATATATATATATGAGAGAGAGAGCTATTTCCGCTATTGAAGTATCGGGTTGATCCTTATGTTGAGAGAGCGAGAAATAGAGAGAGACAATGTAAGAGAGTGAGAGTAAGAGATATATAGAGAGTGTAAGAGAGAGAGCAATTTCTACTATTGAAGTATCAGATTGATCCTTATCATGTTGCGAGAGAGATAGATAGACAGAGAAGAACAGGAAAATGGGAAAAGAAAAAAGATGATGAGAAGCGCCAGAGAGAAAGTTAGATAGATAGATAAAGAAAGAGAAAAACATGATAGAGACAAGAAAGAAAGGGAAAATGGAATAGAAAAAAAATAAGAAATGACAGAAGACAAGAGAGAAAGAGTTAGATAGTGAGATAGAGAGAAAGAGCTATTTCCTCTATTGAAGTATTGGGTTGATCCTTATCATGTTGTGAGAGAGAGAAAGTGAGAGATATGTTACATAATTATTAGTCACTTAATAATTATGGCAATAGTGTAGAAATCATAATGGCGATTAGTGCAGCCCACGGCCTTGAAGGATGAGTGACAACGCTTAACCACACTCTTATCTTGCCTTCTGGGGATAAATTGTGAGAACCGGAAGGCATAGAAGACCCTGTTCTGGTTTAAGGATAGAAGTAACTCAGTCAGTTAGAAGTTAGAAGCCGAGCTGGTAAGATGTAGTCTCACTGCACAGGTGTCTGGGTTGGGGATTTGGAAATAAAGTAACATCAACGTAAATCGAAGTCTTGTGTTTATTACCTAAAAACTAACAATGACACAGGGCTTCTGATAAAGAGAAATCCCTAACAGAAACCAGACCCGAAATCCCCATAGAAGACCAGACCTTAGAAGATCCCAGACCAAGCCAAAGACGATCAGAATAGCAGCCGGCCAGAAGAATAGATGTCCAAGATATAGAAGCAAGTAAGAAGTAAAGAAAGGGTATACAACATTATATCGATTTGGTACCGTGAAAACGTCAGTACGTAATAGATAGAGTAATAGAGAGAGATATAGAGTGTAAGAGAGAGAGTGATATATAGAGAGAGTGTGAGAGAGAGAGAGCCATTTCTGCCATTGAAATATCGGATTGATCCTTATCATGTTGTGAGCTAGAGAGAGTGATAGAGATATAGAGAGAGTGTAAGAGAGAGAGAGAGAGAGATATTTCCTCTATTGAAGTATCAGGTCGATCCTTATGTTGCTAGAGAGAGTAATAGAGAGAGATATATTGTGACATCAAACCGACAAAGTGGTTGTATTGTGAGATACTGCTGGGGCGCTCTGGGTTAGTGGTAATGATGCTTCGGCCCCGAAACCATGCCTGAACCCAGAGTCATCATCTGATGAAGGCTTTGTTGGTTGCAATGCTACTGTGTAAATAGCAGTCATTGTATGAAGATGAGAGAGAGAGAGAGAGAGAGAGATTTCTGCTGTTGAAGTATCGGGTTGATCCTTATGTTGAGAGAGAGAGAGTGAGCTAGAGAGAGCGAGAGATAGACAGTGTAAGAGAGAGAGAGAGATAGAGAGCTATTTCCTCTATTGAAGTATCAGGTTGATCCTTATGTTGCTAGAGAGAGTAATAGAGAGAGATATAGTGTGTGTGAGAGAGAGAGAGACATTTCCGCTGTTGAAGTATCGGGTTGATCCTTATGTTGAGAGAGAGAGAAAGAGAGAGAGAGAGAGAGATATATAGAGAGAGCTATTTCCTCCATTGAAGTATTAGGTTGATCCTTATCATGTTGCGAGAGAGAGACATAGATAGAGAGTGAGCTAGAGAGAGAGAGTTAAAGAGAGATAGAGTAAGAGAGCTATTTCATCTATTGATTAAAGCTGGGTATTTTTTTTTCTTCTTTAAAGAGAGACCTGCATTCTATCCAGCTGTTCACACTTGAAAGTCTGAGTTAATTGCTCAACCATCTGACACCAATTTTTAAAAAAGGAGGATTTGCTTGAAATTCCACCCCAAAAAATAATCACAAATATTTATTTTCAATCTTCCTTGTTTATTTGCCACATGTTCTGTAAATTACTCATAATTCAATCATTGTTTCTAATTAGCAAGAATATGCGACCGCCCTGTCGGCTGAGGCATTCTAAAATGCACCGACTGCACCTCTGCAGAGGGGTAAGAGACTCCCCCAATGGGGCCACCTGTTGGCCGTGGGTGGCGACCCGTGATGCTTAAGGATAGAATCCGGGTGGATGAGCAGTTCATGACTTGCCGGCCGGAGAGGCACCCTCCGATCAATCGGCTGGTCACGTCAAACCCTAGCACCTATATGATTTTCCAAACCCTATTGCCCTTATGGCAAGCCCCAACCCCTTTTATCATATGGGTGCTAGAAGGCGGTGGCTGAGGGTCTGCATGTCCTGGGAATGACGTTAAACTCTATCTGATGGTGAGGTTCCAGTTTTGGAGTTTGGGGAATGTGGAGCACACCTTCATCACCATTGCTCCCTGGTCCACTCTGACCCGGGTTAAATAGAAAAATGTATTTATAAAAAAATTTTATTATCCATTAAGAATTGATTTATTTCAAAACTTTATCGGCATTAAATGACCCACTGAGGTTGATATGCCGTAAAACAAAACAAACCAAACCAAACCAAGAATATGCGCCTTCCGTTGTATGGATCTATTGGGCCATATTTTGTGTTGTCGACTTAGAGACTTTTTGTGAAACAAAGGACCACAGCCGCATCAAGGTGTAGTCCACTAGCTCAGTGGTTCCCAACCTATGGCTACATAGCCAAAATGGACCACAGCAAATTTCAGATGGGCCAAGGAAATATTATAATTCTATATATAAGTGTATTTGAAACCAAGTTCCTTTCTTATGATAATTCATATTTTGAAATTGGTTGATTATTTTAAAGGTGAAGAATTGTTTCTTTAAGTCTTTTTTGTTTGTGAAAGCTTTGTTGTTTTTGCATATACATACATATATATATATATATATATATATAGGACAATTGCAAAATTAAATATTGATAATAAATAGTTGTTAAATTGAAACTGAAAAGTACATGTAGTTTAGATACTTGAGATAAAGTGTGTGCGTCAATATGGTTGTAACTTAATTGAATAAATATGTAAAATGGAAATATTTTTTCTATTATAATAATTTCATGGGCCACAAAACAATTCTGGTTTCAAAGTGGGCTATGAGCTGAAACAGGTTGGGAACCCCTGCACTAGCTGATAAGCTATGTTTTTCTGGTTGGAATTGGGTGATCAATTTGTATCTCAAATTCTAGATTATTATTATTATTATTATTATTACTAGCAAATATATGCACCCTCCGGGTGCAAGTATTTTAGTTAAATTTTATAATAAAATATGATATTAGATTAGAAAGGCTAATGAAACTGAATAAGAATGTAGATAAAAAGATTTTGAACAGAGGGGGTATGATTGAAAAATAGAACAACTTTGAAACTAACTCTTCCATCATTTTCCGTTACTCCCGTCTTTCATTGGTAAATTTTCCTAATTAAACTGTTTAGTTAAAATAGGAAGTAAAGAATAATATTACAGTTATTTCTTCTTGTTAAGGGATTTCTTTTAAGATTTATTGAAGGGATTTTGGCTCATATTCAATAAGATAAAACCAAATAATTAGCAATCAATAATACTAAGCATATATTTATTAAAATCAATTTTTTAAAAATCAATATGCAAATTAGCCTTCCCATTCATGCTGTAAACCTCTATTTTGTTGTATATATAAATACAATTGCATGTTATCAGTATGTAGATATGGTCAACAGTGTAAGTAATGTAAAACAATTTTATTAATAATTGAGGTTTAAATAAAAATAAAATCATGGAGAATATGATGTAAATAACTAAAGGAATTGTGACTTGCATAGTAATATAGTTTCGGTTACAGACAGACAAACCCACAATCTCCATTATAATAAGATTTTTCATGTTGTTGACTTAGAGACTTTTGGGAAGCATGTTACGATTTTTGTGGCCATCCTTTAGGTTTCAAGCAAGAGCGCTGTCCAGCAGAGATCCTTTGTGTTAAGTAGAGCGCAATCCTTAATGAAGAATCCTTGCATTCCTCCTTAGTGTCCCTTAATATTGGGTATGAGCCTTTGGTTGTTCCTTCATGCTCCTCAGTCTGGCAGGTATTTCGTCAATGAGTGCAAATGGTCGTCTGTCAGTATCAGCCGATTAAGTAGTTAACCAACCACATATTTGGGCTGTTGATTTGGCTGAGGTTTAAACCACATGACCTTGCTTAGTCTATAAATTTAAGTGATAGATTGCAGCACGGCTTATATACCAAAAATAATCCAACAAAGCAAAAGACCCGCATCAAGGTGTAATCCACTAGCTGATAAGTAGGTACCACCAATTTTCCCTTTGAAATTTACCCCCACTAGCTGATAAGCTATGTTCTATTGGATGGAATTGGAGGGTCAGTTTGTATCTCAAATCCTAGATTATTATTATTATCATTGTTATTAGTAGTAGTAGTAGTAGTAAGAATATGCAGGGTCATTATAGTATGTGGCCTACCCCTACCTTTTTGATTCTGTTATAGTATGTGGCCTACCTTTTTGATTCTGTTATAGTATGTGGCCTACCTTTTTGATTCTGTTATAGTATGTGGCCTACCTTTTTGATTCTGTTATAGTATGTGGCCTACCTTTTTGATTCTGTTATAGTATGTGGCCTACTTGGTTTGAATGTGTCCTACTTCAGTAAGATTATATTCATAGATATCAGTTATATTCATAGATATCATATATTTAATTTCAAGAAATGCAATTCAGTCATAAGCTGTATATAGTTATTAAGTATAATTAAAAAGGAATTTATCCATAATTTACATGAATCAGAGATCTATTTAATTCTAAAATATTATAAAATTCTGAAATAGGGTTAGGGTTAGCAGTTATTATTATAACCTTATAATATGCTTTTTATGGTAGGCCACATACTATAAGAGAGACATGATTTTGTAGGCCACATTCAAAGGTAGGCCACATACTGTAAGAGAGACATGATTTTGTAGGCCACATTCAAAAGGTAGGCCACATATTATAATGGTACTGAATATGCACCTTCCGGGCGTAAGTATCTAAGTTTTAATGAAATATATTGAATTAAAAAGACTAACAAGATTAAATAAGAATGCATATTTGAAAATATAGATCAAATCTTCATAATTTTGCTCAAAAAGGAAGATCTGATGATAGTGAATGTGTATATACATTTACTCTGTGATTAATTGTTTTTTTTGTTAAAAAGAAGACAATGGAATCATTGGTTTTCTATAAATAGTGAAAACTCTGATGAGAAAAGAAGCGAGACTTTACGGACTTGTGAATACTCTAATCAATTGGCTGGTCACGCTAATGCCTAGGACTTATCTGGTTTTTCCTAATCCTTTTTATCATATATATATATATATATATATATATATATATTTACCAACCCCTCCACACGAGCAGGATGTGACACAAGGTCAATTTCTTAAGCGGAGTTCAACAGGTTTGAATTCAGAGTTTTCCTTCTCCTACACTGGTTGCCTAACCAAGGTTAAAGAGCCCTACTATTTACCCATAGCTGGAAGGAGAGTAGGATTCATACCTTTCCCAAGAGTATTAGCGCTAAGTGAAGTGCAATTACTGCGTCCAGGATTTGAACTCGGGGTGACGAGTCCATTTCCCATGACTTTAACCATTACACCATGTGCTTCCATATCATTTATCATATAAGTGCTAGTAGGCAGTGCCTGAGGGTCTTACTGTCCTGGGTATGATGTTAAATTGCATGTAGTGGTGAAGTTCCAGTTCTCGAGCTCTGGAAAGTGTGGAGTACCCTTCATTACCATTGCTCCCAGGTTCCTCATCAAGATAGAAGGAAATCTTAGTTGAAGGCTTTTGATAGAAACCTGTAAGAGCCTGTGAGTCTATATCAAAATTATAATGATACTAGACAAGACATGAGCCGTTGGGTTACCCATTGAGCTCTGGGTAGATAATTGGGATTAGGGAAATGTGAACATTAAAATCATTTTGTAAGTTTTCTAAGGGAACGTTTGACCTAATTTAAATTTATTAAGAGCCAAGGTGTTGAGAAGCTATTGGATGGCTGCTGTAGCATAATGGGCCCAGGAACACCTATATTTGTGGCCTTGTGCCAGACATGGAGAAACCTTAATCGGATGTAGCATGATTCCCAGACCCTACGAATATGAAATTCTAATTATCACCTTTGAGTCTATTCGGAGCCAGTGAGTCTGGGATTATGCTAGTAAAATTTAGTTTAATCGGTTTGTCAGAGAAAGGATGGTTGACCCGTTGACCTCTTAAATGACACGTGTAATTTGGTAAAACAGTTAGAACGTTCGAAAGGTTCCAGAAGATTCTAGAAAGCTCGACATCGATTTCTATATAATGAGACAACCTTAGATTTTGAATCAGTTGAGCCCTGGAGACCGGAGGGAGGAAGACCAGTTGAGTTTTGGTCTGCGGCCGTGGAGTTGGCTTGACAGTGGACGGAGGTCCTGGTGTCGCTGATGTGTGAAACCTGAGATTTAATATTTTACACTGGATGAAGTTAAAAACATACCTATTAATGAAGTCGTGCATGCTTTGAACTACTACGTTCGTGGTTTCTCTCGCCACACATACATATACACACAACTGCCCTTTATATATGTATAGATTACATTCGGACATACATACACACAACTGCCCTTTATATATGTATAGATTACATTCGGACATACATACACACAACTGCCCTTTATATATGTATAGAAGATTAATTAATTTATTTATTTCTGTTTCCAGCTTAGCAAGAAATCTTAATGTCTACTATTTAAAATATTAAATGAAAAAAAAATCCATGCTGTTATCATTTAAATTTTATTTTTTAATTATCTTCACAAATATAAATCAAATCTCTATTACTTTTGTTATAAAAACCCAAGCGCTGGTGATATTTACTGTGTATATATATTTACTTTGTTGTTAATTGTTTTATTTTTGAAGTTTCCTCCGGACATACATATACACACAACTGCCCTTTATATATGTATAGAAGAAAAAAAAAAAGCCCTGGTGATATTTAATGTGTATATATATTTACTTTGTTGTTAATTGATTTATTTTCAAAGTTTCCTCCGGACATACATATACACACAACTGTCCTTTATATATGTATAGAAGATTAATTAATTTCTTTCTTTCTGTTTCCAGCTTAGCAAGAAATATCGTGATGGTCACATGGTCAAAGTGGATTGGTTGGACAGATTAACGTTCCGAGAAATTGAAATGATAAATGAAAAACAGAAACGAGATTCAAATTTTATGTATTTAATGATTGAGTTTCCTCACATTCATTATGACAACACTGAATTTTCTATAGTTTATTTTGAAAAGGTAAGTAAATCTTTATAATCCCCGTTACTGATTTTATTATAATTGTCTTTTTATAAATTGCTGTTAAATATTGAGCAATAGAGGTCTCATTAAATGAGAAGTTCTTATCCAAGTAGTCTGCTCATTATTATACGGGTAATCTGAACATTAGTTACATAAAAGACAGTAATCTCCCCTTGTTTGTTTTACTTTGAGGAAGCTGTTTGTTTTGGTCAGCCATTTTCATTTCACCATAAATCTACACTGAAAATACGAATTTGTTCGAATCAGTACAACTGCATGTTTTTTCTATTGGTGTTATATACTAGACCCGTCAAGAAACACGGAGTACTTGTATTTATAAAAATATAAGATTATATCTTTATTTCCTCGGTTGTGTGCAGACTGAGAGTCGTTAGCAGGGGTTGCACATATATACGGAGCCTTCGGGAGTTCTCTGCAAGCCATCTCAAACCTGATCTCGGTTTGCCCAAACTAGATTTCCACGGGCTTTTTTATTATTGTTTAACTTAAGGGGTCATACCTCTTTTGATTGTGACACCTACGCAGTTTTTCTGTAGATACACTTTCTCGCCCACACAGCCTGTTTTCATTGGTTATGGGCTACGCCTACAGATTTTCTGTGCCTACACAGTGTCAAATGTATACCTGCATCTCTTGGTGCCAGAGGTCAGTTCAATGCCATATCCTGTTTTTGTTTCCAGGCCCACACTTGACCCATACCTACGCACTTCCTGCATGCAGGCTGGGCTCCAGGTGCAAACCGATCGAACAGGCAATATATTACAACTTGATGTTAAATTATGAACCTAGCTTGCCTTTTCAATGTTTTTAACAGTAAATTTTCTAAAACTTTAGCATTTTAATGGAGGCCGCTTTCATATTGTGATTATTTTATGTGTGTATGATTCCAAGTAATATTTTAAATGATTAATGACAAAATAATTTATTTCCTTTTCATTTTTAGAAAATTGATTCTTATTTCTTATTTATTTATTTTTGTTTTTTTATTTATATTTTTATTTTTATTCATTTTTATTTATCTTTATTAATATTTTTTATATTTAATTTATTTTTATTTGTTTCATTTTAGAATGGTGATAAATCATATCAGTTTCGCACATATGCTGAAATTGTTAATGTTCCAGATCATGAAATAATGCTGGTAAGTCTTTATATTCTTTCTTTGAATTTTTTGAGATGAGCTTGATAATTTGTATTATTTAAATTTTTTTGGACTGTTGTCCTCATCTTTATTGTTATATGCACAACATTTCGCCCAACGTGCTCTCTGGACTCAAGTGTTTTTTGTCTAACTTGTGAGCTTTCTTGTCAAACTCTGGAGTCTAACATAGAACTTTGAACCAAACCCTTGATTCAATCCATTGGAGTATGGAGTGGTAGTACCTGTTAGGGTCCCATCTATGGGTTAAATGTATCAAAAAATGAGTTTTAAAAAATGTGTTTAAAGAAAAAAATGAATAAAAAAAAGTTTAAGATGTGTAATGGCAGAAGTATTTACTTCTGAGTTTGGTACATATAATTCATAGCCCTGTCTGCTGGGGCTTTGGAACACACCGACTGCACCTCTGCAGGGGGGGTAAGACACTCACCTTCCCAAATGGGGCCACCTGTTGGCTGTGGGTGATGCTTAAGGATAAAATCCTGGTGGATGAGCTGTCCATGACATGTCACATCCCATCTATGGATTAAATAAAAAAAAATGTATTTATAAAAAAAATTGTATATCCATTAAGAATTAATTTATTTCAAATCTTTATCAGCATTAAATGACCCACTGAGGTTTACTTAGGCTAGACGGGTGGTTGGAGAGGCACCCTCTGATCAATCGGCTGGTCACATCAAGCGCTAGCACCTATATGATTTTTCCTACCATATTACCCTTATAGCAAGGCCCAATCCTTTTTATCACATATGTGCTAGAAAGCTGTGGCTGAAGGTCTTCATGTCCTGTTAAACTGCACCTCTGCAGAGGGTAAGACTCCCCCAATAGGGCCACCTGTTGGCCGTGGGTGGCGACCCGTGATGCTTAAGGATAGAATCCGGGTGGATGAGCAGTTCATGACTTGCCGGTCGGAGAGGCCCCCTCTGATCAATTGGCTGGTCTCGTCAATCCCTAGCACCTATATGATTTTCCCAACCCTATTGCCCTTATGGCAAGCCCCAACCCCTTTTATCATATGGGTGCTAGAAGGCGGTGGCTGAGGGTCTACATGTCCTGGGAATGTTCTATCTAATGGTGAAGTTCCCGTTCTGGAGGTCTGGGGAATGTGAAGCACCCCTTCATCACCATTGGTCCCAGGTCCACTCTGACCTGGAGTGGTATTACCTGTTAGGGTCCTGTCTATGTGTTAAATAGAAAAAATTGTTTAAAAAAAAATTGAGTTAAAAATATTTTCGGCTAGATAGGAGGTTGGAGATCAATCGGCTGGTCATGTCAAGACCTAGCACCTATATGATTGTTCCAACCATATTACCCTTATAGCAAGGCCCAAACCTTTTTATCATATATGTGCTAGAGGGCGGTGGCTGAAGGTCTTCAAAATTCAGAATTAAAATGAAATTCTTGTAATTCTACTGTTGGTGATGTTTTTTTTAGCTCAGATTTCAAAGTAACAATTTTTCATCAAAAAGAAAAAAAAATTCTATTTGAACTTTGATGCTAGCTCAGTCAGTAGAGCACTTGCCTAGGAATCGTAATGTTCCTGGTTCGATACTGGCCCTCGCCAACTCAGCGTTTGAGTAGCACAAGGATATGTATGGTAAAGTAAGGAACTGATGTTATGTGTGGCACTTCACCTCTGACATTAAAACAATCTCCTTAGTCTATCACTAGTGAAAGGCGGATAGACTCCCTCACCGTTTGGCTACTACTATATGAATTGTCCACCCATTTCATTATTACACTGAATGTATCCCCTGTAGAGGGGGTATGTCCCCCCCCCCCCAAGTGGTGTTCTGGATATGACACTAAACTGCTTCTGATAGTGAGGTTTCAATTTTGAAGATCTGGGGAGCATTACATTTAGTCCCAAAGCCAAACTGAATTGGTGTGGTAGTATATGTTAGGGTCCCATATATGGGTCAAATACATCTGTTTAAAAATTCTTCATATATGATTGTTCCGTGTGCCAAAAAACTCTTAACTACTGCTGCTAGTAAATAAATAAAAGAAACCATTTATCTTAGAATGGTTAGAATTTTCTATAGAAGGATATTTCAACTTTTGTTCCTATAGCCTGGTTCTTACTGATAAACACATAATTCATTCTGTAACCATTATATCATATCTGATTTTAAAATTTCCAAACCTTAAACAATTTTTGGTTATTTCCTAGTTGAGTAATATGATATTACAGGGTGACCCAGAAAAAAATAGAACCCAAATTATTTATTTTATATGTAATAAAACTGTTAATTTTAACTAGGGGGATTAGGGTTGGGGTTTAGGGTTAATTTAATGGGAAAATAGATAAATAATTTGGGTTCTGTTTTTTCTGGGTCAACCTGTAATATCATGTTACTCAACTAGAGGGGGTTAGGGTTTAAGGTTAGGGTTAGGGTTTAGGGTTAGTTTAATGGGAAAATAAATAATTTGGGTTCTGTTTTTTTTCTGGGTCACCCTGTAATATCTTGTTACTCAACTAAGAAATAACCCAATTTTTTCTATGTCTTTATTCTGTTTTATTCATGAGCTTCTAAAATCTTGATGCCTCTTATAATAACAGAATTTTCCTATTCTTTATGGCCTGAATAAATGACCTACAGAGCAATAGTCACAGCTGTTTACTTTTGTTTTCATTTTATTTATATTTTTTCATGGCTGATTAATTATTATATAGCATGTGTAACAGATGAACGACACTGGTTGGCTGATGACAAGGATCATTTTAGAGAAACGGGCTTCCCAAGAACAACCTCTAAAAATATCCGCTACAATTCATCCGTCAAAAAAAGAAATCACTCTCTGAATGTGAGGGGGAGACAAAAAAACAAGATCCCCCACTAAATTCATGAAATAGTCTCATGTATAGAGAAAGGATTCCTACCAGGGAGATTGTGCATTTTTCAAGGAGTTTTTATTTATTCTAAGTTTTGCATATGATATCAGTATTTAAATGCTGTGTTTTTAAAGCCAAATGTTTTGGAGATACCTCAAAAGTAAAGGATAAACTACAATCAATGTTGTGTGTAAGTAATTATTATATTTAATTTATAAATTCTAAAAAAAAGTGTGTGTGTGGGGGGGGGGTTAGAATTGTTTATAGTGAAGAGGCTAGTTTAGCTCAGTAGGTTCAAAATTGCTGATAATAATTAAGGAGTTGATTTAGACTAGTTGGTACGGCTTTCACCTTATTCAATTTTTAAATTAAAAAAAAAAAAAAAGGTTTAAAATTGCTGATAATAATTAAGGGGTCGGATTGGACTAGTTGGTACGGCTTTCATCTTATTTAATTTTTAAATTTAAAACAAAAAAAGGTTTAAAATTGCTGATAATAGTTAAGGGGTTGATTTAGACTTATTGGTGGCTTTCACCTTATTCAATTTTTAATTAAAAAAAAAAAAAAAAAAAGGTTTAAAACTACTGTTTATAGTGAAGGGGCCAGTTTAGCCTAGTTGGTAACGCTTTCACTTAAAATTTATAAAAAAAGGGAGGGGTAAAATTGTTGTTTATATTGCTTAGTCGGTAGAGCTTTCACCTTATTTAACTTTGAAATTTAAATAAAAGGGTTTAAAATTGCTGTTTATAGTGAATGGGTCAATTTAGCCCAGTTGGTAGGCCTTTCATCTTATTTAATTTTAAAATTTAAAAAAAGTTTAAAATTGCTGTTTATATTACCTCAAAAGTAAAGGATAAACTACAATCAATGTTGTGTGTAAGTAATTATTATATTTAATTTTTGAATTAAAAAGAAAAGGGGTTTAGAATTGTTGTTTATATTGAAGGGGCTGATTAAATTAAAATTTGTTGAATAAAATCCATATCTCTTCTGGCTTGTCGATAAGACAAAATTGATAAATTAATATTCATAAGTCTTTCTTTATACAAACAGTTTTCCAAATCCTTCATTATTTTAGTAGCTCTTCTTTGTACTTCTTGGTCAGTTTTATATCCTTGATTAATCTTGGTTTTATTTATGGTATTTAATTTTTAAATTAAAAAAAAAAAATGCTTCAAAATTGCTGATCATAGTGAAGCACTACTTCATTATTGCTCCCTGGTCCACTCTGACCTGGAGTGGTAGTACCTGTTAGGGTCCCATCTATGGGTTAAATAGAACATTTGTTTACAAAAAAAATTGAGTTTAAAAGATCCTCTTGAGAATTTTCTAAGTCCAGAGCCCCATTTCCTATAAGGATTTATCAATAAATGGCTAAAAATGGCCTTTTCATTTAAAGTTACCTGTTATTGCCCATAAATCAAAGACTTCTAAATATGTTTAATATTACATTTAAACAAAGGCTATCATTTGAGGTAGATTAGAAAAATGAATGTGATTTCTGGCTGGGTGGAATGAGGTGGTATAGGATGTTAAGAGTTAAAAAATTTTCTTCAGACTATTGCTACGAATCTTTCAAAACTTTGCCGGTATTAAATGACCCACAGTGGTTGATATGCCGTAAAACAAACAAAAAAACATTGCTGCTGGTATGATATTTCTATAACCCAGTGCAACTTGGTTCCTATTGTAAAATTAACAAAAATTCCTGTTCAAAGTTGCCCTGTTTGTTGGGTAACTTTGAAAGTCTCGTTTGTTTGTTTTTTCCCCATTAAACTAACCCTAAACCCTAACCCAACCCCGTCTTCTTTTTTCTAGTAGATCAATAAATAAATAAATAATTTATCAGCCAATCAGAGTGGTTCCCCTTTTTTATGTTGGAGTTATAGGAAATAACCGGGTGGGGATATCAGGTAAAGTTTTTTCGAATTACAGGAAGCATGCCGGTTTTGAAAGATGTAGCCTACAATGGATGCAGGCAGCTTATTCTATGCCTCAGCAACTCTGAGCATGAAAAAATGTTTCTGAATACAAGTACAAATAATAGAAATAAAATCTTGTTTGACCCATTATTTTATTTTTAATGATGAAAAAAGATGTTAATGTATTTGAGTTATTTTTACTAGGAAGTACTAATTAGAATACTTCACACCTTCACAAATAGAAGCATCAAATCAACATGGATCAATGTTATTATTGAAGTCAGTTAGTCTACTGTTGGTTTTAATAACAGCAGCTAAGTACAACTTATATTTGAAGTGAGCACCTTTTTTGTTGCAAACCCAGATATTTATCTATCTGGCTGGGCTCCACTCTGCAAATGTTTTCTGGAAATACATCTCTTTTCTTACTCCGTGGATGGGTCTGTTCTTCAGTTTTAGTTTCCGGCTCTTGAGGATATTGAGGTTGAGGGGGAGTTGTTTCGGGGTCAGGTGTGTGCTCATCACAGGGCTGGGAAGAAGGTGTAAGGGGTTGGATGGTATTGTTTTTTCCGGTGTGTGTGTGTGTGTGTGTGTGTGTAGTGGGTCCTGCCACTGTGTTCGTGTCTGGGTCTTGGACTTTTTCTTTTTTCGGCTGACCACTATTTTGCGATCAGCCTTCTCCCCATCTGCCTCAAGGCGTCGTTTTACCCCAGCAAAACCGATCTCCATCAGGTCTAAGGGAATGAACACTTGTGTGGCCTATGGAGTCGGCTTGCTGGGGGTTGCATTTTTGGGGGTGGCCTTTGGAGATGGCCTCTTTGGTGAGGCCTTGGGGATTCATTCCTTGAGTTCTGATTGGCTGCTTGAGTTGAATGATATTGTGGAGTTTTATAAATACCCTGTCATTCTGCAGTAGACTTTGCAACTATTCGGGTTTGTATTGGGTTACAACCATTTGTTGCCATGTCTTCGCAATTCGACGGTAATTGGAACTTTGATTATTCTTCAGTTATGAGAATTCAATAGTTTATTTATATATACTTTTTTTTTTTTTTTTTTGTATCCTTCCGTCTACTAAAGACGATGCTGTAGTGTCCATTTTTCTTTTTATCTGCAACTGCATGAGTGGCTGAACAGACCAATTTTTGAATGGCAGTCTCTGTAGCAGTGACTGCAAACAAACAGTGATGCTTGCTGGAGTTGCTGTTGTCTCTCCTTCCTTTTGGCTCTCTTTTCCGTGGCAGCTTCTTTCCTCTCTTTTTCACTCCTTTTCGTTCCTTGTCTGATGAGGTGTCGCCAGGTCGCATGGACTTCTGCACAAGCCTCCCATATGTTGGTGTTAATGTGGCATGTCTTCATGTTTCTCTTACAGACATCTTTAAAATGCAGGCGTGGTCTCCCTACTGGTCGGGTGCCCTCTGCTAATTCACCATACAATAGGTCTTTGGGGATGCGGCCATTGTTCATCCTCCTGACGTGGCCAAGTCAACGCAGGCGTATTATTATTGTTGTTATGAGTTTTTCACATCAGCGTTAGCTGATGGTATTTCACTGGTGTCTGAGTGACAAGTCTCCTCAGGTCTCCAGGACTCTTCTGAGTATTCTAGCCGATTGCAGCAGTGCAGTAGTCTGGATGGTCTCAATTCTTCCTCTGATTTCCAGATCCTCCAATCTTTTTCCCAAGTTTATTGGGACCATTCCAAGTGCACCAACTACAATTGGTATCACTTTTACCCTCATATTCCACAGCTTTCTCAATTCTCTGGCATGGTCCAGGTATTTATCTTTTTGTTTTCCTTTATCTTCACCTTGTGATCTGCTGGAACTGCAAAGTCCACCAGTTGACATGTTCTCTATTTTTTGTTAATAGGTCTGGTCTCTTGGCTGGCATTGGGTGATCTGTCTTTATCTTGAAGTCCCAGAGAATTTTATGCTTTTCATTCTCAAGAACAGATTCTGGTTTATGCATATACCATTTTGTTGTATGGTCAAAATTTAATTTTTGGCATAATTCCCAGTGGATCACCTTCCCAACCCAGTTGTGCCTAGCTTTGTATTCCTGTTGAGCAAGTTTGCTACATTCACTTAATACATGGTTTACAGTCTCATCTCTGTCACCACACAGTCTACATTTACTATTTTGTTGTGTCTTATCAATTTTTATTATTATTATTCTACATATTATTATTATTATTAGTATTACTTGATAATTTGTATTATTTGGACTATTGTCCTCATCTTTAATATTAACAAAAATGATGAGGACAATAGTCCGAATAATCTAAATAATACAAATAATTTTAATATGTTGGAGAATAAAACAATATTAGAGATCAATAACACCAAGTAATTATTTATTAAACCTGGTTTTGTTAAAACCAGTATGCAAATGAGCCACTTTTGACTATAAATTAAATAATCATTGATAAACATACGCAATTCCTGAGGGTATTGCGACATAAGCAGTGACATACTTTTGGTTACAGACTGAGAAACACTGAATCTCCATTATAGTAACATTATAAAAATTCAGCTTTTTATTTGTCTGAATTTTTTTAGATGAAGCTTGATAATTTCTATTATTTAGATGTTTCAGACTCTTGTCCTCATCTTTATTGTTATATACACAACATTTCGGCTGATGTGCTCGTCAGCCTTCTTCAGGTATTTCTTGTTGAACTTGGAAGTCTTCATCTCGTAATTGGGAACCTTCACAGAACTTCAAATGGAACCCTTTATTTAATGCATTGGGGTAGATTGTTCTCATTCTTTTAACCATGGCTGGGTACAAGTGTTAAGCTATGATAAGTATTCTATATTTATTTTCATCTGCAGTCAAGATTGAATCTGCGGTAATCTTAACTTTAAGTGACTAAATTCCTACCATAAAATTGTACTTGAAATGAACTTAATTGTTATTAAAAAGACATTTTATGATATTTTGGAGTTAAAACCATGCATTAAAATGGATTTGAAAAGCATTGTTTTCTCCATGAAAATCATGTTGAATCAAAGATGGCTGCCATTGTTTACAAGCTTCTTCTCGGAAAAAGAACAAAGGGACTTAACTCTCATTGCTTTGAGAGTTAAGTCCTTTTAAGATTTAAATGAGAGTTAAGTTCCTTTGTTCTTTTTCTGAGAAGAAGTTTGTAAACAATGGCAGCCATCTTTGATTCAACATAATTTTCATGGAGAAAACACAATGCTTTTCAAATCCATTTTAATGCATGCTTTTAACTCCAAATACATATAAATGTATGTATGTGCATACATATCTGTATGTGAGTGTGTGTGTGTATCTCGGTAATGTGTGCGTGACTTTTAGATTTTTAAATGGGTCAAGAGTGGTTTGTTTGATG
Source organism: Doryteuthis pealeii (assembly GCA_023376005.1). Classification (NCBI taxonomy): domain Eukaryota; kingdom Metazoa; phylum Mollusca; class Cephalopoda; order Myopsida; family Loliginidae; genus Doryteuthis; species Doryteuthis pealeii. The sequence goes on from CM042173.1 coordinate 42,497,799, forward strand.
TGGGGTGGTCAGTGTTTGTTTATTTAGGTGTTATTGGCCCTCTTCATATTTGTCGCCTCGACTTTTTAATGTTATCCCAAGGTACTGAGTCTATTTTCTGATTAAAAACAAATGGATGGAAACTTTTTAAATCTTTTTTATCCATCTGTACTCGTGGTTTTCGATGACAGATTTAGTGTCAGTATCTTTTTGAATTCTTTCGATAAGGGTAAATTTGGCGTCTCTGTCAAAGTCATGGTCATCTAGTCGGAAGTGTTGCTCGACTGGGATGAGCTTGCTATGATCTGTATTTTTTATGCGATATCTGTAATTAGTAAGCCTAAAATAAAATGCCCACTCAGACTTGCCAACGTACTGCTTCTTGCACTTGGTGCAATCGAGTAGGTAGATTACGTTTTTGCTTTTGCAGTTCGATTTGTGGTAGATTTTGAAGGTCTGTTTTGTTGTTGAGCTGGTAAATGTGTCTGTTGTTTTTATTTGTTTGCAGCATAGGTTGTTTTTCGTACTACAGGGTCGGCAGAATTTTGTGGAGTTAATTGTTGGTCTCATGTTGACTACTCTATTGTTTGATATATTGTTACTTCCTATCATTTCTCTGAGGTTATGAGGTCGGCGATAGGTGACTATACCGGGTTCTTGGAAAATATCTCTTAGTTCAGGGTTTATTTTCAAGATGCTCCAGTGTTTTTTGATTATTTGACTATAGTGTGTGTGTGTTGTGGAATAGCGTTCAATTTGAGGGTACAAGGCATGTGCTGGTTTAATGTAGTAATTAACATTGATAGTGGTATAAATAGTTAACTCAGAAAGTTAAGTTGTTTTTTTTTTTTTTTTTTTTTTTTTTTTAAGGGAAATAGAACTGGTTTACTATATAATTGTTGGTGATCATGTTAGTAAGAGAAAAGAAGGTAGTAAGTTAGAATAGATAAAATAAATTAAGTTCATAGAAGGGGGTGAACTTACCGCAAGTGGAATCCGTGGAAGGTAAATTAGACTGAAATTGGGATGAACACATTATTCCATTATATATTTAAAAAAATCATCTAAAAGTTTCATTCACAAAAAATATGTTAAAAAAAAAAGAAAAACCTTTAGAAAATTGAACATTATCACCAATTCATTAAAAAAACATAGTTGGCATTAAATGACCCATTGAGGTTGATATGCCATAAAACAAGAACAAATCAATCAATCAAATCCATTATATATTAGTGGTAGGGGTGGTGGACTTTTTCATTGGCTCACACTGACTGTGGTTTCCCTATTTAAGAGTTTGAGTTCTTGTGTAGTTTATTTCAAAGCAAAATGTCAATGCTAGCAGCATGTAGCTTGCAGGGTGGCAACTTGAAGATGCTGGATTTAAGTTGGGTTTGCTATCGGAGCCGATATGATGCACAAGAATCCATAATCAGCGATGAAGATAGTGCATCACTGATGACCACCCTGTACGCATCCATAAGATGTCTTGTATGACTATATATAATAATAATAATAAATGTGAAGACAACAGGCCAAAAAATCTAAATAGTATAAAGTTTGCTACATAATTGTTAGTAACCTAACAATTATGTAGAGTTAGTGTAGAAATCAAAATGGCTGTTAGAAATTACGCTTACAGTTTTTTGAGTGGGAGTATATGACAATATCATGGAAGATTGATTGGCACATGTTAGCCTTGTGTTAACCCCTTTTCCTGTAGATACCGTGAGAATTAGAGAAATGAGAAACAAAGGTTCTTTCTGGTTTTGATTTGAAAGAGTTAAGTCTGTACTGGGCAAGCTATGGAGGTAGCAAGTCGTGATAAGCGCGCTCCCATACTCACATTCTGTGCAGTTAGTCTGGATGAGGATTTCTAAATAAAATATGATATAAAGAAAATCTAAGTCTTGGGTTATTTATCCAAAAACTACTAATGACCCAGGGCTTCTGATAGGCGAGAAATCCCTAATGGAAGATCAGACACGAAATCTCCAAATGAAAGTTCCAGACACTAGAAGAAGAACTCCCAGCTACATAAGATAGTGAACTGATATAGAAGAAGAATGTATAACAAGTTCAGCATTGTTCAAGTTTATCCTGTTTTATGGCATCTACAAACAAATAGGTCTTCCACAAATCTTTAATGCTCTCTACTTGATCTAAGAAATTTTTAAACCATACTCAAGTTGTGTATATGCTTAAGGATGGAATCCTAGTGGCTGAGCTGTCCATGACGTGCAACACTCGACTTTGCCCCTTACTTGGGCTAGACAGGTAGTCAGAAAGGCTCCCTCCGATTAATCTGTTGCCATAAGGGCAATAGTGTTGGGACAATCATATAGGTGCTAGGTCTTGATGTGACCAGTTGATTGATCGGAGAGGGCCCCTCCTTCTGGCTGTCTAGCCGAAAGGGCCAAAGTGCAGTGTTGCATGTCATGAACTGTTCTATATATATCTCTAAGAAGATAAATGAATTCAGTGCTTTTCTTTAGATAAAAAAAGGTAAATTTGACCCATAGATGGGACCATACTACCACTTCGGGTAAGAGTAGAACTTGTCGATCCGAGTTCAAATCCAGGATGAGGCTGTTTACATTTCCATTTCACATATCGCTAATACCTTTTGGAAAGGTATGCATCCAACTACTATCCCTCCAGCTATGAGTAAGTAGTAGGGCAGACTGGGCTCTTATACCTTGGTTAGGTAGGTAACCTGTCTAGAAGGAAAAAAAACTCTTGCAGCTTGCCTGTGGCAGAACAGTTGTATAAATACATACTTCTCTACCATCCCTGTCAGGTGTGGCTTAAGAATACACCAATTGCACCTCTGCAGAGGCGTAAGACTCCCCTAATGGGTCCAGCTATGGGTGGTGACTGGTGATGCTTAAGGATGGAATCCTAGTGGCTGAGCTGTCCATGACATGCAACACTCGACTTTGCCCTTTACTTGGGCTAGACAGGTAGTCAGAAAGGCTCCCTCCGATTAATCGGTTGCCATAAGGGCAATAGTGTCGGGACAATCATATAGGTGCTAGGGCTTGATGTGACCAGTTGATTGATCGGAGAGGGCACCTCCTTCTGGCCGTCTAGCCTAAGAAAGGGCCAAAGTGCAGTATTGCATGTCATGAACTGCTCAGCCACCAGTATTCTGTCTGTAAGCATCATGGGTCGCCATCCACGGCCAACAGGTGACCCCATTGGGAGGATTTTACCCCTCTGCAGAGGTGCAGTCGGTATATTCTACAAACCCAACAGACAAGGCGGTCAAAGGTAGCACTGTATCTAGCTATAAAATTTTTGGAACTAAAGTCTTACTGTTCTCTAACAACATAGCTCAGTCGGTAGAGTGTCAGACTAGGAACCACAAGGTTTCAGGTTCGATTCCAGCTCTCGCCAACTCAGCGTATGAGTAGCACAGGGATCTGTGAGGTAAAGTGACGAGCTGATGGTAGGTGTGGCGCTCCACCTCAGATGCCAAAAACAATCTCCTTCGTCTAGCACTAGTGAAAAGGGGATATACTCCCTCGATGTCTGGCTGATCCCAAGAAATAAATTAAAGTTGATTTAAAATAACTCAAATTGACTTTACCTTCGAGGTCCAAATATAGGCTAAGTGGAAGAGAAAGAATCTTTGTGCTTCTTGAATGAGGTCTAGCGTGGAAAAGGATGAATTTAGGGGCAGGTGGGGAAAGGGAAAGGAAAACGGTGTCATATAGGATTTGTCCCGGCCTGATAAAATTGGCCGCTAAGGAAGGTAACTCTAAGGGTTAACCGCCCTGTCGGTGGGGCGTTAGAATGCACCGACTGCACCTCTGCAGAGGGGTAAGATTCACCCAAATGTGGCCACCTGTTGGCCGTGGGTGGCCACCCAAGATGCTAAAGGACGGAGTCTTGGTGGATGAGCAGTCCATGACCTGAAACACTCCACTTAGACCCTTATTTAGGCTAGATGGGCGGTCGGAGAGGCCCTCTCCGATCAATCGACTGGTCATGCCCTAGCACCTATATGATTGCCCCTACCCTATTGCTCTTATGGCAAGCCACAACCCTTTTTATCATATGGGTGCTAGAAGGCGGTGGCTGCGGGTCTACATGTCCTGGGAATGACGTTAAACTCTATCTGATGGTGAGGTTCCAGTTTTAGAGGTTTGGGGAATGTGGAGCACCCCTTTATCACCATTGCTCCTTGGTCCACTCCGACCCGGAGTGGTAGTACCTGTTAGGGTCCATCTATGTGTTAAATAGAAAAACATGAGTTTATAAACAAAATTTGATTATCCATTAAGAATTAATTTATTTCAAATCTTTGCTGGCATTAAATGACCCACCGAGGTTGATATGCCGTAAAACAAAACAATCCAAGACATAAAATTGGCTGCTAAGGGAAGTAACTCTTAAGGGTTAATTATCTAAATGCGTCACATGACAACAACAGTGAGAAAAATCTAAATGATACAAATCATCAAGCCTCATCTAAACAAAAGTTCAGACAAATCTATTCTTTGCATCATAAATTGTAAAAAAATTTTTCCAAAAAGCCGTAGACTTTATGCTTAGATTAGATATTAATACAATGATATTACTCATTAATTCCTCTAGGGTAGTAATTGTCCCTCCACTGTTTATATAATTGTATTTAATGAAATATTGAGATATTGTTATGAATATATCTATTGTTTTTAGGTAACATGTTGTAGAAACACTCCTAACCAAATGTATTATTTTTGTGTGAAATTTTCTATTAAGCAATTTAAAAATAGTTTTTATTGGTCAATAATATTTGCTTTGACACAAGTCTGGTGTTCAATTAAGTGTATTTACTGAAATAATCAATACCATTTCTTTACTGAGATGATATTAAATAACATAATATAATTTTAAGAGATCTGGGCATTTTTAGATTAAATCCCATTTAAAAGATAAGACAATTTCCAGAGATCTGGGCATTTTTAGATTAAATCCCATTTAAAAGATAAAAAAATTCCATAGATCTGGGCATTTTTAGATTAAATCCCGTTTAAAAGATAAGACAATTTCCATAGATCTGGGCATTTTTAGATTAAATCCCATTTAAAAGATAAGACAATTTCCATAGATCTGGGCATTTTTAGATTAAATCCCATTTAAAAGGTAAGACAATTTCCATAGATCTGGGCATTTTTAGATTAAATCCCATTTAAAAGATAAGACAATTTCCATAGATCTGGGCATTTTTAGATTAAATCCCATTTAAAAGATAAGACAATCTTCAGAGATTTGGGCATTTTTTAAATCAAATCCATCTAAAAAAAAAAAAAAGATAATTTCTAGAAATCTGTGAATTTTGAAATCAAATCCCTTTCAAAAAATGAGAAGAAAAAAAAACATTTCCAAAAATCTGGCCATTTTGAAATTAAATCCCATCTAAAAATAAAAAAGACAAGTTTCAGAAAGCTGGGAATTTTTTAATTAAATCCCATTAAAAAAAAAAAAAAAATTTGCAAGGGCCCTGGTTCAATACTGGCCCTTGCCAACTCAACGTATGAGTAGCACAGGAATCTGTGCGGTAAAGTGAGGAGCTGATGGTAAGTGGCACTCCACCTCAGATGCTAAAAAACAATCTTCCTGGTCTAGCGCAAGTGAAAAGGGGATAGATTCCCTCACTGTCTGGCTGATATCGACTTTAGGCCCCTCACCCTGACGACGACGACTTATAAAAACAAAAGAAAATTTCTAGAAATCTCAACATTGTGAAATTAAATCCCTTCTTAAAAAAAATAGACAATTTCCATAGATTTGGGTATTTTGAAACTGACAAACTTTCCTTTCACTTTTATTAAACAATTTTTTTATCCATGGAACTAAATCCAAATATTTCATCAGAATGAAAGACCGTATTTTGAGTATTATTTATCAGTTGTCTTTTGTGTTTAATGTTTTATCTTTGTATTTTTATGCACAAAACAAATCTGTTAAAATCTTTATATACTTAGGTATAGGAAGAAAAAAATCACAGTTTGGATAAAATCCAACAAAATGGAAAAATATAAATGGAAAAAATAATTTCATATTTGGAAAAAATAAATAAACTGTCACCATTAGATTAATTCATGGGTAACTTAATATTTCGTCTATTTCTTGAAAGTCTTCATCAGAATGAATCAAGAATTTTAAATTTATAACTAATTTCCTAATCCGCCCCTAACGATAGCCTTTGTTTAAATGTAATATTAAACAATATTTAGAAGTCTTTGATTTAAGGGAAATATCTTGGATAACTTTAAATGAAAAGACCATTTTAGGCATTTTTTGATAAATACTTATAGGAATGGGGCTGTGGACTTTGAAAATTCTCAACAGGATGTTAAGAGTTAAATATACATAAGTGTAAAAAATATAAAAGGGAAAAAATAAATAAACTGACACAATTAGATTAATTCATAGCATTAATTCAATTAGATAATTAATAGCATCAGATTCACACAACCACTATACACTTAACATCTTTCATTTTGTTCCTCACATAAACATCACCTAACAGTGTCCTGAAGATGGTATAAAATACCAAAATGCTTAAGTATTGACACTAAAAATTGTTTCCTGATCGTAACATTCTGTGTTTGTTATATTTTAAAATATTTTCTTCACATATTGTCGGATTAATTTCCTCATCGTATTTCCATTAATTCATGAGTAACTTAATATCGTCTATTTCTTGAAAGTCTTCATCAGAATGAATCAAGAATTTTAAAGAATTTTAAATTCATAACAACAAATTTAAAAACATAGATATGAGCAAAGATAAAAAAAAAGAAGGTTGGTTGTTTGGATTTTACAGCAAGTCAACTCTCGGTTTATTTTATGGCGAAGATGTTTTCTGTTTTATTCAATCTTGTTGGATATTCAATTATTTTAAGTCATTTAAAGTTGTCTTTTGTATTTAATGTCTTATCTTTGTGTTTCCCTCCGATCAATCGGCTGGTCACGTCAAGCCCTAGCACCTATATGATTTTCCCAACCCTATTGCCCTTATGGCAAGCCCCAACCCCTTTTTTATCATATGGGTGCTAGAAGGCGGTGGCTGCGGGTCAACATGTCCTGGGAATGACGTTAAACTCTATCTGATGGTGAGGTTCCAGTTTTGGAGGTTTGGGGAATGTGGAGCACCCCTTTATCACCATTGCTCCCTGGTCCACTCTGACCCGGAGTGGTAGTACCTGTTAGGGTCCCATCTATAGGTTAAATAGAAAAATGTATTTATAAAAAAATTGTATTATCCATTAAGAATTGATTTATTTCAAAACTTTATCGGCATTAAATGACTCACCGAGGTTGATATGCCGTAAAACAAAACAAACCAAACCAAACTTATATTTATGTTTGTATGCACAAAACAAATATGTTAAAATCCTCATTTATTTATGTATAGGAAGAAACAAACACTGTTTGGATAAAATCCGACAAAATTAAAAAAAATAAAAATATAAAAATATGATTTTATGCGTCGTGTCTATATGTGTTGATTTATCTATATTCTTCCATTTTTATTACACACACACACACAAACACACACACATATAATATATATATATATATATATATGAAAAATAGATGGAAATTAATCCGACAGTATGAAATTTAACATTTTGAAAAAACAAATGATGTTTGTTATGTAATTGCTGACAGAATCTGTTTCGACCAAATCGATAAATTGGTCTTCATCACGAGCAACATAGACGGGAAAGAAAGATATCTGTTAAAAGAGTCTTTTAACGGATATCTTTCTTTCCCGTCTATGTTGCTCGTGATGAAGACCAATTTATCGATTTGGTCGAAACAGATTCTGTCAGCAATTACATAACAAACATCATTTGTTTTTTCAAAATGTTAAATTTCATATATATATATATTATATATATATATATATATATATATGAGGAGTAATAGATTGGGTAAATCTAACAAAATATAAAAATAATATATGAACCAACACAATACAATCAAATTAATTCACAGGTAGCTTAATATTTCATCTTTATTTCTAAAAGACTTCATCAGAATGAATTAAAAATTTGAAATTTATAACTACAAATTTGAAAATGTAGATATGAAGAGAGATAAAGGGGGGGGGGGTCTTTTCTCCCTTTTCCTTTTTTTCTTCACTCTTTGTCCCTTTCTTTTCCCCTGCTTTTTTATCCCCCTCCAATCAATTGGCTGGTCATGTCAAGCCCTAGCATCTATATGACTGTCTCAGCCCTGTTGCCCTTATGGCAAGCCCCAACCCTTTTTATCATGTCTATGCTAGAAGCTGGTGGCTGAGGGTCTTGATGTCTTCAGTATGACATTAAACTCTGATAATGAGGTTCCAGGTCTGGGGAATGTGGAGTACCCCTTTATCACCATTACTCCCAGGTCCACTCAGATCCAGAATGGTAATACCTGTTAGGGTCCAATCTATGGGTTAAATAGAAAAACATGAGTTTAAAGTCAAATTGAGTACCCAACAAGAATGAATGAAACAAAAACGTCTTTGGCATACAATGACCCAATAAGGGTTGACATGCCGGAAAAAACCAACCAACCAACCCCCTCAATCAACTGGGATATTCTTCTATATAGATGTTGCTTCTTCAGATCAAACACTGTGTTCAACTCTGATGGAATTGGCTTACGGTTAAGTCATGTTGAAAGCACTAATTTCTGCTAAATCACCAAAGTTATTCCCAGGTCCACTCTGACCCAAAGTGGTATTACATGTTAGGGTAATCTATGGGTTAAACAGAAAAAAATGTTTTAAAAACAAAAATTAAAAAAAACCCCAAAAAACATCTTCAGCATAAAATAACCCAATGGGTTTGACATGCAGTAAAACCCAACCAACCTTTTGTATCTTTCCTCATGTCTATGTTTTTTTAAAAATTTGTTGTTATAAATTTAAAATTCTTGATTCATTCTGATGAAGACTTCCAAGAAATAGACAATATTAAGTTACCCATGAATTAATCTAATTGTGTCAGTTTATTTATTTTTTCCCATTTATATTTTTTACACTTATGTATATTTAACTCTTAACATCCTGTTGAGAATTTGCAAAGTCCACAGCCCCATTCCTATAAGGAGTTATCAAAAAATGCCTAAAATGGTCTTTTCATTTAAAGTTACCCAAGATATTTCCCTTAAATCAAAGACTTCTAAATATGTTTAATATTACATTTAAACAAAGGCTATCGTTAGGGGAGGATTAGGAAATGTGACTTCGAGCCAGGCAGGCCCCGACTCTAACTTTTTTCATGACCGTCCCGAACAAAAATTATCAACCATCCCGAATAGGGTTTGGACCGTCCCGAAATCAAAATATTTTTGTTTAATTCATTAGCATCATCTATACTTGTCAGTCATCAGTAGCATGATAACATGTAATAAAACATTAAGAAAAGCTGAAGCAGTGATAATTCTGGATATTTGGACAAAAAATCCATTTCCTAGTGTGTTTTGAGCTAAAAAAAAAACTTTTTTTACTTTGAGTGACCCTGAGTAGGGTTAGTAGTACATAATTCAGTCCTTTTAAACTATCTTCCTCCACCATTATTCATTACATGGCTTTGGGAATAGACCTGCGGTGACGTAGCCTCACTTTGAGGTCAGCATTCAGGCAATCACTGGACGGCCATTATTGGAATGTAGTACTAACTTTTAGGAAAAAATTTTACCGTCCTCGGCAAACTGTCCCGGATGACGTATTGTTCGTCCCGGATGTAATTTTTATCGTCCCTGAGACGACGGGACTGTGTTAATGTCGAGCCCTGGAGCCGGGTGGAATGAGGCGGTATAGGACGTTAAGAATTAAAAAGGGGTCTGGTTTAGCTCAGTTTGGAGAGCATCTGCCTAGAAATTGCAAGGTTCCAATTTGATACCAATCCTCACCAACTCAGCACATGAGTAACACAACTTGTGTAGTGTGATCTGTGTGATAAAATATTTCAGAGCTGACAGTTGGTGTGGTGTTCCACCGGAGCAAAACAATCTCTCTGGTTTAAAGCTAGTGAAAAGGGTATAGACTCCCTTGCTGTTCAGGCTCATATCAAACAATAGGCCACTCTGCAGACCGTCCTGTCGGTTGAAGCTGTAGAATACACTGAACTGCAACCTCTGCAGAGGGGTAAGATGTCCCTACCTGTTGGACTACTGTTGGCAGGGTGGCAACCCGTGATCCTTAAGGAGGAACCCTGGTGGCTGAGCAGTCCATGACATGTAGGCATTCCACTTTGGCCTTACTTGGGCTAGACGAACAGTTGGAGAGGCCCCCCTCGATCAATCAATGGTCACATCAAGCCCTAGCACCTATAGGATTGTTCTGGCCCTATTGCCTTATAGCAGACCACCAACACTTTTTATCATATATGTGGTAGAAGGTGGTGGCTGAGGGTCTTAGTATCCTGGATAGGACAAACTGCATCTAATTGTGAAGTTCAACTCTAGGGAGTGTAGAGTACCCCTTCATCGCTGTTATTCCCAGGTCCACCCTGACCCGGAGTGGTAGTACCTGTTAGAGTCCCATCTATTGATTAAATATTTAAAAAAAATGAGTTTAAAAATAATCGAGTTTAAAAAAAAAGAAAGAATTTTCAAATACTCATCAATAATGAATAAAGCAAGATGTCTTCGGCATAAAATAACCCAACAAGAATTGACATCGCGTAAAATCCAACCAACCCACCACTCTACAGACTTTACTACTAATATTTAAAAAAAAAAAACAAACAAACATTGTATCAGATATTGATTTCACAACCTGTTTTCACAACAGACTAATGGAAAATTCGTTCTGGTAACATGAGGTGTATTAGTTTATAGACTTTTCTGCTGTTGTAGAAATAGATATATTTTTTTATGTTAAATTTGTTAAATAAAATTCCATAAATATTCAATGATTAATAGAAATGTTCTTTGTCATTTGGCAGCGAAGGAGAGAAACATTTTAATAGTAAAGCAACAGATGTATCTTACGAGGGTTTGTCAAAAAGTAATGCCATTTTGTTTAGGATAGGTTTAATCACAACACAGGAATATGTATCATACATCAAAATGAAGCTGGTCCTCTGTGGATCACATCCGTACAGAGGACCAGCTTCATTTTGATGTATGATACATGTTCCTGTGTTGTAATTATACCTGTCCTAAACAAAATAGTATTACTTTTTGACTGCCCTCGTATTATAACTAGAAAAAAAAAACACCCTCCAGGCAGTATAAAAATTATTTTTGAAAGATATTGCCTAAGGGTGTAAGAGTTAAAAATTCATGGCAGAGGTTTTTTTTTCATAAGTAAGCAAAATCTTTTGGACAGTTTCTTTATGGTGTGGTATTATTATAGTCTATGGAGAATTTGGGTTTGAAAAGAAAACAGTAATGAGATTCTGGAGAAAAAGAAAGAAAAAAGAATAGACAAAAAGAGGTTAAAGTTTGGAAGGGTAAACACTTAACAGGGGCCAGCCATTGACCGACCAATGACCGCAGAACTAGATTTAAAAATAAAAACGGAAATTCCGGGTTTTGAGCGGAAATGGAAGTGACCTTCCCCACCCCTCAGACCACAAATGGAAATAAAGAAAATTCGATCTTTTTTCGCCGGTCCCGAGAAGGGTAGCAATGAACAGCGTGCATGAACGTAATTTACGATAGAATAGCTTGACCTTACTCTCTCACTTTCCTTCACTCTGAAAAAGAACCCAAGAGCCTAGATAAATAAACAACCCCTTTTTGACTATTCGACTTTCGTATGTTTGTTACATAATTATTGGATCCCTAATGCTTTTATAGGTAGTGTAGAAATCATAATGGCAATTAGTGCAGCTGATGGCCTTGAAGAGTGAGTGACAGCGCTTGACCTCACTCTGACCTTGCCTTCCAGGGATAAATCGTGAGAACCGGAAGACATAGAAGATCCTGTTCCGGTTTAAGGATAGAAGTAATTCAGTCAGTCAGAAGTTAGAAGCCGAGCTAGCAAGATGTAAGGATCTGCGCAGACGTCTGGTTGGGGATTTGGAAATAAAGTAACATCAACGTAAATCGAAGTCTTGTGTTTATTACCTAAAAATACAATGACACAGGGCTTCTGATAAGGAGTGATCCCCAAACAGAAACCTGACCCAAAGTCCCCAGGAGAGTCCAGACTTTAGAAGAGACCAGACCAAGATGTTAGACGATCAGAATAGCAAAGCCGCCAGAAGAAAAGACGACTAGAGTAAGAAGTAAGAAAAGGGTATACAATGTTATATAGATTGGGTACTGTGAAAAGATCAGTATATAACATGTTGTTACTGAACTAACAACGCTACTACGATAGAATAGCTGACCTTACTCTCTCACTCTCCTTCACTCTGAGAAAGAACCCATGAGCCTAGAAAGAAATAAACAACCCCTTTTGACTATACGACTTCGTATGTTGTTACTGAACTAACAATGGCTACTACACGACCCGTCTTGCTTGTACGCAACATTATACCTATGACTTAGTGATAGGATATTTTGTATTTGAAAAACAAAACTGACAAAGTTTGTTGGATGAGAAGTTGCTGTCTAGATATACACTTTTTAAACATCTACAGGGTGATTGTAAAGTACTCGTTATTTCAAAAAATCTTATAATTTATTTCTGAATCATTATTTTTACAAAAAATAAATATGAGAAGAACACACATAACATGGAGTTTTATTTAAAATTCTATATTGGGCACCAGCATTCGGCTCCAGTCTCTCAAGCCTCTTGGAATAACATCAATTGATTTTCCCAGGAACTCTTGTCGAATGGCATTTTAGAAAAAATAAATTAGTTCAAAATACTCACGAGTTTAAGGTTACATTTTTCTAAAAAATGATATTTTAAATGTAAACAAAAAATATAAAACAAATCCTAAGTTAAACAAACATTTTAATATATAGATTCTTAGCAAATTTAAAAAAATTTGATAAGGCATCTGCTAAATATTTTCCTCTAAACCTTGGTGTTTCTAAAAATCCTTTTAGTACAGTCATGGACAGGGTACTTCTGCTAGTGTTATAATATATATATATATATAATAGACACATAAAATTGTTTCCCCTGATCATAACATCCTGTGTTTGTTATATTTAAAAAAATATTTTCTTCTCATATTGTCGGATTAATTTCCTTAGCGTATTCCATATATATATATATATATATATATATATATGAGTTAAGAGTAAGAAATGAATCCAACGGTATATGTATAGATAAAAGGGTATGGAAAACACACTTTGTTATTAAAATGAATATATTTTTATATATCTTTTTCATTGCTAATATTGACAATATTTCGATTTATCATCATCAGAGGCATAATGATAATTAGGTCCGTTTTAGATGTAAATGTTTTTAATCCGGACTCACAAGAGAGAAGCAGAAAATAATTTAAATTCAAATCGGAAGCATTGTTTTTCCAAAAAAGCGTGTATCTCGTGCGATCGCTTCATCTTGCTCATTCGCTGCATCTCACTTTTATATATACTAGCAAATATATGCACCCTCCGGGTGCAAGTATTTAAGTTTAATATAATAAAATATTATATTAAATTAGAAAGGCTAAATAAGAATACCGATAAAAAGATTTGAAACAGAGGGAGTATAATAAAAAATAGAACAATTGAAACTTACTCTTCCATCACTCTTGTCTTTCATTGTTATTTTTTCTGATTTAAGTATTTAGTTAAAACAGGAAGTAAAGAATAAAATGACAGTTATTTTTTCTTGTTAATGGATTTCATTTAAGATTCATTGAAGAGATTTTTGATTATATTCATTAAAATAAAACCAAACAGTTAGAAATCAATAAATACTAAGACATATTTAATAAAATCACATTTTTAATATCAATATGCAAATTAGCCTTCCCGTTCACACTGTAAACCACTATTTTGTTGTATAATAAATATAATTGCCATGTTGTCAGTATGTAGACATGGATAACAGTATTAATAATGTAAAACAATTTTATTAATAATTGAGGTTTAAATAAAAATACAATCATGGAAAATGTGATGTCAATAACTAAGGGAATAGTGATATGAGTAGTAATATAGTTTCGGTTACAGACAGAAAAGCAACACCTCCATTATAATAAGATATATATTATATTATTATATTTTTTATAGATATGTATATGTATATCACTGTATATATATAAAATACTAAATGATAAAATGAAGCTAAGAATGTGTCTTATTTGCACATTAATTCAAATGAAAATTGTTTATTCCAGTGTATATGTTTATTTCTTTTTAAATAATTTTTTTAAAGATTTTTTTCTGATTAAAAATTCACACTGAAATGTCCAATTGGACACATAGCCTAGTGGATGAGGGAGTTAGGTTAAGACAGTTCTAAGTGACAGTTATCTCTAAACTGCAGGTTCAATCCTGGTCAGGGGCAGCAGTAATATAGAATAATAATTAACACAGCTTAACCCCTGTACCCAGTTATGGTTAGCAGAATGAGAATAGGATATACTCGTGGACTGAATAAAAGGGTTAGGTTCAAAGTTCGTGATGGCTCCTGATTATGACAAGAAGGTTCCCAAGTTCGACAAGAAATACCTGAAGAAGGCCGGAGGGCACATCGGCCGAAACGTTGTACAGATAACAATGAAGATGAGGACTATAGTCCGAATAATACAAATAATACTAAAAAATTTGTATTCGTTTTACAAAGAAGTTAAGAATAAAAATTTTCTTTATATGTAAGTGGAAAAATCCAGTATCTGTTTATTCTATAGTTTAATTTCTTTTTTCTTTTTTTTAAAGTTTTTGAGTTACACTGATTAAAATGAATTTTAATGATAAAAGAAACTAAGAATTTGTGTATCATAATATTCGTTTATTTTAGGAATTGTTTTTTGTTTGTTTACATTTAAATATTATTTTAAAAAAGTGACCCTAAACTCATGCGTAGTTTGAAACATAATTTTTTTTTTTTAAAGACTAGTTACACTAGTATTAGTCGGACTATTGTCCTCATTTTCATTGTTATCTGTACAACGTTTCGGCTGATGTGCCCTCTGGCCTTCTTCAGGTATTTCTTGACGGACTCAGGAACCTTCTTTTCAAACTCGGGAGCCATCATGGAACTAACCCTTTATTCAGTCCACGGGGTATCCTATTCTCATTCCGCTAACCATAGCTGAGGTTAAGCTATGTTACTGCTGCCCCTGACCAGAATTGAACCTGCATTCTAGAGATAACTGTCATTTGAACTGTCTTAACCAAACTCCTTTATCAACTACGCTATGTGTCCAGATACATAGCATAGTGGATAAAGGAGTCGGGTTAAGCTAAGAATTAAAAATGTGCCTTTACATGTAGGTGGAAAATCCAGTATCTATAATTTTATTTATTCTATAATTTTTATTTTATTTTTAAAAAATTACACTGATTAAATTGAATTTATTTTTTTTTACCCTTGTATTTTATGTATTATAATATTTGTTTATTTTAGAAATTGTTCATTTTTTTTTTTGTTATATTTAAAATATTATTATAGTGAATGAAATGAACTTTGACAGTTCTTTGATATCTACAGTTTTTTTGTTTTTTAAAATTAGACCTAAATTAGATATTTATATTCTATATATAGACAATCTTTTTTTCTTTTTAATTGCGTATATTTTTACTGAAATATAAAATCTAAATTCTTTATTTCTCTGTATACGTCTAGTTTGCCTTTTATTCATCTGTCCATTTTAAGAGCTTCAGGTAAAGTTTTTTTTTTTATAAAAGTAAGAAATAATTTCTACATATTTAAAAACAAAAAAACAGACCATAATACTTTAGATAGATTAAACAAAAACGTTTTTTCCATTTTTTCAAACATTTTTTTTCAACATTTTTTAAATTTTTTTTTTTCCACATTTACATTTTCTGTAATTTCTGTTTTTTCTTGTCTCTGTTACTTGCTAATAATTTCTTTGCTATTATAGAAGCGACAGATATGGGCATTCTGTATATTTTTACTGAAATATAACATCTAAATTCTTTATCTCTCTGTATATGTCTAGTTCACGTTTTTTTTCATCTGTCCATTTTAAGAGCTTTAGGTAAAGTTTTTTTTTTTTATAAAAGTAAGAAATATTTTTTTTACATATTAAAAAACAAAAACAAAAAAAAAAGACCATAATAGTTTGGATAGATTAAAACAAACATTTTTTATTTTTTTAACATTTTTTCCATAACATTTACATTTTCTTTAATTTCATTTTTGTTTTGTCACTTTTACTTACCAGTTCTTGGCCATTATATAACATCTAAATTCTTATTTCACCTTTTATTCATCTGTCCATTTTAAGAGCTTCATACAAACTTGTGTTTTTTATATAAAATAAAAAATGATATCTCTACATATTTAAAAAAAAAAAAAACAGACCATAATAATTAAAGATAGATTAACTCTTAACATCCTGTTGAGAATTTTCTAAGTTCAAAGCCCCATTCCTATAAGGATATATATAAATGTCTAAAAATGGCCTTTTCATTTAAAGTTACCTGTTATTTCCCGTAAATCAAAGACTGCTAAATATGTTTAATATTACATTTAAACAAAGGCTAATCATTTGGGGTAGTTTAGGAAAATAAATGTGACTTCTGGCCGGGTGGAATTGGGCGGTATAGGACATTAAGAGTTAAACAAAAAGGTTTTTTTTTTTTTCAACATTTTTTTTCCATTTTTTTTCAACATTTTTTTCATTTATATTTCAACTTTTTTTTCATTTATTTTTTCCATTTTTTTCCCTTTTTTTTCTTCCATTTTTATTCTTCCATTTTTCAATTTTTATTTTTCATTTTATTTATTCAACAAATTTTTTTCATTTATCTTATCAACATTTTTTTCCTTTTTTTTCTTCAATTTTTTTTTCCATTTTTTTCCATTTTTCTTCCACATAACATTTACATTTTCTATAATTTCTGTTTTTTCTTTGTCACTTGTTACTTACTAACCATTTCTTGGCTATTATAGAAGCGACACATCTGGGCTTTCTGCCAGTCTCTATTAACAAGATCTTCTTTGTATGAGAGTGCTAAATATTTGAGACTATTATCTTCAGTTGTTGTCTAGAGTTGCCAAGTTCATGTCTGCTTAATCTGTAGCTTGTTAGTCTTTTTTTAAGTCTTTTAAGTGCTCATGCTTTTTCAGGAAAACGTTGTCGAAAGCAAACATCACAAGTTGGTCAGGAGTCTAAGAAGAGGACCAACGGACCGTGATATGAAGCCTGATGCTAAGACCAGGGACCAGTTGAATGTAAGTTCTTTTAATATTAAATATCATTAATATTTTGTCCATTTGTTTGGATTTGAAATAGTTTGTTTGTTTGTTTCTTTGTTTTTAAGTGGTTACAGGTAGACAAAAGTTTTGGTTGAAATAAATATATATATATATATATATATATATATAAGATTTTATCCAAACTTGGTAGTAAGGGATGATTCTATATGTGATTTCAAGATCCACTGTACTAATATTGATGATCCAGTATGTATAAATACAGTGAATCATTAAATCACTAAAGAGGCTCAATGTAAATATATATATATATATATATATATATATTATATGTGTGTGTGTAAACAAATATGGCTATTTTCAGCCGACAATATTTGGGAGAATGTGCTTAATCCCGCCTAATTAATCATTAATGAATTAACTTTAAAAAAAAATTAGAATATGTGCTTAATCCCGCGCTAATTAATCATTAATGAATTAACTTTAAAAAAAATTAGGTTTGAACTTCAATTAAGCACATATTCTCCCATATATATATATATATAATAATTACAGTTAACTTTAAATCCACCAAGCAAACAAATATATTACTTTTCTGGATTTTATTAAAAAGTGATTTAAAAGTGCTCAATATAAAGAGCTGAATATACGTTTATATATATATATATATATATATTATATATATATATATATATAATTCCTGTCCATTTTATAAAATCGACTTGAAGAGGCAAAGTTAGCCAAATAT
>CM042173.1:42520794-42668294 GCA_023376005.1 Doryteuthis pealeii
TGGTTCCTTTTTGTTTATGTTAGACTTACAGGACATAAGCACAAACTTGTTTTAAAAAACAATAAGGACCGTCTAATGGGGCATACTCATATTTTGAGTGTATATAAGGTTTGTTTTAATTCATGTATTGACAAATTTGAGTAGTGTGACATAAGGCAGTGATTGTGAGTTTCGGTTTACAGACAAATTAAGCATTGATCTCATTATTAAAATAGCATTATTTTATCAATATAATCTTTCCTTGTTGATGCACTTAAATTCAGTTGTGGAATGTTTAATTATGCGGCATTCCATGTCAATCATCCAGAAAAGTAAAAATTGTCACCCACGCCTTTTCAATTTCTTTCTGAAATTTTTGTCTAGGTGTGGACTATGTTAAAGTTAGACACTCCCCAAAATTTTGAGGCTTCCCAATTCCAAAAATTGGCGGAGTTAGTCTAATTTTAAGCTCTCAAATTTGGTGAGGTTCGCAAACATGGCGACTTTTTGTAATATTATAATTTTTGGTCTGTAAATGAGTTCTAGTAGCTTTCCCTACTACTAAAAATTTGGTTTTATAAAAGGTTTTTGGCCCAAGAACTATTCTTTTGGTGCAAATAATGTGCAATAGATATGAAATATAATAGAAAAAAATCTTTTCATCAGATGCAGTGTCACATTAGGATATTGATCTTTGCTAGGAAAAAATCAAAAATCATATATAACTTAATAATTTCAGGCTTTTTGTCATTTTTTGGATTAAATTGGCCAAATACTTTTTAAAACCAATTTTAGGTGTAAGGGAGCTCTAGAACTCGTTTTTACAGACAAAAAATAGATTTACCAAAGTCGCCTTTTTCGTGACCCCCCCCCCAAATAAATTTGACATTTGACAATTTGCCAATTCTTGAATTGGAAGCTGAAATTTTGGGGATTGTCTAACTTTAACATAGCCCACAACTGGACAAAATTTCAGGAAAAAATTGAGAGGGCGGGTGACATGCCTGGATGAATTTGACATGGAATACTCTTATAAATCACCATTAAGGTTTTTTTTAATGAACACCTATTTCAAGATGACAATCAACAAGGTGGAGGAAAACCATAAGTAGATAGATTTTTCTCAAATGTTTTAATGTTAAAAAAAATGTGCATCTATTGTCTGGTCTGTCTGTCTGTCTGTCTCTATCTATCTATCTATTTCTATATCTATCTATCTATATATATATATATATATATATTAATATATATTATAGATATGAATGTGTTTATGGTTTGCACTATTATACTTTGAAAAAGTGGGTAGTAATCCAACGTACAGTGTTTATTAGAAGAGTGCTTCAATATATGTTGATAGTGTTATATAGATGAATAAATAAAAAGGGTTTTAAGCTTTTTTTTATATTATTCGATTGAACAATTATTGCCATCGTTGGTTCCTGCTCTGTGGCCAGTCATCAAGCAAATGAAATTGTTTTTGAAAATATAACAATATGGTTTAAATGCGTGGCGTATTTTTTTTAAAACTTATCTCGTGTTTGCCAATGTTTAACGTGATTGCCTGTGGTATGTTCGGATGCGTCTTTTCTTGTTTGAGATAATAAAAAAAAGGCTAAACCTTTTCTTTAATTCCATTTATTCATTCAATAATAATATATATATATATATTATATATATTATATGTGTGTGTGTGTGTAAGTTATTTAGTATTAGAGAAAATAAAATATTTAATGAAAATACTGTCGCATATTTTTTTAAATAGATATGATCGAGTTTCGAAAATTAAAACCCAACACTCACCCTAACCCTAAAAACCGTGAGCGTTAAGGGATGGGAAACCCTGGTGGTTGAGCAGTCCATGACCTGCATATCTCCACTTTGGCCCTATACTTATGCTAAGACAGGGCGGTTAGAGAGCCCCCTCATTCAGTTGGCTGGTCCACATCAAGCCCCTGCACCTATAATGATTTGTTTCCAATCCTTATTGGCCGCTATGGCAATCCCCAACTCTTTTTTTTATCATATATGTGCCTTAAGAAGGTGGTGCTGAGGATCTCAATGTCCTGGGTTGTGAATGTTGGGTATGTTGCCTGAGTAACTTAATTTTGATGGTGAGGTACGAGTTCTGAATGTCTGGGGAATGTGGAACTCCCCATCCATCACCAATTATTTCCAGGTCCACCCTGACCCGGATGAATAGTACCTGTTAGGGTTCCCATGTAATGGGTTTAAATAGAACAAAATTGTTTTTAAAACAAACTGAATACCCATCAAGAATGAATAAACAAAAAAAATCTTCAGCATAAATAACCCAACAGGGTTGAACAGAATGCTTAAAAATCCATCAACTAACCACTAAAAATTAATGCTGGTATAAATTTCCTTTTCTTTCTATTAAAGTTATTTCAAATTTATTATATATTAAAATATAAGAATAAAATTATAAGAATGTCCCCTTTTAAAGGCAGGGGTTTCCCAAAACTTTTTTCAGCTTCATGGGCCCCACTTTGAAAACGCGAATGTATTTTGTGGCAACAATGAAATTATATAATAAGAAAAATCTAAGTAACAAAATAAACATAGAATCTGTCTTAGTAAATAATTTAAATTCATTAAAACTATGCCCGCAGCCAAATTTTTCCTGTTTTAATTTGACGACCTATGTTGCCCAATTTTAAAACGCTTTAAGTTCAATTAATCTTATTCAATTTGTCGCATATATAAAGTTTAATATATAGGGGCGTAAATCTCCTCTGCCACTCTCCGCTAGCCGTGTAATTATTGACATCTTCTTTGGTAGAAATATAAAATTTCCCGCACATATATATGATTGGATTTTGTATCTAAAATGTATGCTCTGAATCATATAGAAATGTATATTTCCTTTGACCCAACCTGGAATTTTCTGTGGCCGCATTTTTGGTCATAGGTTGGGAACCACTGCTAATGGCCCCACTTTGAAAACATAATTTTTTTGTGGCCGCATGAAATAATAATAGAAAAATTATTTCCATTTTAGACATAATATGTTTATGCCAATCAAGATACAACATGAAATAGTTGCATCTACTTTGTAAGAAATATATTTCCCACATATATGTATTGGATTTTGTATATTATATAAGTAATGTTCTGAAAAATCATATTAGAATTATAATATTTTCCTTGCCCACCTGAGAATTTGCTGTGGCCCTATTTTGGCAACCACCTGCTTTAACCTTAAAGATTTCTTTCGCTGGTGTCCTCTGATGATGAAGTCTTTCAAATTTTTGTTCTATACATTTTTCAATTGGATTCAAAGCAGAAGACTTGAGTTGGCCACCTGAAGGCAGCTCTTCATTGTTTTGAACATTTGTGAAATATTTTAGCTTGTAATGCTTCAGAGTGTTATCTTGTTCAAAAGCTGACCTGATTCAAGCTCAAAACAATTCCCCAACCCAAAAGAGAAATTAGATTAGCTTTCAAAATAGTTGATCCATTCATGGTTCTTTTATCTCCACACAATATCCTATAACTGGTTGCATAGTGGTAATGTTAGCACAACAGTCTTGGGAAGATTCGTATTACTTTTACTGATAGCAAATTTGGATCAAAAGAACTTGATTGTTGATGTCTATATTAAACATTCTCTTCACTATTTTTGAAGAGTTATATAAATTCAAAGCTGCTTCAAAATTATAGTTTTGGCTTGCAGCTTTGCCAATTTAACATTTTCAATGACGTCTTTTATTTAAGTAAAGATTTTTCATGAAAAGGTAGAAGTTTCATATTTTGATCAATTGCTATTCAGTAAGTAATAGATCTTCAAAGACTTGTTTTGCTAGCATTTAACACTTAGTCCCATCCAGTATAGGATTACCTTTGTTGTGGATTAAAAGAACCATGGAATGGAATCAATATTTGAAAGCTAATCTATCTCTTTGGTGGAAATTGTTTTGGAGCTTAGAATCAGGTCAGATCTTTTGAGGCAAGATAACGAGCTCTGATAGCATACAGCTAAAATATTCAACAAATTTGTTTCAAAAACATGAAGAGCTGCTTCAGTGGCCAACTCAGTCCTTCTGCTTTGAAATCCAAGGAAAAATTGTATGACAAAATTGAAGACTTCATTCATCAGAGTGCACCAGAAATCTTAATGCTTTAAGCAAGTGGTTTCCAAGAAATGGCCACAGCAAATTTCAGGTGGGCCAAGGAAATATTAATAATTCTATATGATTCAGAACAACTTTATATATACTAAATCAATCGATAATATGTGGGAAAATTTATATTTTCTCAAAGTAAGATGTCTTAATTCATGGTTGTATCCTTGATTGGATATAAACAATATTATGTAAAATGGAAATATTTTTTCTAATTATAATTTCATGGCCTACAAAAAAAATTATGTTTTTCAAAGTTGGGCCATTACGCAGTGGTTCCACACCTATGACCAAATGGCCACAGAAAAATTTCAGGTGGGTTCAAGGAAATAATTAAATTCTATATGATTTCAAGAGCGATACAATTTTGATACAAATCCAATCAATAAATAGTGGGAATTTATATTTTCTAACAAAAGTAAGNTATGTCTATAATAAACCTGTGCGATTCGGAGGCGAGGTTTTGAAGATATGTACTAATATTTATCTCACTTCAATGCTGCTTCAGAATTATAGTTTGCGGTTCACGTCTATCTGTCGGCGAATATATACATTTTCAATGACGAGTTCTTAATTAGTCTTTTTTGTATTTAAGTGGAGTATGGTATTTTCATGAAAAGGAACGAGAAAGGTTTAGTCATATTGGTATCACATTCTGACCGTGACAGAATGAGACAGATGTTTGTGGTATTCATTATGATTTTAGCTTATTAAGTTAATAATTAATAATAAAAATAATTCCTTATTGATGTGAATTAATATAACTATTTATTTTAATAAGCTTTATAACATATAAAAGATTAGAAATTAATATCATCCATCATTTAGTAAGATCAATTATTATAACTAATATATTCGTAGTAGCCGCATTTGTTATTATTTTTCTTCTTGTCGAACCTTCGATAAGACGAAAAATACCACTAACTACTATAATATAATACATTCGAACACGATTAATTTCTAAACCAAGGTATTTTAAGCATTTCAAAGTGCTATGTTAATGTTGGTTTGTATAATTAGATTTATATACATACATTATGCTATTTTGTTATTTAGAAATATATGAATAATGTTGAATTAATCTTGTGATAAACTTATATTTTTATTTATTTTTTAATAATTATATGGATTATTACTGTACTTTTTATTCTATATATTAGAATATTAATATGGGTTATAGGGCAAGAGATAAATACAATTTGAGTGCAAGAACTCAGGAAGATACAAACATACACTCATTTCAACACACTAACATAATTCACTCCACAAGTTTTATTAAGCAAAAAATTGAGTTCAAAAATATCCACATGAAATGCCTGTGAAGAAAATGACTGAACTATCTTGTTTCTTCGCAACCTCTTTTTGGATCGTCTGTTATCTGGACATTTTATAGAAACCATAATATCATGTATCGCAATATTGCGATTTTGTAACGCCAGCTGACGTGTTTACCTCTCAGATTTCGGAAGTTTCTCATTCACACATACATTTTGAAGGCGACACTGGGTGTGAGTAATATTTCCATAATCCACACACTCAGTTTTTAGATATCTCCATTTTCACAGAGAGCAACCTACTATACAATGTATTAAATACATCAATAACCTCAAAATAAAAAATATAGTCCTAACTCATGTAGTAAATGAACCACCGCTACTACATTCGGAAGATATGAAACTCTGGTTGCCGAGTCCATTTCTACAACTCTAACGCATTACACCACGCATAATATAATAGTAATACATACAGTAAGTAATAACTTTATACTATATTATGTGAAATAATGTAGTAGAGATCGACTAATGGGCAAAGTTGGATTATAAGAATGTCAACCGTAGAAATGTGACCATCGTCGATAGAGTGTCACAAATTCCTTCTATTGATTTTATATACAATAGAGAGAGAGTCTTGTTTTGGTGCAGGCCATCAGTGCTTACATCCCCGTAGGGAGATAAAGGTATAGACATTCCACTATTCTCGGCAGTTCCGCATATTGAGGTTATTTGGAAGTAGGTCTGCGAGACTTACGGCAGACTGGGCCCTCTCATCGCACTTTGGGTAGGGTAACCCATTATACCTGTAGGCAGAGGAGGAGTGATGATACTCTGAACCTGGGTGCAAGGATATATTCCTGTGTAGGTTTCGAGGTGCGTTGTTTTGATTATATGGGTTTGTAAGAGGGGCTCCATAAACCACCTCTTGTTTTGCAATTTATCTGCAATGCTTTTCCCTATCAGAACATATTGCGCTCCATAAGTGCAGTTCATATTTGGTCCAAGCACAAGCCTTCACCACTATAAACAAATCTCTGTGTGGGTGTTCATTGTGTGTATGAACCCTCATGCGTCGAAAATTATACGAGAGAGTCCATGATATTGGAAATATATTCTATTTTGTAACAGCTATTAAATAATGTATAAATGTATCAAGATGAGTTGAAAACAAAACCAAAATGAGAATATGGTAGGAAAAAAAAACATTCTGTGAATTTTGATATTTTTTTTTAATTAAGAAAAATATTATCATGTTTAATCATTTGTGTATATATATATATTTTTGTATTTATTTTAGGCAATTTGTAGCTATCCATCAACAAAACCGTTAACATCTGAAGAACAAGATTTAGTTTGGAAGTTCCGTTTTTATTTATCAAATCAGAAAAAGGTAAGTAAGAATATTTCTTTATTCATCTACACACTATTTTATCTATTGTTAATGACTGTGACGATTGTCTACTCTTATGGAATGAGGTTGATATTGGAAAAGGGTTATCTTGCCTTGCTGTCAGGATTTGCCACTAAAGGGCATCTCAACCATGGCTATTTAAAGTCCTGACCATATCCTTCAAATTGCACTTACATCAAACAGCCCTTTTTTATCTTAAAGGTTCTAGAAGGTGGTAGCTGAGAGTCAACCACCAATTTATTAATACACATAAAGTTAATGAAAATTATTTCTAGCAGTTTATTAATACACATGAAGTTAATAAAAATTATTTCTAGCAGTTTATTAAATACACATGAAGTTAATGAAAATTATTTCTAGCAGTTTATTAATACACATGAAGTTAATGAAAATTATTTCTAGCAGTTTATTAATACACATGAAGTTAATGAAAATTATTTCTAGCAGTTTATTAATACACATGAAGTTAATGAAAATTATTTCTACCAGTTTATTAATACACAGAAGTTAATGAAAATTATTTCTACCGGACAATAATAATAACCAAGATGCGGACACTGGTCAAAGAACATCCATGTAATAATATAATAATAATAATTAAATTTATTTAATATATAGATATTTTTTGTGTAAGTTAAAAAAAAAAAAATTATGCAAAATCAAAAGTAAATAAACCTACACATAATCCATAAAATTGAAATTGTAAGTTTTTTTTGTGCAACATTTTATTTATCTATTTATTTTTTTGTAGGCTTTAACTAAATTTCTGAAGTGCGTTAACTGGAGCCTTCCCCAAGAAGTAAAACAGGCTTTAGAATTGCTTTTAAAATGGAGTCCAATGGATGTGGAAGATGCGTTAGAACTTCTTACTCCTGCTTTCACCCATCCTGCGGTGCGGAAATATGCTGTTTCTCGATTGGCACAGGCTGATGATGAGGTAATCTTTTTTTTTTTTTTTTTTGAGATAAGGCTTGATAATCTTATTATAATGGAGATTCAGTGTCTGTCTGTAACCAAAACTAGATCACTACTTAAGTCATAATACCTCAGGAAGTTAATCAATGAGTAATTAATTTATAGTCAATATCTTTAATGGTGTAATTCCATGTCAAATCATTCAGGCCATGTCACCCACCCCCTTCAATTTTTCTGAAATTTTGTCAATGTGTGGACTATGTTAAAGTTAGACACTACCCAAAATTTGAGCTTCCAATTCCAAAAATTGGCAGTCATGTCGATTTTTAACTCTCCAAATTTGGTGGAGTTCGCGAAAAATGGCGACTTTTTGTAATCTATTTTTGTCTGTAAAATGAGTTCTAGAGCTTCCCTACACCTAAAAATTGGTTTATAAAAGCATTTTGGCCCAAGGAATCCAAAATGCTATCTTAAAGTTAACCAATTTTAAGTTATTAATGATTTTTAGATTTTAATGGCAAGATCAATATCCCAATGTGGCACTGCATCTATGACAAAAAATTTTATATTGTCAGAATTTTGCAGGCAATATGATTGATACAAAGGAAATGTATTGTTTCTATATTATTGCCAATGAGGTGTTTTTTCTTGAGTGCAGTGTTTTAGTGCAGTGTTTTATATTGAGTGAAGTATTTTATATTGAGTAAAGTGTTTTTTCTTGAGGGAAGTGTTTTATTTCTAGTGAAGTGTTTTATCATTAATAACAAAAGAAAATAGCATATAGACTAATATCTGAAACAGCTGTTGAACAACCACCAATTTAATTTTGATCCATTTTATTGTATTCTGCCAATTATTTTGCTCCATATAGACCTTATTCAATGGCTGAATGGAAACACTTAAAATATAAAAGTGCAAAATTTTAACTGATGCTGTAGCTTTAGTTCTGAGCAATAACCAAGGTATCTTTTTCCTACAAATAATGTTCAATATATGTAAAATAATAATAGAAAAAAATTTTGGCCATTGATGCAGTGCCACATCAGGATTTCCCCACCTATTGATCGTGCTATGAAAAAGTCAGAAATCATTAACAACTTGGTTAATTTTGAGACTTTTTTGATTGCATTCCTGTGTTCCTCTGGCCAAAAAGGCTTTTCTAAACCAATTTTTAGGAGTAGGGAAGCTCTAGAACTCAGTTTACAGAGATTACAAAAGGTTACAATTTTTGTCCCCACCCCTCCCATTTGGAGAGCTAAAAATTGACATAACTTGTCCAATTTTTGGAATTAGAAGCTCAAATTTGGGGGATTGTCTTTACTTTAACATAGTCCACACCTAGACAAAACTTTAAAAATTTTAAAGAATTGTCATCACATTGAAACAAAAAATATCTTTTGCACTGCATGCAGAAAAGAATCTCAAAGTTTGAATTAAAATTGGTTAACTTTCGGACTTTTTTGATAGCATTTTTTGATTTGTTTGTTTTAATCACAAACACCACCAATGACTTTCCCTTCTCTTACCATTCAAATTTTAATTTTTAAATATCTTCACAAATATGAATAAAACCTTCATTATTTATGCACAAAAAAGCAAGATCTGGTGATAGGGAATGTGTATATATATATTTACTTTGTCATTAATTGTTTTATTTTCGTAGTTTCCTCTGAAGCACACACACACACATATTATTGATTGCAACGTCTTGTCGGACGACTGCCACTCCTTCATTCATTGTCCTTTTGTGATGACTTTTCAATCTTGCCAAAGTCTTGCATAACTTAGAACATATCTGGCACACACAACGATCGGTGTTGACTGAGTTGACAGGTGTTGTATACGCATCACTGTGAACTTTCATGTGAAGCTTGAGACCATCAGCTGTTCGGCACACTTTTGTACAGCAGGAACATAAAAAGTCCTCATGTTGTGAATCATGCTAGGACTCGGAGTGTGGCATGATAGAGACAATAATTGCAGTCGAGTAGCTCTCATGTGATTTCATATAATTGACCAAGCCTGCCTTTAACAACAGAGCCTGGTCATACTCCTCACAGATCCACACATCACCAGAATTGGCCGGCAGAGTTTCACATTTTCGTCACGCTCTCCTGGGTTTTGCCCGGTCCACCCTTGCAGCTTCAAACAGTTTTGTACCCCTGTATATCGCAGCCCTCCATTGCCCACGATCAGATGTCAGGGACTTTCAATTATCGACAGGAATATCAAAGCACACTAGACACTCCTTCACACTATCATGAAAGCATTTGTGTTGTGGTCATTTGCCAAAAAGGAGCTCACCATAAAAAAGCTGTTTTGGTAGTCTAGAGTCATCAAGCCGAACAAGATCACACATACACACACAACTGCCCTTTATATATGTATAGATAGATAGATAGATGTAGCAATAGCCACATACTGGAAAACATTTGTACATCAGTTACATTTAAAAAAAACTTTTTTTTTTTTTTTTTTCAGGATTTATTATTATATCTTCTGCAATTGGTTCAAGCTCTCAAATATGAGGACTATGAAGAGATCAAGAAAGGCTTGGATACTTCTCCCCCTCGGACAGAACCTTCAAGTGTGATGGAAGGAGCTGTAGCAGATAGGGAAAGGTAAGATATATACAGCACATTAATTTCTACCTAATTTATGATGATATAATTAATCTACGAGGAAGATTAAAAAATTATCTGCACTCTGTTTTATGGAAGCCAAGCTCATCGTGGATTATTTGATTGGCAGAACCATTGACTAATCTGCAGAAAACAATGATTACTAGCTGGTTTACCATTTCCATCTCTCGAGCTTACTAAATCTTATCTTACTGTCAGCTACCAGATGCTTTACTGCACAGATCAGATTACCCATGCTGTGCTACTCATGCGCTGAGTTGGCAGGGACTGGTATTGAACCTGGAACCTTGCACTTCCTGGGTGAATGCTCTATCAGCTGAGCTAAGATAAATAAAAGATAATAAAATGATGTCAATAAGACTCTTATCCAATATTTCTTTATCTTGGATTCAGAAATCTTCTGTCGAAGAGACTTTTATCTCAAAATATTAAGAATAAATCACAGGTTAACAAACAACACCATAGTTACCTTATTTTTCTTTACACTTGCATTGTGATAGCCTTCAAAACCAACCATCAAACCAATATAAACACAATGCTTCAAGAAAATTATAAAACACTTATATATTATAACACAATTCAGACCAAGTTACCTTTAAGCACCCCAGGGCGACCTGGATTCAGAAGGACATGTTTTGCTTTGCACCGTCAACATCCGGTTTGTTAGAGTTAGGGTTAGGTTTAAAATTTAAAAAAAAAATGCGTCTAAAAATCGTCTGGTAACAAACAACCGGATGTTGACAGTGCAAAGCGAACATGTCCCTCTGAACCCAGGTCGACACTAGGGTGCTTAAAAGTAACTTGGTCCCACAATTCATTACATTTTATTTTATGTTTTCATACACGACTTGGAAAATATCTAAGTTGGTCTGGAAATTCGCCTGACACTGGCTCGCCAAAACATATATGTATATTTTTTTCTCAAACTCAATTACTTCTACAGGACGCAGTCCTACTTTCTGTATGCTTCTAGCTTCTATATTGTACTTCTATTCATATATGTGTTGCTTATGTATCTTATCTCATATATGAATTCCTGTTATATGTATTTTCTCCACATGCTCATATATTTAAGTCCATTGTTATCTTTCACACCCTTGTCGGAGTATTGTTTGTACATATATGTACCCATGTTGGGAGGCCTCTAAGCCAACCAACCAACAACTGTAATACCTTTAAATCTTACATATGTATATGTCCTTTCCTGAACTAGTCGGGGATCAGAGTGTAGTATCTGTTCCAGTTACTATGCTTTGAGACTTACCTAGTCCCCTCAGGGGGTCCAGTGTGCTTCGGCCACTGGACCGGGTTAAAGTACAATTATTAGCGTCGATCCTAGAGGGCTACACCTCCAGGCATTACCTGCCTCTTTGTGGGCAGGGCTGGGTTTATTGCCCAGCGCCTGAGGCTCCCTCCTTGAGGGGGAATACCAAAGGGATCGATGCAATTTTTGTTCTTTCCCACCCATGAACTTTGGCTTGTGGGTGGGCCCACGTTAAAACGAGGCCTTGTGCCCAATCCATACAAGTGGGGTATAAGACAAATATCCTTACATATGTATATTTTTTTCTCAAACTCTTGTTTCTTTTTTTTTCTTTTCAGATCTCAGAGTATTGATTCTTTCTTGGATGCTCTTGGTGGTGCAGCTTCACGTCAAGATGAAAGTCCTGAAAACAGATTAGAAAAAGAAGTAAGTCAATATTAATTATAAACACTGTGATTACTTATTCATATAAACAAATTGTTAACTATTGTTAATGGAACAAGTCAAACACCTCCTCAACTTAGTGGACTGTTCCTAGCAGTAGTAGCAACAACTACTTAATCTGTTGCAGTTTGTCCATTGGCACTCAACTAGTAAATGCCTGGAGGAACTATATACCATTCAACATCTTGACATTTATTAATGGTAGCAGAGTTAAATACATTTCAAAATTTTACTTAATGAATTAAATACCTGGACCTTGCCAGAGAACTGAAAAAGCTACGGAAAAGTAATTGGTCAAAGTGATACCAATTGTAGTTGGTGCACTTGGAATGGTCCCAAAAAGTTTGGAAAAAAGACTGGAAAATCTGGAAATCAGAGGAAGAATTGAGACCATCCAGAATACTGCATTGCTGCAATCTGCCAGAATACTCAGAAGAGTCCTGGAGACCTGAGGATACTTGTTGTCACTCACTCTAGGGAAATACCATCAGCTAACGCTGGTATGAAAAACTCTATAATAATTGATATATCCGGGTTAAGGGATATAATCTGAAGTTGTATTGGGTATATTATCGCAGTAGTTATTGGTACATCGAATAGCAATCCGTCTCCGAGCAGTCATGGTGTCGTCTAGCGAGTAAGTTAGCTTGTAGGCATTGGGACTAGAACCAACACAGTGTCGACTATTTATATATGACACTGTCCAATCAGATTATAGTGAGGGGGTACCAAGGTATTTACATATTCATTATATCAATAATGATATGAGGTAACAGTTTTAAATGGTAATAATATGAGGGTGAGTCAAAAAGTAATGCCATTTTGTTTAGTATAGGTATAATTACCAACACAGGAACATGTATCTCAAAATAAAGCTGGTCTTTTGTGAATCATATCCCTACTTCTCCACATAGTCACTGTTTCCCTCAATAGCAATGTTCCACCTTTGAATGAGAACATGTATCCCTACCCTGTAAAATTCTGTCAACTGTTCATTGAGCCACTTCTTCACTACAGATTTCACTTCCTCGTCACTGGAATGATGCTTGCCTCTCGAACCCTCTTTCATGAGGCCAAAGAGATGATAGTCTGAAGGCACTAAATCTGGGGAATATGGAGGATGTGGTAAAGTTGTCCACCCAAATGAGACAATTTTCTCCTTTGTGCTGATCCTTATGTGTGGTCGAGCATTGTCATGCAGAAGGAGGACATTATCGATAGGCAAGTTGGGTCTTACTTGTCGGATTCTTGCTCTGAGCCTTGTTAGGGTCTCAATGTAGGCCTTAGTTTTATAAAAAATCTTCACATGAAATAAAGAAAATGGCATTACTTTTTGACTCACCCTCATAGATATATAATGATAATAATGTTAAATCTATTATGTTAAGGTATTTGC
The DNA here is from genome assembly GCA_023376005.1 of Doryteuthis pealeii. NCBI lineage: Eukaryota > Metazoa > Mollusca > Cephalopoda > Myopsida > Loliginidae > Doryteuthis > Doryteuthis pealeii. The sequence goes on from CM042173.1 coordinate 42,534,262, forward strand.
AAACAGACTAGAAAAAGAAGTAAGAAAATATCAATTATGAACAATTACTGTGATTACTTATAAAATAACCCTGCAAAGGTTGATCTGCCATAAAACCCACCTCCAACCAATCTGACCTCAAGGGTTTTAAAAATTGATTTTATGAAATGAATTTCTTTTAAAAACACAAGTACACAAACTCGGTAATCTTGACTAAATTCCTATCATAAAATTGTACTTGCGTATTATTTGAAATGAACTTAATTGTTATTAAAAAGAACAAAGGGACAGAGAGTTAAGTCCTTTTAAGATTTAAATGAGAGTTAAGTCCCTTTGTTCTTTTTTTGAGAAGAAGCTTGTAAACAATGGCAGCAATCTTTGATTCAACGTAATTTTCACGGAGAAAATATGACACTTTTCAAATCCATTTTAATGCATGTTTTTAACTCCAAAATATCATAAAATGTCTTTTTAATAACAATTAAGTTAATTTCAAATAATGCACAAGCACAATTTTATGGTAGGAATTTAGTCACTTAAAGTTCAAGATTACCCATACACTCTCTCTTTCTCTCTCTCTCTGCTTGCATTTAAATTCTAAGTTAACTTTTTTTAATAAATAATTTCAGATGGACCTGGCCACTTTCCTCATATCTCGAGCCCGTAACAACAATAAATTAGCAAATTACTTTTATTGGTAAGTCACACATTTGTCTATTTACGTTTTTTTATTATTTTATTATGTTTATTTACATTGACAAATTCTTATAGGATACTTAAATATTAAGATGATGTAATTTATAACTTATAGTACTCATTAGAATGTTAAGTTCCATTTCAGGAAATAATCCAAGAGACAATTCTTATAACATAATAACTTTATTAATTATAACTTTATTATTATAACTTTATTAATTATAACTTTATTAATTTACTATACCTGATAATTATGACTTTATTAATTATAACATAACAACTTTATTAATTATAACATAACAACTTTATTAATCTTTTTTCCTGTTTGGTGTGAAACCATGCAGGAAAAAAGATACAAAAAAGAAAAAGTGTGTACGTAATAGGAAAGAAATAGGGTTCCTTTTACCTACTTGGTAATAATGTTCCTTTGATTTTGTTTGTTATGACTAGTTATTTATGTATGTCTCTAACTTATGAAAACTTCCCGCACTGTGCCCAAAGGACAATATATTTAATCTGTATCCAGCTTACGAGTTCATCTTTTCATTTCTGGAATAAAATCTTGATTTTTTTTTTTTTTTTTTTATTTTTTTTTTTTTTTTCAACCAGTATACTTGTAAACATAGAATACTTACCTGACCCAGCCCGAGGTCCAGTGAGCTTTGGCCGCTGGATCAGTTATAGTAAATTAATAGCATCGATCCCAGGGGGCTATCACCCAGGCAGTACCTGCCCCCTTGATTTAAAGGGGCAGGGCTGGATTTTTTGCCCAGTGCCTGAGGCGCCCCGCCGACAGGATCGACGCAATTTTTATGAGCCCACATAAAAACGAGACCTTGTATCCAGGGCTCATAAGTGGGATGAGAGGCAAATAGCCTTACCTGACCTTGAGGTCCTGTGTCCAGTGACTTTGGCCAATCTGACTGGTAAGATATTAATACCAGTGTGATCCCAGGGGGCTATCCCTCCAGGCACCAAATGCCTCCTCATCTAAAAGGGGCAGGCCTGGGTTTACTACCCAGTGCTTGAGATGCCTCAAAAGAAGAATGCCAATGAGATTCACGCAATTTTTACACAATAGCCATGCAAGAGGTTTGGTTTGTACATAGTCTCTGCTATGTTGATCCTTGTGTTTGACTGGCATGGTGGGATGCCAGTAAATATTTATAGTAATCTGAACATTAGTTACATAAATAAGAGTAACCTCCTCTTGTTTGTTTTACTTTGAGGAAGCCGTATGTTTTGGTCGGCCATTTTCATTTCACCGTAATTCTACACTGAAAATACGAATTTGTTCAAATCAATACAACTGCATGTTTTAACACGAAAATATCATAAAATGTGTTCTTAATTGTGCTTGCGTATTATTTGAAATGAACTTAATTGTTATTAAGAACACATTTTTTGATATTTTCGTGTTAAAAACATGCAGTTGTATTGATTCAAACAAATTTATATTTTCAGTGTAGATTTACAGTGAAATGAAAATGGCTGGCTAAAACATAAGGCTTTCTCAAAGTGAAACAAACAAGGGGAGGTTACTCTCATTTATGTAGCTAATGTTCAGATTACCATGTTTACTGGTAAACAAGAACATGGAATATTATAATAAAATTGAATATTTAAGTGAAGTTTGAATATGTGACTAAACATAATGCATTAAAAAAATCAAATGCATTTGTTTATTTGTAAAAATAATTGCTTCTAAGGGCCAGTTTAGTTCAGTCGGTAGAGTGTTCAGCTAGGAATCACAAGGTTCCTGGTTCAATACCGGCCCTCGCCAACTCAGCATATGAGTAGCACAGGGATCTGTGTGGTAGAGTGAGGAGCTGATGATAGGTGTGGCACACCACCTCAGAGGCCAAAACAATCTTCTTGGTCTAGCGCTAGTGAAAAGGGGATAGACTCCCTTGCTTGTCTGGCTGATATCGACATTAGGTCGCCCCGACGACTTTACTATATTTTAGCATTATTGTAATTTTTTTTTTTTTTCTTTTTTTGCACATAGCAATAAAGATGAGAACAACAGTCTGAAAAATCTAAATAATATAAATTATCAAGACTCATCTAAAAAAAAGTTGACAAGAAACACCTACAGAAGGTCAAAGAGCACATTGGCCAAAACGTTGTGTATATAACAATAAAGATGAGGGCAACAGTCCAGAAAATTTAAATAATACAAAATAACAAGCCTCATCTGAAAAATTCAAACAAATAATATTCTTGGTGAAAAAAAAGAAAGAAAAGTAGGATAAAAGAATACAGTGGAGTTGGGTTATTATACAATTCAAAGTAAAGGGAATTAATTTTGCTTTAATACGTGTTCATATCTTGTAATGTGTGTTCATGTAATTTGTGTTCATATCTTGTAATATATGTTAATATCTTGTAATGTGTAATGTGTGTTCATATCCTGTAATGTATGTTCATATCTGTAATATATGTTCATATCTTGTAATATATGTTCATATCTTGTAATTTGTGTTAATATCTTGTAATGTTTGTAGGTATTTATCTGTGGAGGTTTCTGATCAAGCCTCAACTGCCAAAGAAGGAGAAACAGAAAACAGCATGTACCTTTATGTAATGAAACGCTTCAGTCATGCTCTCATCAAGGTAATTGAATTATCTCCCCTTTTTCAATCGCTCAAAATAATTTGAAAGTCATTTTGAGATTTTAAAAAAAAGCTTGGGTTATTTCCTATAACTCCAACATAAAAAAGGTGAACCACTCTGAGTGACTGATAAATTATTTCTTTATTTCCCCATTAAACTAACCCTAAACCCTAACCCCGTCTTCTTTTTTCCAAGTAGATCAATAAATAAAAAAATAATTTATCAGTCAATCAGAGTGGTTCCCCTTTTTATGTTGGGTGTTATATGGGACCATATGACCTTTATGCACCGCTTTTTGATCTCGATTCAGAAAGATGTTTTTCATTTACACCGTCAATATCCGGTTGTTTGTTAGGGGTTAGGGTTAGAGGTTAGTTTTATAACTTTAAAAAAAAACTTCTAAAATTGTCTCTTAACAAACAACCGGATATTGACGATGTAAATGAAAAACATGTCCTTCTGAATCGAAATCAAAAAGGGGTGCCTAAAGGTCATATGGTCTGTTATAGGAAATAATCAAAGCTTGTTTATTAAATACTGAATATCATGTTTTTGGTATTTGTGTATTTTTAAATCTTTTAGAAAAATTCCCAAAAGTAAGGTCTCCAAAGTGCTGGGTACACAGGGGAACTGTTTGTGCAGCTATTGGCAACAGAAAATTTGTATTTTTTCCTAATTTAAAAAAATTATTATTGTTGAAAAATATTCTTCAACTTCTGATTTATTTACGTAATGCTCTGGTGCCAGAGCGATTGAGCATGATTTAGGATTTTTCCATAAAACTATTAACCATTCCCATGTTAAATGTGCCTTTCGTTTAAAGTTTTATAATTAAAAAAAAAAAAAAATGCTATTGAATTAACAACAACAACAAGAAATAAGTAAAAAAAACATATCTTTAATATAAAAACGTGTCTTTTGTTTATAGTTCTATTATTTTTTTAAATTGCTACTGAAGTAACAACAACAACATAAAACTATCAACCATTCCCATGTTAAACGTGCCTTTCGTTTAAAGTTTTATAATTAAAAAAAAAAAAAAAAAAAAAATGCTATTGAATTAACAACAACAACAAGAAATAAGTAAAAAAAAACATATCTTTAATATAAAAACGTATCTTTTGTCTATAGTTCTATTATTTAAAAAAATTGCTACTGAAGTAACAACAACAACATGAAATAATGTTTCTAAAAAATCGTCAGTTAACAAACAACTGGAAGTTGACAGTGAAAAGCAAAACCTATCCTTTTGAATCTAGCAAACAGCCGGGGTGCTTATTAGTTACTTGGTCCCACTAAATTAAACGAGTGACAGCTTGTAACTTGGAAAACTCTAAAGTTAGGGCATTTGTAAGTCAAGTTACCACTGTACTTGTGTATTCATTTAATGGTTCTTAATTCGAACCAAGTAACCAATTAGCACCCCATTTAATGTGTAACAATGTATTCTGTTTGTTTTGCATCAAAGTGTATTTTCTATTTATTTTTAACTTCATAGACAAAATATGGATCCATTCAGGTATTTAATTCCAACTTTTCTTTTGTGTCATTCATGTCCAGTTCTTCACAAATAAAAAAATATATATTAAAACAGTTTTTTTTTTGTGGGTAGAAAATTCGAGAATTGCAACCATAAGCAGATTCATCCTTAACAATAAATCTTTGTTTTCAGCTGAGTCTCATCAGAGGATTACCACAGGAAGAAGAACTATGATAGAGAACATAAGGAAGTCATAATGAGGGGGTGGGGCAAAAGAATTATTACCATTACCTAAGATCATATAGCCTCATACTGGAACTGCCACTAAGTAATAGATGATTGATGAAATCCTTCTGTTTGCAATAGCCAATAGATGTTGAACAATGGCTTGGAAATTGACAGTTTCTCATCTAAGCGATTTTCAAACCAAGTGTTGTATACTGAGGTTTTCACGGTACCAAATCAGCATATATGTTGTATACCCTTTCTTACTTCTTACTTCTAGTCGTCTTTTCTTCTGGCCAGCTTTGGTTCTTCGATCATCTTGACTTGGTATATCTTCTAACATCTTGCCTCTGGGTCTGGAATCTTCTAAGGTCTGGACTTTCTTGGGGACTTTGGGTCTGGTCTTCTATGCGGATTTCTCATTATCAGAAGCGCTGTGTCATTGTTAGTTTTTAGATAATAAACACAAGACTTCGATTTACTTTTGATCTTATTTTATTGTTAATCCCCAAACCAGACGTCTGCGCAGATCCTTACATCCTACTAGCTCGGCTTCTAACTTCTAACTGACTTAAACTTACTATCCTTAAACAGGAAGATAGGGTCTTCCATGCCTTCCGGTTCTCACGATTTATCCCTGAAGGCAAGGCAAGGTGAGAGTGAGGTCAAGCGCCGTCACTCACTCTCAAGGCCATCAGCTGCACTAATCGCCATTATGTTTTTACACTACCTTATATAAGTATTAGGGATCCAATAATTATGTAACACAAGGACTTGGTTTAAAAATTGCAGAGGCGAGAAACTGTCAGTTACCAAGCGCTATTGACTTCATGTCTTTGCTACCCAAAATTATATATATATATATATATGTATATATATACTAGACAAAACGTGAGGCGTTGGGTCACCCATTGAGCTTTGGGTATATGATTGAGATTGGGGAAAATGAGTTTGCAAAGTGAATTGAATTTAAAAGCTTGACATACAAATACATTTTGCACTCTCTAAATCCCACTCTTTACACTCACAGAGAAACTAACATATATAACGAGGAGGTAATCAAGATGTACATAAAGAGGGGAAAAGTGACAGGCTGAATGTGGAGTAAGAGAAGGCAGAGTCAGTTTTGATTCATGCTACAAGATCTTTTTTTTTTCTCTTCTTTTTTAATATGTGAACAAACACTTTTCTTCTTCCTGTGGTAATCTTCTGATGAGACTCCGGTGAAAACAAAGAATTCTTGTTCAGTATGAATCTGCTTATGATTGAAAATATATTTCTAAAAATGATTTTTTCCCCCTCTATTTTTTGGGAGATGCATGTTGGGATCTAAATATTTGGAAAACAGTGATAATTCGCTTGACACATGAAAAGTGGTTATGAATATAAAAAATAAAATACAAAAAAAAGATTAATTTTAAATCGCATTTTCTTTCATCTTAATTTTTTCAGAATTTTATTGCAACTCAACCAGGCTATTGGTCTATAACTCTGTTTTTCAAACTTTATTTACCCATATCCAAAACAACAAAAACCCTGCAAACCCTATCAGCTGGAGCTTTAGAATAAACCGACTGCACCTCTGCAGAGGAGTAAGACCCCTCAAATGTGGCCACTTGTGATGCTTAAGGATGGAATTCTGGTGGATGAGCAATTCATGACATGCAACACTCCAATTTGGCGTGATCACATCAAGCCCTAGCACCTTACATGATTGTCCCAGCCCTATTACTCTTATGGCAAGCCCTAACCCTGTTTATCATATATGTGCTAGAAGGCAATGGCTGAGGGTTTTCATGTCCTAGGCATGAGATTAAACTGTAACTGATGGTGAGGTTCCAGTCCTGGAGGTCTGGGGAATGTGGAGCACCCCTTCATCACCACTGCTCCTTGGTCCACTCTAACCCGGAGTGGTAGTACATGTTAGGGTAACATCTATGAGTTAATTAGAAAATTTGTTAACAAAATTGAGTTCCAAACTATCACTACGAATCTTTCAAAATTTTGCAGGCATTAAATGACCCACTGTAATTGATATGCCATAAAACCCATCATCTGCTGGGTATATAATGGGAAGGAGGGTTCTATATCGCCGACTGCCCATCTTCTTTTGGGTGATTTCTTCCTCTGGTTGATACGGGTATCTTTTGCGCTGCTCTGGTTGTCTGTGCTCATTTCTTTTGTTTTTAAATGATGACATAAGACTTAGTTTATTTTTCTCAGATGTTTTTATTACCTGAAAACCCAAAAGGGTTCAACTGCGCGGTGAGAAGATGGCTTACCTGGGAACAGATAACAATTACGTCTGCTCCCTTCGACTAACCGCCAAATTCTAACTACTCTAAATCAGTTCCCTTCACACATTTTGCCTTTAGCCAATCAGAAATCAGCAACTAGGTCAGAGAAAGGTGAACTGTCGTCAATCACTTCTATAATGGTCATGCTATGAATCAATGGTAACTTTCCATTTACAAATACTGTTATTTAAATTTTACTACAGTACAGTCATAATTGATAGGCAACCCACGAATTATGTAACATTTGAATATGCCATAACATAAAACACTCCTCTTTGGCCCTTACTTAGGCTAGAGAGGCAGTTGGAGAGTCCCCCCCCCCAATCAATTGGCTGGTCATGTGAAGCCCTAGCACCTATATGATTGTCCCAATCCTATTGCTCTTATGGCAAGCCCCCAACCTTTTTTTATTGTATATGTGCTAGAAGGCACTAGATATGACATTAAACTGCATTTAGTGGTGAAGTTCCAATTTGGAGCTCTAGGGAGTGTGGAGTACCCCTTCATTGCCATTACTCTCAGGTCCACTCTGACCTGGGGTTAGGGTACCATCTATTGGGTAAATAGATCAAAAATGAGTTTAAAGTGTGTTTTAAAAAAATTTGAATACCCAACAAGAATAAATAAATAAAAAAAACGTCTTTGGCATAAAATAGCCCAACAAGGGTTGACATGCCGTACAATCCAACCAACCATTCGTTGGCAGAAAGACAAACCTAAGCTTTTTATACTTTTTTTTTCTTATTCTTTCTGTGATATATTTGTGAGTTTGGATAAAAAGTAAAAATATATATAAAAATATCAAGATACTACATATAATTGTAGATATAATTAAATATATAATTAATATAATATAAAAATTATCAATAATTTATATAATTAATATTTACCATTTATTATTAATATTTATTAATGATTTAATATAATATACTTATATAATATATAATAATAATTAATATGATATAAAAATTATTAATAATTTATATAATTAATATTTATTATTTATAATTTATATAATTGATATTTAATATAATTAAAGATATATATATATATATATATATATATATATATATATATATATATATATATATATATATATATATATATATATATATATATATATATATATATATATACATATATAAATATATAAATATAAAAAGTAAGTAAAAAATATTAAGATGAAAGAAAATACTTGTTAAAATTAAGTGAGAGTTTAAAAATAAATAAATGCTAAAACAAAAATTTTGTTCTGATTTTGCTTTTTGCTTTTTTTACAAAATGGATTTTTTGTACAGTAATGTATACTAACATACATTATAACCAGGATTTATTGCTATACATAAATAAATAAAAAGAACATAAATAGAAAAATTAAGATAGAAGATAACTATATTTTCTTGTGTTGGTGAATAAAATGGGAGAATGTCACTTAGAGAAGATTAATGCATCACATAGATACTGCTTAGTATTATTTGTATTATTGTCCTCATTTTCATTGTTATCTGTAAAACGTTTCTGCCGATGTACCTTCCGACCTTCTTCAGATATTTCTTATCGGCCTCTGGAATCTTCTCGGATACGGGAACCTTCTCGAACTCGAGAACCTTCTTGTCATAATCTTAAACCATCACGGAACCTCAAACCCAACCCTTCATTCAGTCCACAGGGGTATCCTGTTCTCATTCCATTAACCATAGCTGGGGTACAGGTGTTAAGCTGTGTTAATTATTATTCTATGTTACTGCTGCCTCTGACCAGGATTGAACCTGCAGTCTTGAGATAACTGTCACTTAGAACTGTCTTAACCTAACTCCTTTATCCACTAGGCTATGTGTCCAATTGGACAATTCAGTGTGAATTTTGGGAACTTAGGTTCAAAGATCCGTAATGGCTCCCGATTACAATAAGAAGGTTCTCGAGTCCAACAAGAAATACCTGAAGAAGGCCGGAGGGCAAATCGGTCTAAACGTTGTACAGATAACAATGAAGATGAGGACAATAGTCCGAATAATCCAAATAATACTAATTATCCAGCCTCATCTAAAAATATTTTGGGATTAAGTTTGGATTCTCAGATTCCAGGGAAATTTTATAAATATTGTTTAACTGATTCTTTGAGGATTCTATTTATTTTAATAATTCTATTTATAATTCTTTGATAATTCTATTTCTTAATTTGATAACCATTTCATCAAACGGATCTCCGTCCTTCTTCAGGTGTACCTTGTCTATTAGAGTATAGCAATGATTCAACTTGGGAATTCTGATAGATAAGGAACTGTTGATGTCATGGAACAAAGAAAGATAACTTGAGTTATCTTTCTTTAAGAGAACTCTTCTCTTTTAAGAAACCCTTTTTCGTGTGCCAGGCGTTCTTGACAAACACCTTTGGACATTAACAAGTGGAGCGAACGGCAGTGTTGAAACAAACATCCTGAATACATATATTGGCATTTGTGTTGTTAGTATTGGCTGCTAACTGGGTAATTTTCACCTTTAGTTGTCAAAATTCCTAGCAAATAAGACAATTAGAGTAACCTCCCTTGACTTTCACTTTGAACTAAGCCAGTAGCTATTTTGAAAGTCTCCGTGTGAAATAAACAAATCTTAGAAACTTTTTCGAAAACAATACAACTGCATGCTTTAACACAAAAATATAATAAAATGTGTTCTTAATAACAATTAAGTTCATTTCAGATAATTTTACACTAGGAATTTAGCCAACTGACTTTCACTTTGAAACAAGACGGTAGCCATTTTGAACGTGTCCGTGCGAAATATACAAATCTTAGAATCGTTTTGAAAACAATAAAACTGCATGCTTTAACACAAAAATATCATAAAATGTGTTCTTAATAACAATTAAGGTCATTTCAGATAATGCGCACGCACAATTTTATGCTGGGAATTTTTACAACTAAAGGTGCAAATTACCATTAACTGTCTTCTTAGTTTAGCATGTTTAACAGATACACCTGAAGAAAAGGGTACAATGGGCAAAACATATTTTTATATATCACGGTAAAGATGAGGACAACAGTCAGAAAAATCAAAATAATACATATCAAATCTCATCTAAAAAAATTCAGATAAATAATATTTGAATTACTAACCGTAAATATGCTGGAATTAGTATTATCATATTTTTTATTAGAATAAAACAATAATATTATAGATCAATAACACCAATTAATCATTTATTAAACTCAGTTTTGTTAAAACCAGTATGCAAGTTAACCACATCATATATTATGTAAACCTTTATTTCTTAGTGATATATATGACACATTGTAGGATTTTAAACATACTAATAACATGTGCTGTTTTGAGGCAAATCTAACTCAGATTTTCGAAAACAATACAACTGCATGCTTTAACACAAAAATATAAAATGTGTTCTTAATAACAATTAAGTTCATTTCAGATAATTTTATGCTAGGAATTTAGCCAACTGACTTTCACTTTGAAACAAGACAGTAGCCATTTTTGAAAGTGTCCGTGCGAAATATACAAATCTTAGAATCATTTCGAAAACAATACAAATACATGCTTTAACACAAAAATATCAATTATTATCGTTAATAAATAATATTTATTCTATATATTAATGATATTGACTATAAATGAAATACTCATTGATAAACTTACGCAATTCCTGAGGATAATGTGATGTAAGCAGTGAGATAGTTTTTGTTACAGACACACTGATTCTCCATTGTAATATGATGTTATGAATACATTCCTTAAAAAATTAAATATATAAATAAACTTTCTTATCTTATTAAAGGGCGGAAATGAATGCCGTTTACGACGTTCTATGCTGGCACGTCAGTCAGTATTTATTGAAGGTCTTGTTAGCCTTGTGAAAATGGTGGCTAGAGAAGGTGGAAATCGAAAAAAGAAGGTAAGTATGAAAAACATGAATTATTGCTTAAAAATGTTTATTTCTTTGTTTAATTTAACTGTTTAAATGGATCCTAACGATGTGCTTAGAGAATTGGTATATACCCCCTTTACATCGGGTGTATATATGCGGACAGAGAAAATTGAATGGATGGGATAAGGGTTCTTACTTGTTATTCTTCTTCTATTTCATCTAACTTGGCCAGTTGCCCTGCAGAGGGGTAAGACTCTCCCAATGGGGCCACCTGTTGGCCGTGGGTGGTGACCCGTGATGCTTAAGGATAGAACCCAGGTGGCTGAGCAGTCCATGACTTGCAATATTCCACTTTAGGCTTTTCTTGGGCTAGACAGGGGGTCGGAGAGGCCCCCTCCGATCAATTGGCTGGCCACGTCAAGCCCTAGCACCTATATGATTGCCCCAACCTATTGCCCTTATGGCAACCCCCAATCCTTTTTATCATATAGGTGCTAGAGAATTGTTATATACCCCCTTTACATCGCGTGTATATATGTGGAGAGAATTGAATGGATGGGATAAGGGTTCTTACTTGTTTTTCTTCTTCTATTTCATCTAACTTGGCCGGTTGCCAGCCCTGTCGGCTGCGGCATTAAAATGCACCTCTACAGAGGGGTAAGACTCTCCCAATGGGGCCACCTGTTGGCCGTGGGTTGCGACTCGTGATGCTTAAGGATAGAACCCAGGTGGCTGAGCAGTCCATGACCTAACGCGTCACGTTTTTTCTAGTATGTTATTGAATATATTTCATCATCATCATCATGTTGCGCAATCAGCATGGATACCCATGACAATCTCTCGTCAACCTTCTCTATCATTCAATGTAGGTCCTTGCTGGGTGGCCCACGTTAGCATGTCCATGTGCTGGCTTCCACTGGAGAACGTCACTTATGAGTTCGACCTTGCTCCTCCAGCAGTGTCCAGTATGTCTTTCACATGCCATATGGGCATGTAATACCTGAAACCATGAGTAGATGTGAGACATAGCGGACGAACCCAACATGGGCCAACGGTGTATCTCATAAAATGCTGGGCGGATGAGCCCAAAAGCGGGCCAATGGCCAGGATCAAACAGTTCAGTCAGGAAACTACTGCTCCTCATCTCTAAGTCTGGCGTCATTGATGAGTTAACAAAACGGCCACCGAAAGGTATTGATGACATCAAGCCAACCAAACCTATGATAAATATATTTAATTTAGATATTTAAATATCAGATTGAATTTTTTGGTTACAATATTTTGTTTATATAGTTTTCTGATTTCATTCAGGTTATAAATAAATTTTTATTGTTTGATGTGTTGTACATTTAGTTACAAAACATTTTTTGCTAAGTATTTAATTACCCCCTCCCCCCAGTTTAGCTTGGTCAGTAGAGTATCAGACTAGAAACCACTGGGTTCCTGGTTCAATATTGGCCCTCGCAAACTCAGCGTATGAGTAGCACAGGGATCTGTGCGGTAAAGTAAGGAACTGATGGTAAGTGTGGTGCTCTGTCTCAGATGCAAAAACAATCTTTTTGGTCTAGCGCTAGTGAAAAGTGGATAGATTCCCTTGCTGTCTGACTAATTCTGACTTTAGGCCACCCCGACAACTTTTATTTAAGTCGGCCTAATGTTGGTATCAACCAGACAGTGAGGGAGTCTACCCCCTTTTCAATAACGCTAGACCAAGGAGATTATTTTAGCGTCTGAGGTGGGGCACAACATCTACCACCAGCTCCTCACTTTACCACACAGATCCCTGTGCTACTCATATGCTGAGTAGGCAAAAGCCGGTATTGAACCAGTAACCTTGTGATTCCTAGCCGAACGCTCAACCGACTGAGCTAAACCGACCCTATGTTTAAGTACCACGGGTATATAGTAAGAAAAACAAAACAAAAAAGATCTATGTATTGTATAAATTAGTTTTTGATTTAAAACATTTTTTGGTTACAATATTTGCATCATATGACCTTTAGGCACCCCTTTTGTGATCTCGATTCTTGGGGACTTTTTTTCCATTTACACCGTCAAAATCCAGTTAATTGTTAACTGATGATTTTTAGATTTAAAAAAAAAAAATTATAAAACTAACCCCTAACCCTAACCAACAACCGGATTTTGAAAAGTGTCTTTGTGAGTCGAGATCGCGGAAGGGGTGCCTAAAGATCATATGGTCCCAATATTTTGCTCATCTGATTTAATTCAGGTTATAAATTTTCCTTGTTTGATATGTGTTGTACAATTAGTGACAAAAAAAGGTTAAAATAATTTGTTGACATTTATTTTATTCTTTTAAAGATTGAAAAATTGCAAAGTTTACTCCGTGATCCTCTCGATGCATTCAAATTCAATTTTGCTGATTTTGAACCTCTACCCTTACCATTGGATCCTGAAGTGACGGTACGAGCGATTATACCTGAAAAAGCCACATTATTTAAGGTTAGTGAATTATATAGTTGGAATTCAATTTTTGTTGTTTGTTTTATTTTACGGTATATCAACCCTTTTTGGGTCATTTAATGCCGAATCAAGTCATTTTGATATCAGGTTGCTTACAGTACCTGCTGTTGCTTAAATGGTCACCCATCTAAGTATTGAACTGGCTCATCACTACTTAACTTTGGTGATCTAGTGGGAACTGGTGCTTTCAACATGACTTAACTGTAATCTTATGAGTGGGTGGTTGGTTGTTTGTTTTACGGCATATCAACCCTTTTTGGGTCATTTAATGCCGAATCAAGTCATTTTGATAGGTTGCTTACAGTACCTGCTGTTGCTTAAATGATCACCCGTCTAAGTATTGAACTGGCTCATCGTTGCTTAACTTCGGTGATCTAGCGAGAACCGGGGCTTTCAACGTGACTTGACCATAATCTTATGATTGAGTGGTTGGTTGTTTTGTTTTACGGCATATCAACCCTTTTTGGGTCATTTAATACCAAATCAAGTCATTTTGATATTAGGTTGGTACCTGCTGTTGCTTAAATGGTCACCCATCTAAGTATTGAACTGGCTCATCACTGCTTAACTTTGGTGGTCTAATGGGAACCATTACTTTCAGCGTGACTTGACTGTAATTTATTGAATAGTAAAACTCATTGTGAATCTAATGTGGTAAAGAAATGGGGGATTAGTTTACAACTTGTTGAAAAAGCTACATTATTTAAGGTTGATGAATTATATGATTAGAATTCAATATTGGTTGTTTTGTTTTAAGGCATATCAACCCTTTTCGGGTCATTTAATGCCAAATCAAGTCATTTTGATAAATAAAGAACTCGGGTTGCTTACAGTGCTTGCTGTTGCTTATTTGGTCACCCAATTAAATATTGAACAAGCTCATCACTGCTTAACTGATTAAAATGGTTGATTGGTTGGTTGTTTTGTTTTATGGCATATCAACCCTTTTCAGGTTATTTAATGCTGAATCAAGTCATTTTGATATCAGATTGCTTATAGTACCTGCTGTTGCTTAAATAGTCACCCGATTAAGTATTGAACTGACTTATCGCTGTTTAATTGGTTGTTTGTCTGTGCACTAATTAAAATAATCAAACCAATGGAGTAATCCACGCTTAAAACTTCATAGGTAGTCTTCAATGGATAAAAAAAGGATTATTTACAGTGCTTGCTGTTGCTTATTTGGTCCCCATTAAATATTGAACAAGCTCATCACTGCTTAACTGATTAAAATGGTTGATTGGTTGGTTGTTTTGTTTTAAGGCATATCAACCCTTTTCGGGTCATTTAATGCCGAATCAAGTCATTTTGATAAGTAAAGAACTCGGGGTTGCTTACATTGCTTGCTGTTGCTTATTTGGTCACCCAATTAAATATTGAACAAGCTCATCACTGCTTAACTGATTAAAATGGTTGATTGGTTGGTTGTTTTGTTTTAAGGCATATCAACCCTTTTCGGGTCATTTAATGCCGAATCAAGTCATTTTGATAAGTAAAGAACTCGGGGTTGCTTACATTGCTTGCTGTTGCTTATTTGGTCACCCAATTAAATATTGAACAAGCTCATCACTGCTTAACTGATTAAAATGGTTGATTGGTTGGTTGTTTTGTTTTAAAGCATATCAACCCTTTTTGGGTCATTTAATGCTGAATCAAGTCATTTTGATAAACAAAGAACTCGGGTTGCTTACAGTGCTTGCTGTTGCTTAAATGGTCACCCAATTAAGTAGTGAACAAGCTCATCACTGCTTAACTGACTAAAATTGTTGGTTGGATGTTTTTAATGATGTAACATAACTGAACTTAATTGCCTCACCTGATTTCCTTTTGTAATTCACCAAATTATTTCTGTGTATTGTTTAACATAAGAATTTTGCTGATTAGAATTCAAAACAATCAAAATGCATTCCAACCAGATTTTTCCTTTCAAAATATTTTTCCAAAATATTTCTTTCTCTTTTCTTCACTCATAATTTACATTTACTAAAATTAATTATTTTATGACCTTACGAGAACCTTAATTATATCACAATGATGAGAATCTTTTTATTTTTTAAATTTATTTCAGAGTGCCTTGATGCCCTGTCGTCTCTCTTTTCGTACCAGTGATGAGAATGAATATGTGACAATCTTCAAACATGGTGATGATCCAAGACAGGATCAGCTCATCCTTCAGATTATATCACTCATGGATAAAGTAAGTTTGACAATAGAATAGTTACGAGATATATATATATATATATATATATGGGCATTTCTGTAACCTGGGGTTTCATGCTACAGTGCATTAATTAGATAGATATGTCACTGCATTTATAAGAATATAAAACTGAATTGACATAAATCTGGTGCCATTATAGTATGTGGCCTACCTTTTTGATTCTGTTATAGTATGTGGCCTACCCAGTTTGAATGTGTCCTATCTCAGTAAGAGTATATTTATAGATATAAGTAGTAGGCAATTTATTGAAACTAATTATTTTTCACATCTATGACAATTTCAAGAAATGCAATTCAGTCATAAGCTGTATATAGTAATTAAGAATAATTAAAAAAGAATTTATCCATAATTTACATTTCTTCTAAAATATTCTAAAATAGGGTTAGGGTTATTATTATAACCTTATAATATGCTTTTTATGGTAGGCCACATACTATAAGAGAGACATGATTTCGTAGGCCACATTCAAAAGGTAGGCCACATACTATAATAGTACCTGTAAATCTGGGTATAGACAATATTTAAAAATGAAACTAGCCATTAATCATTATTCTATGATAGATCCTTGAATTTTTTAAATATATATGATCCATGCATTAGCCTAATAGATAAAATATTAAAATTAATTTTTCAAATAAAATTATCAGTTTCAAAAATGAATGCAATAAATCTGAGTGGATTTCAATTCCTTTAAAAACGTTTGATATAAAGGAAAATAAAATTTAAAGAATTTGTCAAAAAATTAAAATCAAACCATTTTTTCTGTGAAAATTGAAGGAAATTAAAAATATTTATTTGAAATTTTACATATCAAGACAGTGAAAAATGTATTTGTTTTTACATACTTTTTCATATTTACTTATGAAGAACGGTGAACTCCTCCCCAAATCTATTGATTTTTAATTATGGAATATATCATTTAATCAGTAAAAATGAAAAACTAAATTTTGTACTAAAGTACAAAATTTAGTTTTTCATTTTTAAATGTTGTAAACATTTTAATGTTGAATGCTCTTTTTTCTGAGTTATCAAAAGAGACGCGACTCTTTTATACATATAGATGATAATTTATGGTCTTACATAAATGAATAGATAAGTAATACATAAGAGAACCCCATAAGAGTTAACAACAACAACAAACAAAAAAGAGAAACGGTTCAATTATCACCTCTTGCATGGAAAATAAAAAATTTTTTTTAGATCAGCTGTTCTTTTACTTATCTGTGTTCTTTTCTTTGGGGGTCACATGGTGTAAAATTAATCATATCAAAGGAACATTCATACTTACTATTAAAAATGAATGTCAAATATATCAGTGAATATTTTCACCAGAAAAAGAAATGCATCATGAAGAAGACCACATCTACCCATCCATCTCCCAGGGAAAATGGTGATTCAGCCATTCATGAACAACAATAGCAAAATGTGGAGGAGAAAAGAAAAACACAGATTTAATGGTAATCTGAACATTAGTTACATAAATGAGAGTAACCTCCCATTGTTTGTTTCACGTTGAGGAAGCCTTATATTTTGGTCGGCCATTTTCATTTCACCGTAAATCTACACTGAAAATACAAATTTGTTCAAATCAATAAACTGCATGTTTTAACACAAAAATATCATAAAATGTTTTTCTTAATAATAATTAACTTCATTTCAAATAATGCGCAAGCACAATTAAGAACTCATTTTAGGATATTTTTGTGTTGTATTGAATCGAACAAATTCGTATTTTCAGTGTAGATTTACAATGAATTGAAAATAGCCGACCAAAATATAACAGCTTCCTCAAAGTGAAACAAACAATGAGAGATTACTCTCATTTATGTAGCTAATGTTCAGATTACCACTATCAGTTGTTTTTAAACTTGATTTTTAAAAAAAATTCTGACCCTATTTGTTTTTCTTTCCAGTTGCTGAAACGTGAAAATTTAGATTTAAAACTCACTCCTTATAAAGTTCTTGCAACCAGTAACAAAAATGGTGAGTTTTTTTATATTATTCTTTATAAACGTTTTTATATTATTTTATATTTATATTATTTTATATTCTTTATAAACGTTTTTATAAAGTTTTTATATATTCTTTATAAACGTTTTTATATTATTTTATATTTATATTATCTTTATAAACGTTTTTTATATTATTCTTTAATCATCTGTTATAAATGTTTTTTTGGGGGGGTTGATAATCATAATCAGCTTATGATTATGTAACAATAGAAAATTATTTTAGTTATTTAAAAAAAATAAAATAAATGATATAGTACCTTTTTAATAAATAGTTTGACAGCTTTAAGTAGAAAAAGAAGACAAGAAAACAATGGTTTATTTTCACACATTACACAATATAAACAATGTCATATAAAACAAAACAAAAAACATAATGTTGGTTGTTGTATTAATGTGTGGAGGATGATCACTAATTAGGACTGAGCCTATTATACTAGTGACCACCTTAGTTGTTTTTTGTTTTTGTTTTTATTATTTACAAATATTTACATAGTTTGAAAGTTGATTATAAGTTTACTTATATGTATTAAACATTTCTATTTTGATAAATAATTTGAGTTGGTGAGCAAACATTTAAGTAAATAATAATAATAATAATAATAATAATATCTTTTCAGCTAGTATATTAGGTCTGAGACCTGTCAGCTGTTCCTTATAAACATTCATCTTAATTCCACAGAATATTTATAATCTTTCCACAGATTATCTAACATTGCCTTAAAGTAGTTTAGAGATGAGGCATTTACTATTGATGATGGTAGTTTATTCCATGTATTCACCACTGTTACTAAAATAATTTTGTCTTGCATTTGCTTTACCAAATTTTTCTAAGCGTTTTAATTTATGACCCCTGGTATTGATATTTTGAGCAATGTTTAGTAGATCAAAGTTTGTTGAATAAAACTCATGTATATATTTGTAGACTTCAATCATATCCCCTCTTGTACATCGATAAACCCAACTTGGTAAATCAATGTGTTTATTTCTTTTTATTTCTTTTTATTTCTTCAGGTTTTGTTCAGTTTATTGATTCATTACCTGTAGCTGAAGTGTTGGATGCTGAAGGAAGTATTCAGAACTACTTTCGGAAACATGCCCCAGCTGAAGGAGCTGCTTATGGTATACAACAGGAAGTTATGGACAACTATGTGAAAAGCTGTGGTGAGTAGATCCACTTAGCATTTGTTTACACAAATATATTTTTGATTATTTAAAATCATTGTAATACTTGGTTGGTTGGATGATTTTATGGCATGTCAACCCTTGTTGGGTTATTTTATGCCAATGACGTTTTTGTTTTATTCATTCTTGTTGGGTATTCATTTTTTCATCTATTAACCTATAGATAGTACCCTAACAGGTAATACTGCTCCAGGTCAGAGTAAACCTGGGAGTAATGGTAATGAATGTGTACTCAACATTCTCCAGAGCTCCAAAATTGGAACCTTCATTTTTTTTATTTTTTTTTTTAACTAAATTTTATGTTTATTTAACCAAAAAATTTTTTCCTTCAAATTTTTTAAAACCAAATTCTATGTATTGATTGGAGGGACCTTCTCCGAGCGCCCATCTAGCCCAAGTAAGGGCCAAAGTAGAGTGTTGGATGTCACAGAACCACTTAGTACACAGATCACAGACAGCTCAGCCACCACAGTGCTGTTCTCATTCATTAAGGGTCGCCGCACATAGCCAACAGGTGACTCTATTGGGGGGTGCATTTTACCCCTCTACAGAGGTGCATTCTACATCCCCAACCAATGGGGGTATTTTGTATCGATGCCATATAATGTCTGCTTATGATGACCAAAAAAACTATTTTGTTTTTGTTTCATAAAATGATTGGTAATCTAAACATTAGTTACATAAATGAGAGTAACCTCCCCTTGTTTCTTTCACTCTGAGGAAGCCGTCAGTTTTGGTCGGCCATTTTCATTTCGCCATAAATCTACACTGAAAATACGAAGTTGTTCGAATCAATACAACTGAATGTTTTAACATGAAAATATCATAAAATGTGTTCTTAATTGTGCTTGCGCATTATTTGAAATGAACTTAATTGTTATTAAGAACACATTTTATGATATTTTCGTGTTAAGACATGCAGTTGTATTGATTCAAACAAATTTGTATTTTCAGTGTAGATTTACAGTGAAATGAAAATGGCCAACCAAAACAAACAACTTCCTCAAAGCGAAACAAACCAGAGGAAATTACTCTGATTTATGTAGCTAATGTTCAGATTACCAAATAATTTGTTTTGGACATTGTTTGCTTATGTTTATTTTATTTTATTTTATTTTCAAGCTGGTTACTGCGTAGTGACCTACCTGTTGGGCGTTGGAGACCGGCATTTAGATAACTTATTGCTTACAAAGACAGGTGAGTGTTATTGATAAGAATTTATTTATTTTTCACTAACATATTAATACACACAGACAGAATTACAACCAAATTCATGAATATTATTATATTACATAAGTGTTTTCTTCACAGAGGTATGACGTGTTTTTAGGAGCTCCGTAAAAGTTTTTTCTAATGTATTTTTTAACAGTTATTCTCTTTTTTTTATGTAATTTCATCATAACTTATTTTAATTTTTGATTTTTAATGTAAACATTAATAGTAAATATAATTTTCTATTTGTTGTAATTTGATATATTGTAACATTTATGAAGTATAATTAGTATATTACATCCATAAGAATAGTATTACATTCATGAAAATTAGTATATTACATTCATGAATAAGTAGTGTAATTACATTCATGAAAAATTAGTATATGTAGAATAAGTGTAATTACATTCATGAAAAATTAGTATATTACATTCACCAAAAATTAGTATATTACATTCATGAATAAGTAGTGTAATTACATTCATGAAAATTAGTATATTACATTCACCAAAAATTAGTATATTACATTCATGAATAAGTAGTGTAATTACATTCATGAAAAATTAGTATATTACATTCATGAATAAGTAGTATATTACATTCACCAAAAATTAGTATATTACATTCATGAATAAGTAGTGTAATTACATTCATGAATAAGTAGTGTAATTACATTCATGAAAAATTAGTATATTACATTCGCAAAAATTAGTATGAGGTGGAGTAGTTTAACTAATGAGAAGAGAATCCCTTAAAGTTCAAAGAAACATTCCTAATAATATTCACATTAATAAAAAAATATATCAATTTGCTTCAACAATATGTGTAATATTATGAATTAAAAAAAATTTTTTTAAGTATATATATATATATATATATATAAGTTAAAAGAAAGGAAATGAATCCGACAATATGAGTAAGAAAAGGTGGAATGAAAACATCACACAATGCTGTTAAAGAAGATTTATATATTATAAATTGTTTTCTTCTTTAACAGCATTGTGTGATGTTTTCATTCCACCTTTTCTTACTCATATATATATATATATATATATATATATATATTCATAAGTACACAAACACATATACTCGTATGCATGATGGATCCTCCCGTCAATTTCGACATATGAGTGTTCATACAATGAACACCCACACAGTGATTTGTTCATAGTGGTGAAGGCTTGTGTTGGACCATCCGCACTTTTTGGCACAGTCGATAGGAAAGAATTGGTGCATCAAGGGTTGCCACAAACCCAATCAACAACCGACCTCAGGAATTTTGAATTCAGAGTTATCCCTCTCCTAGACTGGTTACCTACCCAAGGCTGAAGGGCCCAGTCTGCCCTACTATTTAACCCATAGCTGTAGGGAGATATATGGATTCATACCTTTCCAAAGGGTATTAGTGTTATGTGAAATGCCAACAGCTTTGTCTAGGAATTGAACTCGAATCAACGAGTCCATTTCCACGACTCTAACCACTAGCCCACGCACCTCCATGCATATATATATATACACTAGTATACATATACTTACACACATGCATACATATTTACATGTTAGAATAAAGATAGAATAATGATAAGTATAAGAAACAGTCCTACACGAAAAAAAAGATAGCTGTAAATAATTGTGACAGAGAACACAAGGCGAGTGACAGAAATGGGGGACTGTGGAATTAAGGATTCCCTACCTCCAAGGACTGAGCATGTCTGTATATGTCTGGTTCCTGCTGCTAATTTGAAGGGAGCATACTTTAAAAAAATAGAAATTTAAAAAAAAAAAAATTTTAAAAAAATAAAAATTTCGGGAGTGTGTATCTTGAAGATAACTGAGTTTTAATATGGAAAGAAATACTATTTCATTTTTCTATTTGATCGCTGATATTCCATTTTGATTGTTATTATTTGATTTTAGGCCGGCTTTTTCATATTGATTTTGGTTACATATTGGGACGAGATCCTAAGCCTCTTCCACCACCTATGAAATTGAGCAAAGAAATGGTTGAAGCAATGGGTGGAACTAATTCTGATCATTTTAATGACTTCAAGATTCTTTGTTATACCGCTTTCTTACATCTTCGTCGGTAAGTATATTTTTACTTTACTTTCATTTGTTAAAATTACACAGAGCGAATCGTGAAAGGAAAGAAGTCTAATAATAGGTTTGGTTAAACAGTTGAATAGGTATGATGTTGCAAAACCCAAAATCTGTAAGGATACTGGTGTAACATCACTGATGACCTCCTTTAGTGCATTTTGGGGATGTTTAACAAAACTGCTACCTAGATATACATTTGTATAGTAAAATGATTTGCAATGCATTTCTATAATAAAATTATTTCCAATGCATTTGTATAGTAAAATCATGTCCAATGCATTTTTATAGTAAAATTATTTCCAATAAATTTGTAAAGTTAAAAAAAATTTGCAATGCATTTGTATAGTAACAATTGTTTGTAATGCATTTGTATAGTAACAATTGTTTGTAATGCATTTGTATAGTAACAATTGTTTGTAATGCATTTGTATAGTAACAATCGTTTACAATGCATTTGTATAGTAAAAAATCGTTTACAATGCATTTGTATAGTAAAAAATCGTTTGTAATGCATTTGGATAGTAAAAATCGTTTACAATGCATTTGTATAGTAAAAATCGTTTACAATGCATTTGGATAGTAACAATCGTTTACAATGCATTTGGATAGTAACAATCGTTTACAATGCATTTGGATAGTAACAATCGTTTGTAATGCATTTGGTAACAATCGTTTACAATGCATTTGATAGTAACAATCGTTTACAATGCATTTGGATAGTAACAATCGTTTACAAAAAACCTGAAATATGTTAGGATACTGGTGTACAATCACTGACGACCTCCTATAGTGCATTTCAGTGATGTTTAACAAGACTTTTTGGTGTAATTTTCTAATGTTATCTTAACATCTTAATTTTTTAGTTGCTCTTTTTATCACAACTCACTTGGGTCATATAAAAGCAATTTTAAAAATACTAATAAAAAAAAATGATAATAGTTAAAAATTGGTTATTTAATTATCATCAACTTTAGAGAATTATGTGTTTGTATTTTTGAGAAGAGGCTTGATGTGAATGGTTTTGATGTTTTGGACTGTTGTCCTCCTTTTTATTGTTGTATTTATTAAAATATAGACTAATGAATCGACCAAGTGTAGAGATGAACACAATATGGGAAGCAATCATTGAAAAGGCTAAGTCAAATTGTTTTTAAACTAAATTACTTTAAAATAAAAATATCGAAAAAGATTGTTTTGGATTTTACACCTCGTGCCTATAAACATTTTTTTCTTTCTAAATGATCATGGTTCTTCTCGTGACACATGTCAGAATGATAGATGTGCAAAAGAAAATGACATCATTGTTTGAATAAGATCTCCAAAAGTTCTTTGATTAACAGTCAAACTATTAAAAATGATTTGCCAGGTTCGGTCATTACTGTAGTGAGAGAGGAGACCTACCTCGTGCAACACGGTGTGATAGAGAGAGTGGTGGGCGTGAAGACTTGCCGTACTCTCGAAGGAAGCGGGCTAGGCGTGTAGGACTGACCTAGAATTGAACCCGCTTCCTTCAGAATGTGAGAGCTGTGGACGATCAGTGAAATAATAAATAGCATAGTGGCCCGGATGTAGGTGGTCACGCCGTGCTGACGAGTGTCGCACGTGCTGCACGGACAATTATGAGTGAGGAGCCGGATGTGGTGAAATTGAGGTGTATTTAAAGGACTTATTCTCACAGACCAGGGAGAACGACTGCAGTAGTATTTTGTTGTCGAGACGAGCGGGACCAAGAAATAATTTTGGATATTGGATTTTGGAGTGAGATACAGTTGGGAGTGTTTAGACTGTCGATTGGCACCTTGAGTCAGACTTGACTGTGACCCCCCCCACACACACACACACAGATTAGAATTACTATACTTGGATACACAGGGAACATCTGAGGAAGGCCGGAGGATACAGCAGCTGAAACGTTGTACTTATACATACCCCAATAAAGATGAGAAGGTAATCTGAACATTAGCTACATAAATGAGAGTAACCTCACCTTGTTTGTTTCACTTTGAGGAAGCCGTCTGTTTTGGTCGGCCATTTTCATTTCACCATAAATCTACACTGAAAATAGGAATTTGTTCGAATCAATACAACTGCATGTTTTAACACGAAAATATCATAAAATGTGTTCTTAATTGTGCTTGTGCATTATTTGAAATAAACTTAATTGTTATTAAGAACACATTTTTTGATATTTTGTGTTAAAACATGCAGTTGTATTGAAAATTATCAACTTTGGAGAAGTTAAAAGTATTTCTGTAATATTACAAGAATTTTATTCTTATATCAATTTTTCATTTTTTCTTTTCAGTTCGGCCAACTTAATACTCAATCTTTTCTCATTATTGGTGGATGCCAATATACCAGATATTGCACTTGAACCTGATAAGACAGTAAAAAAGGTATTTATACAACCATTATATTCTTTTATGTTTATCTAAAAACAGCTACCCAGCGTTGCCTTGGTAGAGGGGAGGGAGCAGGAAATCTCACATATCCATTATTATTAAATCGAGAGTTGGATCCTGTGCTACTCATGCACTGAGTTGGCAGGAACCAGTATCAAACCAGGAACCTTGCGATTCCTAGGCAGGTGCTCTACTGACTGAGCTAAACCAGCCCCCTCAATCTAAACTGTCCCCTCTGTAAGTATGTAAGTAAAGTTGGCAGGTCGGCCTAATGTTGGTATCAGCCAGACAGTGAGGGTGTCTATCCCTTTTTCACTAGCACTAGACAAGGAGATTATTTTAGCATCTAAGGTGGAGCGCCACACCTACCATCAACACATTTTAACACACAGATCCCATTGCTATTTATATGCTGAGTTGGTGAGTGCTGTTATTGAACTTAGAAACCTTGTGATTCCTAGGTGGACACTCTACCGACTGAGCTAAACCAGCCCTGTATTAATATATAGTTTTCATATCAACCTCAGTGGGTCATTTAATGCCGACTAATTTTTGGGTTTATAGCGGTAGTTTGGTAGAAAACAATGTGTATATATATATATATATATATATATATATTTAACTATTGTTTAATTGTTAATATTTATTTTTGAGTAGAATCCCATTTCTTTTAGGAAATGTAAAATCCTAGATTGTCTTATTTTTGCAAAAAGTTTTTTCAAATTATTTGCTTGGTAGTATTTTGTTTGCACTAGATCAAAGTCTACACACTCTAGCAGTATATGCTTCACTGTGAAACTCTCTTGCATATTGGGGATTCTGTGCCCTCTAGTAAATGATGATGGGTGATGTAGGTGTGGCCTAATTAATATATAGATGTTAATTTTTTTTATTTTCTATTTTTAAAATTTTTTGTGTGTTTTCAGGTTCAAGACAAATTTGTTCTTCATTTGACTGATGAAGAAGCCGTACATTATATGCAAAATTTGATTGATGTCAGTGTGTCAGCCATGATGGCTGCATTTGTTGAACAATTGCACAAAATGGCTCAGGTAATTAAAACAACTGCTTTTCCTTTCTTTCACCATACGGTCAGTTTTAAACCCACTAAAGTGACAGGGTGTAATCGATTTCTTGCACGAAATGGTTCAGGTAAGAAATAAACGGAAAAACAAAATTTACATTCATTCCTATTACAATTCTTTCTATGAAATATTCTCTAACTCACCCAGGTAAGAAAGAAATGGAAAAACATTTATATTCATTTTTGTTTTCAAATGTCAATTTTTTCAAATTCTTAAATTTAAAGATTTTTAAAAAATTTTTCATTTTTCATTTTTTTCATTTTTCATTTTTTAATTTTATTTTATTTTTTTATTTTCAAAACTTTTTTTTTTTCAAAGTTTTTATTTTTATTTTTTATTTTTTTTATTTGAAAAAAGTTTTTATTTATAAAAAATTATTTTATTTAAAAAATTTTATTTTTAAAAAAATTTTTTATTTAAAAAAAATATTTAAAAAAAAATTTTTTTCTAAAAAAAATCTTTATTTTAAATTTTAAAAATTTTTTTTCATTTTGAAAATTTTTAAAACGTTTTATCTATTTTTGTTTTTGGAAATAAAGTTATTATTTTTTATTTTTTTATTTGAAAAAAATTTTTCTATTTAAAAAAAAATTATTTTATTTAAAAAAATTTTTCTATTTAAAAATAATTATTTTATTTAAAAAAATTTTTTTTTTTTTTTTCTTTTTTTTTTTTTTTAATTTTTTATTTCTAAAAAAAATCTTTCTTTTTAAAAAATTTTTTCTTTTTGAAAATTTAAAAAAAGTTTTATCTATTTTTGTTTTTCAGTATTGGAGGAAGTAACTTTTTCCGCAGAACCTTAAAATATTTTGACACTGCCAAATTATCTGCTGGGAATGTTTTTACTGGTGATAACTTTTCTGGAAAACAAAAATTGCCAGCAACAATTTTTATGTTCACGTTGGTATTTTTCAGCTTGACTGGCAGGCTTCCGTGATGTCTGCGTTATTTTGATGAGGAATTATAAAATACCAATTCATTAAGCTAATCAATCTGTCACGGAACGGATTCCACGGGTTTTTTAATTTTTTTTTTTAGATACGCTTAACAAATAAGCTACATCCTGAGTTGTTTATATTCTCCATCAGAATTGCAACCTATTAATACATCCAATTAAACAATTTATACCAAATCACAATGGAGTGGTAGTACATGTTAGGGTCCCATCTATGGGTTAAATAGAAAAATGTGTTTATAAAAAAAATTGTGTATCCATTAAGAATGAATTTATTTCAAAACTTTGTTGGCATTAAATGACCCACTGAGGTTGATGTGCCATAAAACAAACCAAACCAAACCACAATATACCGATATTAGGTATGTTGATATGTAAGCAGCAAAAAAATGGAAATGAATCCAAAACTATGTTAAAAAACGAGTAAGAGTGAAAAATAAGAAAATGAGAATGATTTATTGATACTAGTAAAAGTAAACATCCTTCGCCGGGTACAAGTATTTTAGTTTTAATGTATTTAAATATTACTAGAAAAAAAACAGCCTCTGCCAGGTGCAAGTATTTAAGTTTTAATGCAATTAAATATCACTAGCAAAAATAAACCCCTTCCGCCAGGTGCAAGTATTTAAGTTTTAATGTAATTAAATATTACTAACAAAAAAAAAAAGAAAGTCCTCCGGGGTGGTGGGATGTAAAATTTAATTTTTGAAAGATATTGCCTGAGTGGGGTAGAAGTTAAAAATTCAATGTCAGAGAATTTGTACAATAAGTAAGTAAAATCATCAACTTTATTAAAGGTACAAAAAAATAAAATAATTTGAAAGGGAAACTTAGTTCTGATAACTTTAAATATATATCAAAATAAAACAAACTATGTATAAATATATAATACCGAAGATGTATTTACCAAAATTTGTTTTAAAAAACAATGAGGACTGTCTAAGGTTGCATGCTCAAATTTTGTGTGTATTTATTCTGTTATGACAATTTGGAGTAATGTGATGTAAGCAGTGACATAGTTTCGGTTACAGACAAATAGAGACCTAATCTCCATTATTAATAGATATTAAATTTGAAAGACTAATGAAAGTAAATAAGAACACATATAAAAAGATTACACTTATTTTAATTTTATTTTAATTGATTTCTGTATAAAATTATAGTTTTGAGGCAAATCAAACTCAGACTTTAAGAGAGACATTGTTAATAAATAAGATGCTAATTAAGATTAAATAATGATTATTAAATAACTAAGGGAATTGTGACATCAGTGGTGTGTAGTTTCAGTTACAGAAAGGCAAACACGTAATGTTCATTATAATAAGATTTGGTAAAACGATCTGACACTAAGTGTTTCAATTAATGGATCCACAGTATTAAAAACACATTTGAAAATAAATATGTAGAGACAATTACTGAATATGTATATATTTTCAAATATCTTTTTAATACTGTGGATCCATTAATCGAAACACTGAGTGTTGGAACATTTTCATTCTGATTTTCTTTCTTTTTACTTTTTTTAAACTTTTTTTTCACTCTTACTCATTTTTCAACGTACTCTGATATATATACATTTCACACATGCACACACACTTACATTCATGTAAAGGTTATTTCCTATAACTCCAACCTAAAAAAAGGGAAACCACTCTGATTGACTGATAAATTATTTATTTATTTATTGATCTACTAGGAAAAAAGAAGATGGGGTTAGGGTTAGGGTTTAGGGTTAGTTTAATAGAAAAATAATGGGTAGATTAATTAACAGATAAAATTAATTCAGAGTGGTTCCCCTTTTTTTTTAGGTTGGAGTTATAGTAAATGTAAAAGATATAGTTAATTTATGTATTTTATATTTATGCCAAACATACAGATTGTGATCCGAAGCACTTAGTGAAATAAGGATACATTAGAAATTTTAAAAAAGAAAAGAAAAGAAAAATTTAAAAATGTTGGAGAATAATTGTGTAAATATATTTCTAAGAATATTTGTGGAATAAAACTGTAAGAAAAAAATAGACGTTTTAAAAAGATTTTTTTTATCTTATTTTTTTTTTTTTTTTTTTTAACGATTGATTTAGAAAAATAAAATAAAAGATAAAAAGAAGAAAATTTCCTCATCAACCTTCCACTTTGTAAATTGTAAATAAAAAAAGCTTTAGAAATTGCTTCCAACTAAAATGTTGTTTTTTTATTTGTCTGTATTTTGGTAATCTGAACATTAGTTACATAAATGAGAGTAATCTCCCCTTGTTTTTTTTCACTTTGAGGAAGCCTTATGCTTTCTGTATGATCTTTGATGTCATTTCTTTGGTCGGTCATTTTCATTTCACCATAAATCTACACTGAAAATACGAATTTGTTTGAATCAATACAACTGCATGTTTTAACATGAAAATATCATAAAATATGTTCTTAATAACAATTAAGTTCATTTCAAATAATGCACAAGCACAATTTTTATGATATTTTCGTGTTAAAACATGCAGGTGTATTGATTTGAACAAATTCGTATTTTCAGTGTAGATTTGCGGTGAAATGAAAATGGCCAACCAAAACATACGGCTTCCTCAAAGTGAAACAAACAAGGGGTGGTTACACTCATTTATGTAACTAATGTTCAGATTTTTGAGGTGGGGGGGGGTTCAAAGTATAGGTACTAGACATTATAGTAGGTTGATTTTTAACTTATTAAAAATATCAAATTACATGAAACACCGAGAGTTGTGTATTTGTCTATTAAATGCCGATACCAAAAATTAGATCTTAAACTTTTACCAATTATTGAGGAAATGGCATCAAAGATCATCATACACAAAAATGCACTGAAAAATCCTCAGTTTTGCAATAATAGGGGGGGGTATTTTTAATTTGAACTTTAGTTAAAATCTTGACATTTAATTTCATTTTGATAAAATAAAATGACAAAATGAGGGCGGGGGTCATGAAATATATCAGGCAGTTGGAAAACCTCTGCTCTTATATATTTATATTTTACTAGAAGCAGCTACCCAGCATCACCTGTTTGATAAAATAAAATGACAACATTCCCTGCTTAAAATATTGAAATTGTTAGATTTTTGAATCATTTTTTTTAGCCAAATGTTGCAAAACTGAGGATTTTTCAGCGCATTTTTATCTATGATCTTTGATGCCATCTCCTCGAAAATTGGCACAAGTTTAAGATCTAATTTTTGGTATTTCTCTGAATGTTTGAGATGAGGCTTGAAGATTAGTATTATCTGCGTTATTCGGACTATTGTCGGACTCCGGAACCTTCTCGGACTCGAGAAGGTTCCCGAGTCTGACAAGAAATACCTGAAGAAGGCCAGAGGGCATATCAGCCAAAACGTTGTACAAATAACAATGAAGATAGGGACAATAGTCTGAATAACGCAGATAATACTAATTTTTGGTATCAGTACTTAATTCACCAATACACAACTTTTAGTGTTTCATGAAATTTGATATTTTAAAAAAAGTGAAAAATTGACCTACCCTATTGCACATGTATGCTGAAAAGAGGAGTCCTCTTAAAAAAAAAAAATTGTGATATTGTAAAAAGTATCTGGTGCTTCTAAAGGAGGTGGCTTCATTCCTGAAATAAGGTAACCAAGCCAGTACATGATATTATTAGTATTTTTGTAAGTTAACCAGTGTTGATCTTTTTGACAATAACAAAATAAATAAAATTATTCTAACCAATTATTATTCTGATAACTCCATTGTTTATATCTTTATTAAATTATAAAATGACTTGATTAGTTAAGTTAAAGATAATAAAAACAATGACATTGTGACATGCATTAAAAAGAAATTGAAATAGTTTTTTATAAAATATTTTATTTTATTATTTAGATATATAAATGAATTATTTATATTATATCTACATCTAGATAATAAATGTTATGCTTAAGTAATATGTACCAGGTACTTTTCACAATATCACAATTTTCCATTAAGGGGACCCCCCCACCACACACACATACACACACTTTTCGGCATATATGTTCGGTACCTAAACTTATCCTCCCTGTTGCGCCCATGAGGCTTGATGTGAATAATTTTGATTTTTGGTACTGTTGTCCTCATCTTTATTGTGGTATGTATAAACAAAATGTTTGGGACACTGTATCCTCTGGCTTTCCTCAGGTGTTTCCTGTCTATCCAAGCATAGCAATGACCCAAAAATCATTTTGAACAGTTTGACTGTTGATCAAACAAAGCAAAGAACTTTTGAAGATCTCATTCAAAAAATGACATTGTTGTTTTTGCACGCCTATCATTCTGACAGCTGTTACGAGAAGAACCACTATCATTTAGAAAGAAAGAAATATTTATTGGCATTTCCTGTAAAACTCGAGGCGTAAAATTCAATGACATCAGTCTTTTTTGATATTTTTATTTTTAAAGTAATTAACTTTAAAAACAATTTGATTTAATCTTTTCAATGATTGGTTCCCATATTGTGTTCATCTCTATACTTGATCTACCCAAAATGTTTTTTGTCTGAATTTTTAAAAAATTTCTTTTTTACTGTGTCAAAATATTGTCATTTAAAGTACAATTCATGAGTAGCACAGCTCGGATCTATGCGGTAAAGTGGGGAGCTGATGGTAGGTGTGGTGCTCTTCCTCCGAGGCAAAAACAATCTCCCTGGTCTAGTGCTAGTGAAGAGGGATAAACTCCCTCACTCTTTTAATTAATAAATTATGATATTATTGAAAATCACAATTTCATTGATCAGTGGTGCCCAAAGAGCATATGTTACCTATTATACCATAGATACACCAACTAGTTAACTAGTTAATTTGGACTAGGTATCCAATAGGCACCCCAGCTGGGAGCTGTTTTGAAAAGAACACCTTTAGCTTTTTACCGTACACTTCCGGCTGTGGTATGAGAGGCGCATGGAAAATAAACTTTATAAATTGTGTGATACTATTTCTGAACAACATCCTTTTATTTAAATAAACATAAAAAATATTTTGTAAATAAAAGCTATTTTCATTTAGATAAACATATCTGCATTTCTCTTCTGATTAAATAAAAACTATTTTAATATAAAAACGTGACTTTCATTTTAAAGTTTTATAATTTAAAAAATTTCCTGTTGAATTAACAACATGAAATAACTAATTTTTTAAATTAAAATTGAAAAATATTCTAGTATAAAAACATGCCTTTGGGTTGTAAATATACATGAACAAACTTTTTAAAAATCTTACGGTGAAATTCTAATGCAAAAAAAAATCGTCTGCTGTTTGTAAACAAGCAACCAGGAGTTTACAATGAAAAGCAAAAGGTGTTCTTTTCAAAACAGCTCCCAGCTGGGGTGCCTATTAGATACTTGGTCTGTTAATTTCTCTAATTTGTCTGAAGTTTTGAGATGAGGCTGGATAATTTGTATTATTTGGATTTTTCGGACTATTCTCCTCATATTTATTGTTTGAAACAGTTCAAAGTTCCATAAAAGCTCCAAAGTTTAACATCAGCCGAAATTGTTGTGTATATAACAATAAAGATGAGGATGTGATACTATGATTGAGGACGGACATGGTCAGAATAGATAGATAAATAAATGAATAAGAAAGAGAATAGGTTAAAGCCAGGCATAAGTAAAAGGGGTGGGTGGTTGACCTTTTTATGAATCCAAAGATTAGGCCATAAAGTTTAAGAGACTTGTACGACCACCATGAAGTTAGGCCACTTAGTGATATCTTATGCACCCAGGTATTAAAAGCAAAGAGGCTATTTTTTTATGAGGAATTCTCTTTTGAAAAAAATGAATGTTCGAAGTATTGAAGACCTTAAGTCTGGAAAAATATTTAATTGCTTTAATTTTAAGGGTTAATGACGACTAGGAGTCAGCGATTCGATTTAAGTACTGGCCATCTGTGTGGTCCGGAGAAGATGGGTGGGGAAGGGGAGTTTTACATAAATATAGCTAAACTCCGGCACTGAGGCAGTTAGAACTCAGGCCGTTGAGGTGTTAAGGTCGCCGGTAGGGATAGCCAGTAGCAGCCAGTTGGATAGAGAGCGAAGTCTCACACACCCATTCTTCCATCCGCATCTTTACAAACACTTGTAGTGTTGTTTGTTTGTTTTTATTCCTTATGATCCTGTCTCTAACTCGTGCCCTTCAACTCGGCCAGCGCAGAATTTCACAATGTTTGGGGATCTAGACATCGTGCATCGAAGGTGCAGAGCGCAGAACAGGGTCGTCTCACAAGGACAATAGTCCGAAAAATCTAAATAATACATGAAATTTCATTAATCTCTTGATAAACAAATTATGACACCTTTGAAAATCACTACTGAATTGATCAGTAGTCCTACTGTCTGTACCTCTAAGTGACACCCAAAGCACATACCCTACCTGCCAGTCCCTCTCAGTAGTACCCAGAGTATGTACACTACCTGTCATACCATATATATGCTAATGTCTATTTGTTTCTGTTCTGTCTTTGCTCAATTTGTTTAATGTTAAATTAAGCAGTGGAGGAAAGTCTGGTAATTTATGAGGAAGTGCGTCCCGGTCTCCTGCCTCAGAAATTGCTACCCGGTGACTATTAAAATAACGTCCCCAGCTATGTAGTCTCCAGCTATGAAGATGGATATCTATCTATCTATCTATCTACCTCAATTTGTTCATTTTTTACTTTGTCTATATATATATATCCACCCATCTCCATTTGTTCATATCTATCTATATTATTTTGTTTGTTTATCTATCTATCTATATATCCATCTTCATATCTAAACAAGAATTACAACAAATTACGATAAATAAACAAGAATTACAACATATTTCTATAAATGAACAAGAATTATGACAAATTATGATAAATAAATAAGAATTACGACAAAAAAGAGAAGCCCCCCTCCCTTTAAAATACATTTAACGCCCTAAGTTGGTTGTTTTCTTTCAAGTAACACCACCGAGATGACATAGCTGGGGACGTTATTTTAATAGTCACCAGGTAGCAATTTCTGAGGCAGGAGACCGGGACGCACTTCCTTATAAATTACCAAAAGTCTAATGAAATTTCTGTTTCACAACCGGCGGAAACTGTTGTTTCTCTTGTTATCAAAAGAATATCTTTTACTTGCCATCTATCTATACATATATAAAGGGCAGTTTGTGTGTATGTATATACAGAGGAAACTATGAAAATAAAACAATTAATTGACAAAGTAAATATATATACACATTAAATATCACAAGGGCTTGGTTTTTGAGCAAAAATAATAATAGAGATTTGATTTATATTTGTAAAGATAATTAAAGAATAAAATTTAAATGATAACAGCATGGATTTTTTTTCATTTAATATTTTAGATAGTAGACATTAACATTTCTTTTCAGAGTAGCTGGATCAATGCAAGGTCTATTTTTTTAACATAGGGATTTTAAATGGGGCATCCCACGAGGATTCAACTCGCGATTCAGTAATAATGGATCTGCGGGACTAACTTTAAAAAATCACCTTCTACCCAGGCGACGCCGGGTAGCCACTGCTAATACATATATAAAGGGCAGTTGGTATGTATGTACGTATGGATGTATGTCTGGAGGAAACTACAAAAATAAAACAATTAATGGTAAAGTAAATATATATACACATTCACTATTACCAGATCTTGCTTTTTGAGCAAAAATAATGAAGATTTGATTTATATTCATGAAGATAATTAAAAAATGAATTTTGAATAGTAACACCATAATTTTTTTTTTTTTTTTGCATTTAACATTTTAACTAGAAGACATTAATTTTTCTTTCCAGAGTGGTTGGATGAATGCATGGTCTTTTTTTTTAATATAGGGATTTTAATGGGGCATCCTGCGAGGATCCAACACTCGATTCAATAATAATGGATCTGAGACTAACTTTTTTAATACATGCTGTAAAACCCAACCAACCCCCTCAATCAATTGGGATATTCTTCTATATAGATGTTGCTTCTTCAGATCAAACACTGTTCAACTCCGATGGAATTGGCTTATGGTTAAGTCATGCTGAAAGCACCAGTTTCTGCTAAATCACTGAAGTTAAGCAGTGATGAGCCTGTTCAATAATGATTTTCCCAACTCTATTGCCCTTATGGAAAGTCCCAACCCCTTTTTATCTTATGGGTGCTAGAAGGCGGTGTCCTGGGAATGACGTTAAACTCTCTGATGGTGAGGTTCCAGTTTTGGAGGTTTGGGGAATGTGGAGCACCCCTTCCTGACCATTGCTCCCTGGTCCACTCTGACCCGGAGTGGTAGTACCTGTTAGGGTCCCATCTATGGGTTAAATAGAAAAACATGAGTTGATAAACAAAATTGTATTATGCATTAAGAATGAATTAATTTCTCAACTTTGTCAGCATTAAATGACCCACTGAGGTTGATATGCCATAAAACAAAACCAACCAACCTGTTCAATACTTAAATGGGTGACCATTTAGGCAACAGCAGGTACTGTAAGAAACCAAATATCAAAATAAAAAAAATACCAAAAACAGAGCCTGAGGTCACAGTGGCCTGAGTTTTGTATTTATACACAATAAAGATGAGGACAACAGTCCGATATATCATAATTATGGATATTTCATTCTTTAAACATTTTGTCGACCCGGATTCTTGACCTTATGGTCAAGTCATGCTGAAAGCATAAATTTACGCTATCACCGATTAAGCAATGATGAGCCTGTTCAATACGAAGATGGGTGACCATTTAGGCAATAGCCGGTACTGTAAGAAACCGAATATCAAAATGACTTGATTCGGCATTAAATGACCCAAAAAGCTGTTAAACCAAATAACCAACCAACCAACCAACCAACCGTTGGAATTGCCCTGTGCTAACTTCATCTATCCTCACTAAGTAGTACAATAAACATAAATTATTGTAGATTAGTTTGCTGAAGATCTGATGTAACAGAAATACTGGGGTTAAATAGTATCTCTGTCGTAAAGGAAAGGAGACAAGGCAATTATAGAGTATATAATTGGGTTAACAATTTATTGGTTGTGGTATTAAATGTGTGAGTATACAAATTGTGTAAATGTCTGTAAGAGGTTGCAAGAGAATTTCTCTCGGCGGGATATATATAAGTATGCATAGAGGTTTAAGAAACTTAACTTTGTAGTATTTGTCTCAGCAATGTCCCGAAGTTGTCCGGTAAGGTCGCTACTTCTATGATGTCAGCCTGTCGGAGTTGTCGTGTTTCTCTCACGGGTGTGGACTCTGTTCTATTGAGTCAGGGTTCTATCTCTGACCCCTATTGTCCGGACTTCCGGCAGAGGGCAGATAACCCAATTTCCAATAGATGAGATCCGAGGATCTGATAAATATTAAAGTTCTCATAAACTCCAACAACATTCTGTCGAAGGCTGAAAAGGACAAAAAGAATGTAAAAGATCTCCGAAGAGTCGACTTGACTTTGATTGTTGTCCTAAATGTTACATACGCCGCTAACAGTACGCGAACCATTGTACAGTTATGAAAACTTATTTTGTATTTATGTTGTAATTCAACAAAAACGTCTACTTTGTTAGGTACAATTGTTTTTTTTTTTGTTTTTTTTCTTAGTCTGACAGGTTAGTTGAGATTTTGGTTCAAGATTATAAAAGGGAAATAAAAAGTTGAAAAGAAAAAAAAAACATTCTAAAAAGATCAACCATAGAAGATCAAGAAACAAGCGTATTAATATATTGACAAGAAAAAAAAACATTCTAAAAAGATCAACCATAGAAGATCAAGAAAAAGCGTATTAATATATTCAGCAAACCGCTGAAGAGCTAATGAGATCCGAGGAGTCTTGAAGCTCTGATAAACTCCGACAATCTTCCGTCAGAGAGAGAGAGGGGGGGGGGAGAAAAAGGATGAGAAACGACAGAAGGTCAGAGAGAGAGAAAGAAGAAAAAGAAAAAGATGATGAGAAACGACAGAAAACCAGTGAGCATGAGAGAGAGAGCAGTAAGAAAAAAATATATATAACATATATAGAGAGAGGAAGACAGAGGGAGAGAGAAGAGAGAAAAAGAGAGTGAGAAAGAAGGAAGAAAGAAAGACAGAGAGAGAAGAGAGAAAGAGAAAAAGGAAGAAGAAAAAAGAGGATGAGAAACGACAGAAGGCGAGAGAGAGAGAGAGAGAGAGAGAGAGATCCAAAGAGTTGACTTGACTTCAGATTGTAGTCCTAAATGTTACATACGTCGCTAACAGCACGCGAACCACTGGATGGTCATGAAAACCAATTTTGTATTTATGTTTGTCTAAATCTATTTGTAATTCAAGAAAATGTCTAATTTGTTAGGAACAATTCCTTTCTTTTCTTTTTCTTTTCTTTTTCTTTTTCCTTTTCTTTCCTTTTCTTTTCTTTTCTTTTCTCTTTTCTTTTTCTTTTTTCTTTTTCCCTTTCTTTTCTTTCTTGGTCTGACAGGTTAGTTGAGACATTTTGGCTCGAGATTATAAAAGAGAAATAAAAAGTAGAAAAAGAAAAAGAAAGAACCAAAAAATCCATTTCCAAAATGATCAACCATAAAAGCCTTGCAACGTCTCACCGGAACCGGAAGACAATTTACTATAAGACTGTCAGTTTCGATTTCGTTTCCGACGTAAAGAATGACAAAAAGAAAAAAAACATCTCGTGTCATCCACCCAAATAATAGAATTAGTTTTAAGTGATTGTGTCTTGTAGTCAAATGGCCCTTAGGTTACAAACTTTACTATGAAAGGGGGGGGGGCGTTTGCAAAGTTGACTAATGCAATTGTGTATTTCCGGTTATTGTAAAGGATAAAACGAAATGGATTTCTTTTCCAAAATACTTCATAATTACATGTGAAATAGAGAGAGAGAGAGAGAGAGAGAGAGAGAGAGAGAGAGAGAGAGAGATGGCGGGGGGGGAGAAAAAGGATGAGAAACGACAGAAGGTCAGAGAAAGAGAGGGAGACAGAGGGAGGCGAGGAGTAAGAAAGAAAGAGAAAGAAGAAAAGGAAAAAAATGATGAGAGAAACGACAGAAACCAGTGAGCGTGAGAGAGAGAGAGAGAGAGAGAGAGAGAGAGAGAGAGGGAGGGGCAGTAAGAAAGAAATATATGTATATACATATATAGAGAGAGGAAGACAGAGGGAGAGAGAAGAGAGAAAAAAAGAAGAGAATGAGAAAGAAGGAAGAAACAGAGAAAGACAGAGAGAGAAGGAAGAAGAAAAAAGAGGATGAGAAACGACAGAAGGCGAGAAAGAGAGAGAGAGAGAGAGAGAAGAGGGGGGTGAAGGAGCTCTGCAGTAACAAACATGGACATTTTTGGAATAAGTTTAGAAACTTCTGAATTACGCTTAGCCAAATGCAATTTGTTTTAGATTGTCGGAAAAAATGAAAACAACTATTCACCTGCAATCTTCTGAGGGAAGAAAGCAAGAATAAGGATTGAGTAGTGATATACACTTGTGGTTGGCGTCAACTTTCCTGTGATTGGTCGAATTGGTTAATAAATACCTTGTCACAACTCACGAGGAGGAAGAGGTATTATGTTATTTTTTGGACTAACTATAGAAGGGGGTAAAATATATGGGGCGAAATAGACCTTCGAATCAACAAGCTGTCGCTGAGGAGGGACCAAAAACAAGCGAGTTCTCCGTCTTCTCACAAGTCAGACCCTCTATTGGTCAACACATTCTTCGTTCGTCTAGCAGCTGGAAGATCCGTCGTCGTAGTCGAAATAATCTTTAGCAGTTCAAAATCACATTTCCTATTTAGTTTTGTTTCTGTTCGACTAAAATCCATTTCTTTACTGAAAAGCGCTTCGTCGTCGACTGCTGCTGACTGCCCAGCGCTCGACTCACTTATTTTATGGTCATATTAGCCAAACATCCGGGCACATTAGTCGAACCTCGCGTCCGTCCAGTGCCCAAAACGCATTTGTTTTTGCATGCGGGAGGACGCGAGTTCGATCCCAGCAGGCAAGACAATGTCTTGCTCTTTTTCCTTTCTCGTTCTCCGTCACACTAACTCTACAAGACCTAAGGTGAGGATTATTTTTACCTACTTGCAAGGTCGCAACAAGGTTTGTTGCAAACTTTTTCCCTGGTTAAGCTTGTCTAGGAAGTCTATTTGCCTCAGCGGTTGCGGGACATTGCTTCTCCACACTCAAGTGAACTGGCATTTCGCCAAAAGATAAAACCCACCTCATAAAAGGCTCCTGGGTAGGATACTAAATTGGTAGTAGTTGTTAGGGGCACACCTATCATGTTAGGCAAACAGTTATTCTAAGGCTAGCAATAACAAATAAATGAATTAAAACTTACTTTAATCCTAAAGCTTTATTATCATATAACAAAACAAATGACTATTAATATAGATGTTCTTGTAGTGAGAGAGGAGACCTACCTCGTGCAACACGGTGTGACAGAGAGGGTGGCGGGCGTGAAGACTTGCCGTATTCTCGAAGGAAGCGGGCTAGGCTTTGCCTGGTGTGTAGGACTGACCTATAGTCGAACCCGCTTCCTTCAGAATGTGAGAGCTGTGGACGATCAGTGAAATAAGAAATAGCATAGTGGCCCGGATGTAGGTGGTCGCGCCGTGCTGACGAGTGTCGCACGTGCTGCACGGACAATTATGAGTGAGGAGCCCGGATGTGGTGAAATTGAGGTGTATTTAAAGGACTTATTCTCACAGACCAGGGAGAACGACTGCAGTAGTATTTTGTTGTCGAGACGAGCGGGACAAAGAAATAATTTTGGATATTGGATTTTGGAGTGTTTAGACTGTCGATTGGAACCTTGAGTCAGACTTGACTGTGCCCTCCCCACTGATTAGAGTTCTTCCTATATATATATAATATATATATATATTATAATATATATATAGTATTTTGAGAGACATATCAGTCTGATGGAGAGGGAAATTAAGGATACCTGGTGTCTTCTATTTGAGTCAGTCCTCTCGGAGATAAATTCTGGTCGCGGACTGGGCCGTAGGAGTGTTGAATATGAGCACCAAAACCTCTGCTCGGGACACGTGATTGCTATGTCCAACCCCAGGTAGGCTCTCCATCACTTTACTCCATATATAGAAGATGTACTTAACTGACCCATCATATCAATAGATCAAATAGATCTGTTTTTAAATCATTTGTGTTAGATAAGAATACTCTTTGCCATATGACTATGAGAAAATTGTTTTAAGAATGATTACCTGAATGTGTAATTGTTGATAATCTTGAACTTTAAGTGCCTAAATTCCTACGATTAAATTGTACTTGCGCATTATTTGAAATTAACTTAATTGTTATTAAAAAGACATTTTATGATATTTTGGAGTTAAAAACATCCATTAAAATGGATGTGAAAAACGCCGTGTTTTCTCTGTGAAAATTACGTTGAATCAAAAATGGTTGCCATTGTTTACAAGCTTCTTCTCAGAAAAAGAACGAAGGGACTTAACTCTCATTGCTTTGAGAGTTAAGTCTTTTTAAGACTTAATTTCAAATAATGTGCAAATACAATTTTATGGTAGGAATTTAGTCACTTAAAGTTCAAGATTACCTAATTGTTATTATTATTAATCACTTAACTCTTTGCCTACAAATCCCCCCCCCCCCCCAGCTGTACCAAATATTCTTAGTATTTTTTTACTTGTATAATGTGATATTTCAAAGTTCACTATCTATTCACCTCAGAACTTATTCTATTCAAATCATCATCATCATCATGTTGCGCAGGCAGCACAGATATCCATGACAATCTCTCGCCAACCTTCCCTATCATTCATTGCACCTGGGAGATCCTCTGCAGAGCAACCAGCATCTTTGCATAGCTGGTCAATGTAGGTCCTTACTGGGCGACCCACACTTGCATGTCCATGTGCTGGCTTCCACAGGAGAACGTCGCTTATGAGCTCATCCTTGCTTCTCCAACAGTGTCCTGCATGCCTTGTCCGTCTCACTCGGATAGTTTGTGAGATGGGGAGCAAATGACCGTATAGCTGCTTCCTTGTGGGGTGCTGTTTCCACGACTTGTTCAGGACTGCACGCAGCATTCTTGTGCAGCTCCCATCTAGCTTATTCTCAAGACGCTTCGTTAGGGTTCAAGTGGTGCAGCCATATAGCAGCACTGATACAACCACAGCCTGGGAGAACTGTCGGTTCAGCTTGTCAGGAAGATCGGACCGCCATATGACTGATAATTTGTTTGTGGCCGACCATGCCTTTTCTATTCGTGTATTAACATCGCTCTCTGTGGATGAGATATTACCACCTAGGTACGTGAATTGTTCTACTGGTTTAAGAGGCTTGCCGTTGAGTGTGGATATGTTTCCTTTATTTTTGAAACTCATGAACTCTGTTTTGCCGGAGTTCACATAGAGGCCAATATTCTTTGCTGCCTCCTCCAAGCTATGTAGCAGTGACTCAGCCAGTGCCGGTGTAT
The DNA here is from genome assembly GCA_023376005.1 of Doryteuthis pealeii. Classification (NCBI taxonomy): domain Eukaryota; kingdom Metazoa; phylum Mollusca; class Cephalopoda; order Myopsida; family Loliginidae; genus Doryteuthis; species Doryteuthis pealeii. The sequence goes on from CM042173.1 coordinate 42,575,508, forward strand.
CTGCAAGAAGTGCAAGGTCATCAGCATAGTCTGCATCTGTGACTGTTTGTGCGGGATATCGCCTGCTTCTTGCCTTTTTTAGTGTGAAACCTTTTTTTTATGGTATCTAATGATGTTCGGAGTACGTAGTCTAGGCATATGAGCCCTGTCTGCGCCCGTTGTACTTTCGTTGCACAATGTCTAGACCCCAACGTTGAGATATTCAGTGCTGGCTGATTCGAAGGGCGCGAGTCAGAGACAGGTTCACAAGGATTAAAAAACAAAAAACAAAGCAAGACACAAAGTCTGATAACAGGACGCTGATGGAGGAGGAAGTTGTCACACTTGTGCAGTTTGTGGTGGACTATGTCAGCTGGCAAGAAAGTTGCTTTAAGTCTAAGTAGATTACTGGCTTCACTGATGTGGGTCCCTGGCTATTTCTATCTCTGCTGCTACTGAGACGATACTATCACCCCAACTGCCGGGCTCAAACTGACTAAGGACTGGAGCTTGACTGAATAAATGTAAAATCTTTTGTGTCCATAAAAGGACAACCACCCACCCACCCATATACCTATGCCTGGGCTTTAACACATTCTATTTTTATTTATTTATTTTTTCTGACCATGTTCTCCCTTAAGCATAGTCTCACAGCCCTTTTGCGAAATCATAATAAACTAACCATCAGTTTTTGATTTTTTTTCTGAATGTTAAGTCAATATGAAACCTTAATAAGTATCTGATCCTAATAACTTTTTCATACACCTATTGATTTTATGAAACAGTGTAGCGATCCTACCGTAAACCGCTGGCAGAGGCTCTCCCACGTGTCACTTTCTTGTGTACTTTTCAAGCTTATCTGGAATCTGCATCAATTTCATTCCTTTTTTTTTATAATATAGTTTTAGTTTCACGATTAATTATCTGTCTGCTAATACCGACTAAAAATGATTCTAGGTAAATTCATCGTATGGTAAATTTATCGCCAGTAAATTCATCGTATGGTTAATTGGTTAATTCCTATAACTCCAACATAAACAAAGGGGAACCACTCTTGACTGATAAATTATTTATTTATTTTTCCATTAAACTAACCCTAAAACCTAACCCTAACCCTAACCCTAACCCCGTCTTCTTTTTTCCTAGTAGATCCATAAATAAATAAATAATTTATCAGTCAAGAGTGGTTCCCTTTGTTTATGTTTATGTTTATAATCGGAAATAACCGGTTAATTTATCGTATGGTAAATTTATCGCTTCTAAATTCATTGTATATTAAATTTTTCGCAGGTAAATTTATCGTATCAGATTAATTGCTCTTACAATATAGGTTTTCTCTAACCCTAATATTTTAGCTCTTTTTATTAAATTCTTAAAAGCAACGATTAAATTCTGATTTTAGCCACAAATAATTTACCTGTAATGAATTCACCACACAATGAATTTACTGGATATTCACAAAGACGATGTCATACCTTAGACACTGAATGTAAAATAAAGTACTTAAACTATTTGTTTGTATAAATGTGATCAAGTCGACTATAAAACATATTTACCAATGAAAGAAAATCAAAAATTCTAGCTAAATTCATTATGTGATAAACTCATCACATAAGATTAGTCGTTCTTATAATATAGGTGTTGGGATGGACATGAGTCCAATGGGGTTGTCTTCCCTTGCTACAGGTTTTCGCCGATAGGTAGCGGCTGTATTTAAAACAGCAGCCCGCTTGATACTTGTAAAGTTTTTAAGTGTCATCCTTGGCCAGTTGAAATAGGGCTTAAAGAAAGTCCTATGTTATGGAATCCTTTGGTGATCCTTTGGTAATCGTATAAGTCATATCCTGCGTATTGGTAAAGGTCCAGTGATTTAATCCTATGTCCATCGTCCAAGAGCGCTTCAGTAATTATGACCAGTAGGGTGGGTTAAGTATTGTATCAGCCTCAGAGTGCTGCCAGTGATTGGCCAAGGAATAGATCACATAATCTCGCCCAGTCTATAAGTATGAGCGGGGATCTAGCACACACCTTATATCCGAAAATCGCAACAATACTGAATAAACTAATTGAGTATTGATTCTACTACTTCGTTGTGGTTACTTTACACTTTTGGGATAGACATGAGTCCAGTAGGGTTATCTTCCCTTGCTGCAGGTTTTCGCCCATAGGTGGCGGCTGTATTTAAAACAGCAGCCTGGGAAAAATCTCTCTCTTTCTCTGGGTCCGGCAACCACTGCACATGGGTTAGGCGCTTAGTGCCTCTGTCCCTTAAGTGGGAGGCTTTGCCCCCCCCCCCAGCAAACTATCAGTAAGTGACTTATTTTCTACATGTAACTCTGTATCATTTCTTTAAGACTTAGTCCTACATCCTTTATGTATGTTTACGTATCTGTTCTCTACATCTTACTGTACCTTGTCATGAGTATGTGTATACCTGTCATGTAGGTATTTTCTCCACGTGCTCACAAAATAAAGTCTATGTTTGTTATTATATATAACTTCTTTGTCGGATTAATTTATGTACACATATGTACCCACGTTGGAAGGTTACTTTGAACCTTCCAACAACATATAAGAACATCCTATCTCATATATGTTTTCCTTAACCCTAACCCGTTTAGCTCTTTTTATTAAATTCTCAGAAGCAATGATTAAATTCTGAATTTAACTACAAATGATTTACCTGCGATAAATTTACCATACGATGAAGTTACCACGGTGAAGTTACGGGACACGACTAAATCGGTCTATTTAGAAGGAAATCTCTGAATTCAAACCAGCTTTATTCTGCGTTCGGCTAGGAATCACAAAGTTCCTGGTTCGTCACCGGTCCTTGCCAATTCAGCGTATGAGTAGCACGGGGATCTGTCCGGTAAAATGAGGAGCTGATGGTAGGTGTGGCGCCCCACCTCAGACGCTAAAATTACCTCCTTGATCTAGCGCTAGTGAAAAGGGGGTAGACTCCCTCGCTGTCTGGCTGATACCGACATTAGGCCGCCCGATGACTTTACTTACTTATTCCGTTTAAAAATTGACCTTGTGTCAAATCCTGCCAGTAGCGGAATGGTTGGATAGATACATACTTTCGGAAGGGGTGTCTTATCGTGGTGTGATTGTTAGCAAGCTAGTCTTGCAGTTCCATTACTACTGAATAGTGAATTCAAGCCTTGCTGGATGTTGAGATTATTGTAGCCATTGTTGAATCACGATTAATCCAAGCCCCCAGTCGAGAGATCAGCAGTCTTTCCGGACCATATGACCTTTAGGCACCCCTTTTTGATCTCGATTAAGAAAGGACATGTTTTTCATTTACACCGTCAATATCCGGTTGTTTTAACAGAAGATTTTTAGATTTTAAATTTTTTTATAAAACTCCTAACCCTAACCCCTAACCCTAACCCCTAACAAACAACCGGATATTGACGGTGTAAATGAAAAACATGTCCTTTCTTAACCGAGATCAAAAAGGGGTGCCTAAAGGTAATATGGTCCGTCTTTCCTTGGTTGTTGATGTTCTAGTAACAATGCTGCTCCCGTTCGTACGGTCTATAAGAACATAAGGAGGCGCGAGGTCTAATGGTTAGATTCGTAGGAAATGGACTCGTCGACATGAGTTCAATTCCTGGACGAAGCTGTTTGCATTTCACATGGCCTTGGGAAAGGTATGAATCCAATTCTCCCTCCAGCTATGGGTAAATAGCAGGGCAGACTGGGCTATTTAACCATGGCTAGGTAATCAATCTAGGAGAAGGAAAACTCTGAATTAAAACCTGTTAAACTCCGCTTAGGAAATTGACATTGTGCCGCATCCTGCTCGTGCGGAGGATTTGGTAAATATATATAAAAACATAAGGTCTAAGAAGTGGCGTTTCTGTTTATGTCTTATACCAAATATAGTTTTAAATAGATATATTCTATACTATTGAATCAAGGTTAATCCAAGTTTCCTTGGTTGTTTATATTCTAGTGAAGGATATCCAGACAGTGCATGACCTTAAATGCTTTTTGTCCAGTCCGTTTATTGGCCGTTTTTACCGGAAGTTGCTGCTGCTGCTCCCACTGATAAGCGGCGATTCTGTGTGATTCTTACACCAAATTATAATCCAATTATAATGAAAATATGCTCTATCAACCGCTGCTGTCCCTACTACTGCTGGTAAAGTTTCTATAAGAACATAAGGTCTAAAACGTGGCGATTCTGTTTATGTTTTATACTCGTTATTTAGATGGACAAGACACTCAGACATTTATGTGAATATCTCTTTGGCCGAGGTGAGCTGGCAATGACTTTTTTAGCTGTTTTGACAGCTTTAAAAGGTAGCCAGGAGAAAACAAAAGTTAGACTTTACCTTTATACATACGAGGGTAATCCTAAAACTAAGGTCTTCAAAATATTTAGAAATCACAGAAACGTTTACTGTCAATGATGCTTACATCCTTTTAAAAATTTGGACATGTATCTATTTTTTTACATAATTGTTATTTTAGTTGATGTATTTTTATAGGTGCTGTTGCAGTTTTTGTATCTCTATGTCATACCTGCTTTCTTATACCAAATTCTTCCAAACTGTGATTGTATCAGTGTTACTGTATGGCTGCACCACTTGGACCCTAACGAAGCGCATTGAGAATAAGATTGGAGCTGCACAAGAATGCTGAGTGCAGTCTTTAACAAGTCGTGGAAACAGCACTCCACAAGAAAGCAGCTGTACGGCCACCTGTCCCCTATCTCACAAACCATCTCACAAACCATCCGAATGAGACGGACAAGACATGCTGGACACTACTGGAGGAGCAAGGACGAACTCATAAACGACGTTTTCCCGTGGAAGCCAGCACATGGACATGCTAATGTGGGCCGCCCAGCAAGACCTACATTGACCAACTCTGTGCGGATACGGGATGCTGCGCAGAGGACCTCCCTGGGGCAATGAATGATAGAGAAGGTTGGCAAGAAATTGTCATGGATATCTGTGCTAATTGCGTGACATGGTGATGATGATGATGATGATGATGATGATACCAAATCATAATCCAACACGAGATGCCCCATACTTCCGACCTTGTGTCACATCCTGTCAGTAGCGGAGGGGTTGGGTAAATACCTACATACTTTCGAAGGGATCTCTTGTTGGTTGCTGGCGAAAAGGCATAGTCAATTGTGGGGACTATACACAAAATTGAAACAGAATAGCGTTATCGCTTCCATGCACTCATCTCCTCTCTCTATGTTTCCCCTTCTCTCTTTCTTTCTTTCTTAGTATATTTTTCTATGTAACCTGTCCCTTTTCTTCCCTTTCTTTCTTTATAATAAAAAAACGGAATATTCATTATTTAGCTGAGGTGACGACAGTCATAAGAAATAAGAATTCGGTGGATAAGCAACACCAGATAATCAGGATTTACATTTTTGTATTTCATCTTAGACGATTTGGACGGTCCGATTTTTAACCAGAGGCTGTTGCAAGATGAGAACGGTCGGACAATTCAGGAAAACGAGTATTAATATATAGATATTCTATACTAATGAATCATGGTTAATCCAAACCTACTTCTTCTTAAATGATCCCTCTACGTAACAAAGAGACGTAACAACTTATCGCATTGCAAGTGATATTCCCCTCTCCTGCAACTGTAGATTAAAAGACGATTGTCCTATGTATTGCCGATGTTTAACAAATTATTGTTATTTCTTATTATAGTTATCTTATCTTATCTGCTTCTTCTACATCAGGTAACCTTCTGCCACCCTGTCGGCAAGGGCTGCACCTCTGTAGACGGGTAAGAATTCAGATAAGTATAGAAATTACATACTTCAATTCGACGCCTCGTTGCATATTCAATTTAATTTCTTATGACTCTTACAACCTACTGCTACTTAAATGATCCCGCAACGTAACAAAGAGACGTAACAACTTACCACCACTGACAGGATGTGACACAAGGTCACAACTTATCATTATCTATTATTATACTAAAGCTGAGTGAACCAATGATTGATAAAATAATAATTGATAAAATAATAAAATAATAAAATAATGATTGATAAAATAATAAAATAATAAAGTTTTCTAATAAAATAATAAAATTTTCTAATAAGATAATGATTGATAAAATAATAAAATAATAAAATGTTCTGTCTTTAAACTAAACAGGAAATAAACCTTTAACAAAGTTAAAGATTTATTTCCCGTTTAATTTAAAGACAGAAAATTTTATTATTTTATCTTATCTGCTCCTTCTACATCTGCTAACACGAGTATTAATATATAAATCAGCAAGACCTGTGGATATACTACAGTATGATAATTTAATTATTACAAAGTTTGATATGTATACTTAAGAGGTATTAAAATGTTTTAATATGTAAAAAGTATAATAATCTTGATTTAACTCTCTCACTCTTTTTTTCTTTTTATCTTTTCATTATGTTCGATTGAAACAAATTAGCGTTATCGCTTCCGAGCGCTGTCACAGTAGAAACATATTAAAATACAAAAAGATATCTTGTGATTATAGTTTATTTGCAATTACAGATATTTTTTCTCTTTTTATTTTACTAAACAGAACAGGTGAGAAACTGACAGTCACTTCTTCAATTCGACGCCACGTCACATATTCAATTTAATTCCCAATGACTATTACAACCTACTACTTCTTAAATGATGCATCTACGTAACAAAGAGGCGTAACAACTAATCACAATGTAAGTGATATTCCCCGCTCCTGCAACTGTAGATTAAAAGACGACTGCCCTATGTATGGCAGATGTTTAACAAATTATTGTTATTTCTCTGAATGTTTGAGACGAGGCTTGAAGATTAGTATTATTAGTGTTATTCTGACTATTGTCCCCATCTTCATTGTTATTTGTACAACGTTTCGGCCGATATACCCTCCGGCCTTCTTTATACGACAAGAAAGTTCCCGAGTTCGAAAAGAAGGTTCCCGAGTCCGAGAAGGTTCCCGAGTCCGACAAGAAATACCTGAAGAAGGCCGGAGGGTATATCGGCCGAAACGTTGTACAAATAACAATGAAGATGGGGACAATAGTCCGAATAACACTAATAATACTAAATTATTGTTATTTCTTATTATAATCATCTTATCTGCTTCTTCTACATCTGCTAACCTTCTCCCACCATGTCGGCTGGGGCAGTAGAATACGCCGACTGCGCCCCTGTAGACGGGTATGAGCCCCCCTTCCCCGAGATCACCCATTGGTTGTGGGTGGCGAGCCGTGATGCTTAAGAGCAGAATCCTGGTGGCTGAACAGTGAGTGACATGCACCACTCCACTTTGGCCCTTACTTGGGATAGATGATCAGTCGGAGAAGCTCACTTCCGATCAATCGGCTGGTCACGTCAAGCCCTAGAAAGCAAGGGCGCCTTGTGTTCGTTATTAAAAACTATCAACAACATAAGAAAAGACACCCCAAGAAATTCCCAAGTGGTTCCAGACCCCTCGAAAAACGGAGAGAAACCAGCCAGCCCAACAACAGACCCATATACTCAGATCCAGAATAGCAGATATGAAGAATTCAGATAAGTAAAGAAATAAATATAGATAATATTTCTCTGAATTTTTGAGATGATGCTTGATAAGTAATATTATTTGTATTATTTGGACCACTGTCCTCATCTTTATTGTTATCTGTACAACGTTTCAGCCAATGTGTCCTCCAGCCTTCGTGTACCCCAGCTATGGTTAGCGGAATGAGAACAGGATACCCCCGTGGACTGAATAAAGGGTTAGGTTCAAAGTTCCGTGATGGCTCCTGATTACGACAAGAAGGTTCCCGAGTCCGAGAAGGTTCCCAAGTCTGACAAGAAATACCTGAAAAAGGCCGGAGGGCACATCGGCCGAAACGTTGTACAGATAACAATGAAGATGAGGACAATAGTCCGAATAATCCAAATAATATCAAGTATAGATAAGTCACAGTAGAAACATATTAAGATACAAAAAGATATCCTGTGATTATAGTTTATTTGCAATTACAGATTTTTTCTCCATTTTTTTTATTTTAATAAACAGATCAGTTCAGTAACGCGAATGAAAAAAAAAGAAGCCATATTGTTTTTTGTGTGTGTTCTTAGAGAAACGCCATCAATAGAAAAAGTTTTAACTTTGGTTAACGTTGTTCGATTCGAAGTACATGTTGCACATAGTCATGGCGGCCATGCACTTCCGGCCCATCTCTGTGTTACTGAGTGCTTCCATCTCGGCACCTCCCCGTTTGCCGAAGAAAAGACTGTTGACATTGGGGTTCAATCCGCGTCGACCAAAACTGTGTGTGTTCTGCTGGCCTCTGGTTGGTGCATATACAGCTTCCGCCTGGGAATCATGGCCGAAAAACAGGGCAATACAGATGAACAGGACAAAGCTGCTGTGAAATGCCAGTCTTCCACCCATGGTGCTGTAAAAAATTAAATATAATAGTATGAGATAGATATAGATAGACAGAGAGAGAGAGAGAGAGAGAGAGAGAGAGAGAGAGAGAGAGAGAGAGAGAGAGAGAGAGTGGGGGGGTCGAACTTTTCAAAAAAGTCTTCCGCCCATGGTGCTGCAAAAATTAAATATAATAGTATGATATATATATATAATATATATATATATATGAGAGAGAGAGAGAGAGAGAGAGTGAGAGAGAAAAGAGAGAGAGAGAGAGTTAAAAAAACGTCTTTCACCATGGTGCTGAGAAAGAGAGAATTTGTTGTGCGTGTATGTGCTTGTGTGTGTGTGTGTGTGTGTGTGTGTGTGTGTTAGAGAGAGAGGGGTGGGGGAGAGGTGTATATGTCTGTGTGAGTGTGTATGAGTGAGACATAGTGAGAGAGAGAGAGAGAGAGAGAGAGAGAGAGAGAGAGAGAGAGAGAGATTGTGTGTATCTGTGTCTGTGTGAGTGTCTTTGAGTGATGTGTGTGTGTGTGTGTGTGTGAGGAGAGAGAGAGAGGGGAAGAGAGAGAGAGAGAGAGAGAGAGAAGAGAGAGAGAGAGATCATTCAAAAAATAATTTAATTTAATAATAATTTAAAAAAAACAATAAAAAGACAAGTCTAAAAATATAAAGTGCATAGATTGATTGATTTTAAAAGCATACCAACCCGTCTGCGGTTATTTTATTTTTTTAGAGGTTAGAGAATTGCGTTCATTGTACGTTCAGAAATAAGTCACTTGCTAAAAAAAAAAGAAACAAAAAAAAAAGCATTTATTTCACACAATAAAAACGGATTTTTCAATATAAATTCCTCTCTTGGTTAAGCACTTAATTCATTCGTGAATATTAATCACATACGATTTTTTGCTTGTTGGTTGGTTGGGTAGATTTTACGGCACATCAACCCTTGTTGTGTTATTGTATACCGGAAACGTTTGGTTTTATTTATTCTTGTCATCTTGTTATGAAAACTCAATTCTTTTTAAAACTCGTTTTTTAATTTATTCAACCCATAGACTGGACCGTAACTGGTGCTACCACTCCGGGTCAGGGTAGACCTGAGAGCAATTGCAATAAAGGGTTACTCCATACTCCTCCTTAGGGCCAGTTTAGCTCAGTCGGTAGAGTGTTCGGCTTGGAATCACAAGGTTCTTGGTTCGATACCGGCACCCCTCTAACTCAGCGTATGAGTAGCACAGGGATCTGTGCGGTAAAGTGAGGAGCTGATGTTAGGTGTGGCGCTCCATCTCAGATGCTAAAATAATCTCCTTGGTCTAGCGCTATTGAAAAATGGATAGACTCCCTCGCTGTCTGTCTGATACCGACATTAGGCCGCCCCGACGACTTACTTACCATACTCCTCAGAGCTCCAGAATTGGAACCTCACCACTAGATGCATTTAAATGTCATAATCAGGACTCTTCTCAGTCACCATATTCTAGCACATATATCATAAAAAGGGTTGGGGTTTTACCATAAAAACAATAGAGTCGGGACAATCATATAGGTGCTAGGGTTTGATGTGATCAGCCGATTGATCAAAGGGGGCCTCACCGTTCGCCCGTCTAAGCCAAGTAAGAACCAAAGTGGGGGGTCGCGTGTCATGGATTGCTTAGCCACCAGGATTCCGTCCTTAAACATCATGGGTCACCTCCACGGCCAACAGGTGGTCCCATTGGGGGTGGGGGTGGGGTCTTACCTCTCTACAGAGGCGCAGTCGGTGTATTCTACAGCTCCAGTCGACAGCGAGGAAATACTAGAAGAAACTTTCTTTTAATTGGACCCTAGTTAAGTGATATCTTATTATAATGGAGATTGTGTGTTTTTCTGTCTGTAACCGAAACTATATTCCTACTCAAGTCACAATTCTCTTAGTTATTGACATCACATTCTCCATGATTTTATTTTTATCTAAACCTCAATTATTAATAAAATTGTCTTACTTTATTAATACTGTTAACCATGTCTACATACTGACAACATGCAATTATATTTATATATACAACAAAATAGCGGTTTACAGTGTGAACTGGAAGGCTAATTTGCATATTAATATTAAAAAATCGAATTTAATAAATATGTGCTTAGTATTATTGATTTCTAACTGTTTTATTTTATTTTAATGAATATAAGCAAAAATCTCTTCAATGAATCTTAAATGAAATCCATTAACAAGAAAAGATAAGTGTCATTTTATTCTTTACTTCCTCTTATAACTAAATACTTAAATTTAAAATAACAATGAAAGATGAGAGTGATGGAAGAGTAAGTTTCAGTTGTTCCATTTTTTATTATACTCCCTCTGTTTAAATCTTTTTATCTGTATTCTTATTTAGTTTCATTAGCCTTTCTAATTTAATACAATATTTTATTACATTAAAACTTAAATACTTGCACCCGGAGGGTGCATATATTTGCTAGTTTGAATAAAGATTAAATAAAGCAATTACCTTTTTTCGTCTTTTATCGCAGTCTTTTTAATACTTAGTAAACCTTTTTCGCTCACCTTCGTTCGATTTTTTTGCTTTTTTAGTCCGTCATCGTTTCAATTCTCTTCTCTCAATCCATTAGGACATAATTCTATTTACACCCGCAGTTATTATCGTCATCCCCATTAATACGAAGGTCATAAAAGCATAATTAAAGGGACCTTTTTTACCTTGTATATTGCATTGCAAAGTAAAGTACATTACTTCATTATTCTTAGGTTCCGCTGCGCGCGTAGATATTTTTTCCTTCGGCAACAATAAGGCAAATGCCCCCCCCCCCACTCTCTCTCTAATACTATTATTTTTAATTTTTCAGCACCATGGGTAGAAAACTTAAAAAAGATAATCTCTCTCTCTCTCTCTTCACACACACACACACACACACACACACACACACACACACTCTCTCTCTCTCTCTCTCTCTATCTCTCTCTCTCTCATGCCTTCTGTGTCTCTTTTTCTCTTTCTTCTCTCTCTCTCGCTCTCTGTCACACACACACACACACACACACACACACACACACCTTATGTCGTTTCTCATCATCTTTTGTCTTTTCCCTTTTTTCTCTTTCTTTCTTTCTTCCTTCTCTCTCTCTGTGTCTCTGTCTCCCTCTTTCTCTCTCTCTCTCTCTCTCTCTCTCTCTCTCTTTCTCTCTCTGTTTTCAATTATTAGAGCTAGACCCATCGAAAAAAAAGGCCTTTTTTTATTGTTCCTCTCGAGTGAACTAATTTAGACAGAAAGTGTTTAAGTAAAAAAAAAACTTAAAAATATTGAATTTTTTTTATCATATACAGTTAATATGGAGGCGCGTGGTGTAAGGGATATTGTCGTAGGAAGGGGACTCGGCGAATCGAGTTCAAATCCTGGACGAGGCTATTTGCATTTCACATACCCTTGGGAAAGGTATAAATCCAACTATTCTCCTTTAAGCTATGGGTAAATAGTAGGTTAGACCGGGCTCTTTAACCTTGTCTAAATAAAAACCTGTTAAATTCCACTTAAGAAATATTTTTTTAGTCTTATATTTTTAAGAATACATCTATATCTATACATATATAAAGGGCAGTTGTGTGAATCTGTATGTCCGGAGGAAACGTAGAAAATAAAACAATTAACGACAAAGTAAATATATATATACACATTAAATATCACCAGGGCTCGGTTTTTGAGCAAAAATAATGAAGGTTTGATTTATATTCGTGAAGATAATTTTTTAAAAATTAAGTTTAGATGATAACAGACTAGATTTTTTAAAATTTAATATCTTAAAAAGTAAACATTGCTTTTTCTTTTTAGAGTGACTGGATCAACGCAAGGTCTTTTTTACATAGGGATTTTAATGGGGCATACTACCAGGATCCAATTCAATAATAATGGATCTGTGGAACTAACCTTTTTTGCATCCCTTCTACTTAGGCGACACCGGGTAACCGCTTCTAGTTATCTAATAAAGTAAAAAAGTAAAGTCGTTGGTGTGGCCTAAAGTCGGTATCAGCCAGACAGCGAGCGTGTCTATCCCCTTTTCACTAGCGCTAGACCAAGAAGATTGGGTTTTTTTATCGTCTGAGACAGAGCGCCACACCTACCATCAGCGCCTCACTTTACCGCACATATTCCTGTGCTACACATACGTTGGTCTAGCGCTAGTGAAAAGGGGATAGACTCCGTCGTTGATTTGTTGATACCGACTTTAGGCCGCCCCGACGACTTTACTTTTACTTTTTACTTATTTCCCATAAGTCCAACATAAACAAAGGGGAACCACTCTTGACTGATAAATTATTTATTTATTTATTGATCTACTTGGAAAAAAGAAAACGGGGTTAGAGTTAGGGTTAGGGTTAGGGTTAAGGTTTAGGGTTAGTTTAATGGGAAAATAAATAAATAATTTATCAGTCAAGAGTGGTTCCCCTTTGTTTATGTTGAAGTTATAGTTAGGGTTAGGGTTAGGGTTAGGGTTTAGGGTTAGTTTATTGGGAAAATAAATAAATGATTTATCAGTCAAGAGTGGTTCCCCTCTGTTTATGTTGAACTTATAGTTAGGGTTAGGGTTAGGGTTTAGGTATAGTTTAATGGGAAAATAAATAGATGATTTATCAGTCAAGAGTGGTTCCCCTCTGTTTATGTTGGACTTATAGGAAATAACCTTTGTTTATGTATTTATCTCACTGGTAAGTTAAAACGACAATTCTTCCAAGCCACAGTTGTCTCAGTACTACTGTATGACTGCGCCACTTGGACCCTAGAGAAGCGCCTAATAAGCTAGATGGGAGATGCACAAGAATATAGCGTGCGATATTAAATAAATCGTGGAAACAACACCTCACAAGGAGACAGTTGTGTGGCCACTTGCGCCCTATCACACAGACTATTCGTGTGAGACGAACAAAAAATGCTGGACATTGCTGGAGAAGCAGGGACGAACTCATAAGCGACGTCCTCCGGTAGAAACCAGCACATGAGCACACCAGTGCAGGCCGTCCAGCAAAGACCGACATTGACCAGCTCTGTACGAATACTGGATGCTGCACAGAGGACCGTCCGTGGGTAATGAATGATGGGGACGGTTGGTAAGAGATTGTCATAGATGTCTGTGCTACTAGCCGACATGATGATGATGATGATGATGGGATCAAGAGTTACTTCCCTTGGATATGTCAGATTTTTACAATTCATGAGAAGTCATGAATTGTGAACGGACCCGTAGCTAAGAATTTGAATTAAGGTCTGTTGATTGAGTATCAAGGAGTCCCCATGGAAAATTACCGGTGACTGTTAATAACCCTTGACTCCCTTGAGGCGCGCGATTGCGTGCCATGACAGACACGTGATTTAGTTAGCTAAATAGAGGCGACCCAGCTTTTAAGGGGCGTAGACGTGTTGTCCACTCATTGAGCCCATCTCCCCGCGGCGGTATCAATCATGGGCTCATAAATATTAAAACTTGATCAAATAAAACAAAGTCTTGTTTTAATTAATTAAATAAAGAAACAAGCAATGTCTGGTTAAAAATGAGTGTCCAAATCATCCAAGATGAAAGGCAAAAATGTAAATCCTGATTATCTGGTGTTGCTTAGTCGCTGAATTCTTATTTCTTATGAGTGTCGTCACCTCAGTTAAATAATGGACCATTCCATTTTTTATTATAAAGAAAGAAAGGGAAGAAAATGGACATGCTACACAGAAAAAATATAATAAGAAAGAAAGAAATAGAGTAACAGAAAGTTAGATAGAGGCGATGAGCATGTAGAGGCGATAATTCTAATCTGTTTTAATTGAACATAATGAAAATATGAAAAGAAGGAACGAAAAAAAAAAACGAGTGAGAAAGCGTTAAATCAAGATTATTATACTTTTTACATATTGAACTATTTTGCAATAGCTCCAAAGAAGAACTAACAAAGATATCGACACTCGGCAGAAGCCCCATAGATAGAAGTCAGCCCAAAGAAAATGGCGACTGAAGTAGAAGCAGTTAGCAGCAACGAGTCAGCAACAAATAAGAAGAGTACCAAGTTAAGCAGAGGCGACCCAGCTTTTAAGGGGCGTAGACGTGTTGTCCACTCCTTGAGTCCATCTCCCCGCGGCGGTATCAATCATGGGCTCATAAATATTAAAACTTGATCAAATAAAACCAAGTCTTGTTTTAATTAATTAAATAAAGAAACAAGCAATGTCCGGTCCAGACCAGACCAAAGAAGAACTAACCAAGATATCGACACCCAGCAGAAGCCCCGAGATAGAAGTCAACCCAAAGAAGTAGAAGCAGTTAGCAGCAACGAATCAGCAACAAATAAGAAGAGTACCAAGTTCAACCATCTCTAATCTAATATATCTCTGTCTCTGTCTCTCTCTATTATATACCCGAGTATGTCAGAAGTGTATATCTTATATACATATATAAAGGACAGTTGTGTGCGTGTGTATGTCCGGAGGAAACTACGAACATAAAACAATAAGCGACAAAATAAATATAGGTAAACATTTACTATCACCAGATCTTGGTTTTCGAGCAAAAATATTGAAGATTTGATTTATATTCGTGAAGATAATTAAAAAATAAATAAATAAATGATAACAGTATGTTTTTTTTTTTCATTTCATATTTTAAATAGGAGGCATTAATTATTTTTTTAGAGTGGCTGAATGACACAAGGTCTTTTTTTTACGTAGGGATTTGCATGGTGCATCCTGTGAGGATCAAACTTACGATTCAGTAATAATGGATCTGCGAGACTAACTTTAAATTAAAATCCCTCCTCTATCCCGGCGACGCCACGTAGCCGCTTCTAGTATGACTATATAACACAAATCAATCAATCAAACTATATATATATATATATATATATATATATATATATATATTAGAAAAAACGTGTACCGTTGTTCACCTAATTAGTTCTGGGTAGATAATTGTGTCCAGGAAGAAAAGTTACTTTAGAAAACGAATTAAATAAAAAAAATAGAATTAAATATGAGCGGAGAATGACCCCCCCCCAAAAAAAAACAAAAAAAACATGAAAATCATTTTACTAAAATTTGCAATTAAGTCAAACCCGGTATCAAACTTGGATAATCAAATTCCAAAATGTAGGATATACAAAATGATAATTAAAAACATTGAAATATGTTTAACAATAACAATATCTGTTTTATTTATTCTCACTGACAGGGAATACAGTCGGATGGTTTTGGATAGAGTTCAGCTGTGTGTATGATACATGTGCTCACATATCAGGCCGGTACTTGGTTCATAGTGTGGTCACATATTGGGCCGTCCTTTGTGTTATGTGTGTGTTCACACATGGGGCCAGTGACCTTGTCTATTGACTTTCTGCTGAGAGTCCTTATTTAACACAGGGTAGAAAATGGTTCTACCCTAAAAGTGACTGAACTAGCCCAACCGTTCTGACGCATGTGGTCACTGGTTCAAGCGTGCTGAAGTACGTCTGTACTGTCCAAAACCCCAGTCCAAAGTAACATGGCTGAATTCTCATATCCGGGTTCCCGTCAGTCCCTTAATGATGAAAGGGGAGCAACTTGTTAGGTTATCCTAACAGTTTTAAATAGCATATAAACTTCCGTGTGTTATTTAATGCCAATACCATCTTTGCAGAAGAACATTAGGGATACTATTTAATTAATTGCTGAAGGTATGAGGAGTTTCATACATTTCTTAAAGTCCGAAAGTACCAAGTAAGTTCAACCATCTCTAACCTATATATCTGTCTGTCTGTCTGTCTGCCTCTCTATTATATGTCAGAAGGGTATATATGACCATATAACAAGATCTAGAAATGGAGGCGCGTGGTGTAATGGTTAGAGTCGTAGGAAATGGACTCGTCGGCCCGAGTTCAATTCCTGGACGAAGCTGTTTGAATTTCACATAGCGCTAATACTCTTGGGAAAGGTTTGAATCCAATTCTCCCTCCAGCTATGATCAAATAGCAGGTTTGAATTCAGAGTTTTCCTTCTCCTAGACCGGTTGCCTAACCAAGGTTAATGAGCCCAGTCTGCCCTACTATTTACCCATAGCTGGAGGAGAGTAGGATTCATACCTTTCCCAAGGGTATTAGCGCTAAGTGAAATGCAATTACCACGTCCAGGATTTGAACTCGGGGCGACGTATCTATTTCCCATGACTTTAACCATTACACCACGCGCTTCCTACAGGTAAATATGTATATAGGTAAAAGCAAGATCTAGAAAGTCTCTATCGAGTGGTAACGGTTTAACCCCCGCCCCTATTTCCAGAAGAACACGCAGTTCTCTGAGTTTAGGATATTCCTTAATGGTGATAATTCCTTATTGGTTTTAGTAGAACGTTTTACACTATTTTTCAGCGGTGAGGGTGTTGCCGCTATAATGCACTCGAGCCAAACGATTCTCAATTCCTCCTTTCTTAAGTCTCGGCAGTGTGTAAGACCGAGTGTTTGTAAAAGCTGCGTTTTCTCTCCGGCCACTAAGTGTTGTCCGGTCGGTCATCGAAATCAAGGAGGCTTGTCGCGACAATTTCACGCTGCCAAGTTCTTCAAATGGAACGTGACTCTTCGAGGTTTCATGGGGAAAGTCGTTTTCCTTCTTAAGAGGCAGCACTGTGTCTGTGGGTCAATGGACGCCTGTCTAAAACGATGTAACGGGCCGTGCAATTCATGTCATATTCCTGAGATAAATTAAAGACAAGTTGGCGCCTCTAAGATTAATTGATTGATTGATCTTAACGGCATGTCAAACCGTACGAGGTTATTTTATTCCGAGGGATTACGAAATTACGTACAATGTACATTTATATTTGAATTTACATTTTTGGTCTGTTTTATCCAATACAAATTATTTGCACACAGTCTTATGTTTTTAAAGAATGCTTTATCTAATCTATTAATAATAAAGATTCGCTTCCGGTTTTTGTCTGTAACCAAAATTATGTCACTACTTACGTCACATTACCCAAAATCGTCATAACATAGAATAAATACACTCAAAATTTGAGCATGCAACATTAGACAGTCCTCATTGTTTTTTAAAACAAGTTTACATAAATACATGACTGGTATTATATATCTATATATAGTTTGTTTTATTTTGATACATATTTAAAGTTTACATTTCAAATTGATTTATTTTTTAATCCTTTAATGAATTTGATGCTTTTACTTACTTTGGGTACAAACTCGCTGACATTGAATTTTTTACTCCCACCCCTCAGGCAATATGTTTCAAAAATCTATTTTTACATCGCCCGGGGGCCGTTTTTTATTTTGTACTAGTACTAATAATGTATACAGAATTATATGGTTTCAAGTAATTATTTCTATTCAATAATCATAATTTGTTTAAGTTATTTCCTATAAGTCCAACATAAACAAAGGGGAACCACTCTTGACAGATAAATTATTTATTTATTTATTGATCTACTAGGAAAAAAGAAAACGGGGTTAGAGTTAGGGTTAGGGTTTATGGTTAGTTTAATGGGAAAATAAATAAATAATTTATCAGTCAATATGTTTCAAAAATCTATTTTTACATCGCCGGGGGGGTGTTTTTTTTATTTTGTACTAGCACTAATAATTTATACACAATTATATGGTTTCAAGTAGTTATTTCTATTCAATTCCGATACCGAAAACTCCGAATTCCAACCTGTTAATCTCCGCTTAATAAATTGACCTTGTGTCCCATCCTGCTCGTGGGGAGGGGGTTGTTAAATATGTATATAGATAAAAACAAGCTCTTAAACCATAGAATAGGGTATATGTTATTAGGGTTATTTCTAATAACTCCAACCTAAAAAACAGGGAACCACTCTGAATGAATTTTATCTGTTAATTAATCTACCCATTATTTTTCCATTAAACTAACCCTAAACCCTAACCCTAACCCTAACCCTAAACCCGTCTTTTTTCCTAGTACATCAATAAATTAATAAATAATTTATCAGTCAATCAGAGTGGTTCCCCTTTTTTAAGTTGGTGTTATAGGAAATAACCGTTATTAGTTTTACACAAGAAAACCCGTCGGCAGGGCATAGAATTTAACTACCGCATCATCTGCAAAGGGGTAAAACTTCCCTTCCCCCAAAAGGGGGGGGTCCTGAGTATGACGGCGGGACTTAAAATACTTCGACTGCACTCTCCGTAGCGTTGAAGTTTTTTCAATTTTTATCAATTTTATTTTGTTTAATTCACTGAATTTTGTTTCATGATATCGTAACAACCAGATCACTCTATCTGAAAAAAAAAAAAAAAAAAAAAAAAAAAATGGCGGGAACAGTTATGTTCCCCAAGGAAAATAAAAAGATCTCAGTATAAAAACGTTTACTTCAAATAAAAAAGAATTAAAAAGAAAAGACATTTACAAGTTCACTTGATAAACTCGTTTGATAATACCGGCCATTTTGTTTGCTTTTTAAAAAAAAAAATTTTTTATTGTTATTTCTTTTTGAACGAATAAATAAAATTAAAATAAAAGCCATTAGACATTTTTAAATTGGAAAATTTCTTTTGATGAGAAAGCTAGCGTTTGTTTCCAATCTGTCGAGTAGAAATGGACCGTCCCATTAAATAATGAGAGCTTCTATGGGCAAGCATTGAACTACAGAAGTTATCTCCTCCTCGGATATAAAAGAGAGCCAGGGGACCAAGGGAATTTGTATTCCTACTTAATATGGGCACTTCACGACGTGTAATGGTGAGCAAGCTAGATTCGCAGACCATTCTTAGTAAGTTCGATTCTAAATGGGCACCCCATATTTCAGGCCTTGTGCCACATCTAAGCTAAGCTTAGTAAATAACTATTCACACTTGATATGGGCACTTCACGACGTGTAATGGTTAGCAAGCTAGATTCGCAGACCATTCTTAGTGAGTTCGATTCTCAATGGGAACTCCATACTACTGGCCTTGTGCCACATCTAAGCTAAGCTTAGTAAATAACTATTCACACTTGATATGGGCACTTCACGACATGTAATGTTTAACAAGCAAGATTCGCAGACCATTGTTAGTGAGTTCGATTCTAAATGGGCACCCCATATTTCAGGCCTTGTGCCACATCTAAGCTAAGCTTAGTAAATAACTATTCACACTTGAATTGAGTATCAATACTACTACTGCATTGTGGTTACTATATATATATATGTATATTGAGTTTCGGTCGGCTAATCTAGTTATACAATTTGTAAGTAAAAAAGTAAGGTCGACAGAGTGGCCTATTATCAGTATCAACCGTACAGCGCGGGAGTCTATCCCCTTTTTACTAGCGCTAGACTGTTACATAATTATTAAATTCCTAATACTTATGTACAGTAGTGTAGAAACCAAAATGGCTGTTATAAGTTCAGCCGGCGGCCTTGAAGGATTGAATGACAAGGCTTGACCCAGTCCTGATCCTCCTTCCGGTGGATACCGTGAGAATCGGTGGAGAAGACCATCTTCGGGTTTAGATTAGAAAGAGATTTTAGTCAGATCGGCAAAAACCACGACGGTGGTCAGTCGTGTTATGTACGCTGCCGACTCAATCTGCGTAGGTAGTCTGGTGGGGATTTCGAAATAAAATATAATCTAAGTAAATCGAAGTCTTGTGTTATTATCTAAAAACTACCAATGACACAGGGCTTCTGATAAAGAGAAATCCCCAATGGGAGACCAGACACGAAGTCCCCAAGACGAAGTCCAGACGCTAGAAGAAGAACGTAAGATAGAAAAGATGAACAGAAGAAGAATAGAAGCAAGAAAGTAAGGAAAGAGAGTATACAACATATACCTGGAGGATTGTTTATGCGTCTAAGGGAAGCACCCTTTTTCTTCAAAGAAAACTTGCTCTATATATCAACTACTTTATAAACTAAGCTACGGGAGCCAGTGTATCACAGAGGCTTAAGTCCCGCCCTGTCGGCTGACACGTTAGAATGCACCGACTGCACCTCTGGAGAGGGGTAAACTCCCCCAAATGGGGCCACCTGTTGGCCGTGGGTGGCGACTCGTGATGCTTAAGGACGGAATTCTGGTGGATGAGCAGTCCATGACCTGCAACACTCCACTTAGACCCTTACTTAGACTAGACGAGCAGTCGAAGAGGCCCCCTCCGATCAATCGGCTGGGCACGTTTTATCATATGGGTGCTAGAAGGCGGTGACTGAGGGTCTACATGTTCTGGGAATGACATTAAACTATCTGATGATGAGGTTCCAGTTTTGGAGATTTGGGGAATGTGGAGCACCCCTTCATCACCATTGCTCCCAGGTCCACTCATATAGGTGCTAAGGCTTGTCGTGACCAGCCGATTGATCGGAGGTGGCCTCCCCGACCGACCGTCTAGTCCCAGAAAGGGCCAAAGTGGAGTATTGAAAGTCATGGTCTGCTCATCCACCTGGGTTCTATCCTTAAGCATCACGGGTCGCCACCCACGGCCAACAGGTGGCCCCATTTGGGGGAGTCTTATCCCTCTGCAGAGGTGTAGTCGTGCATTCTAACGCCCCGACAGACAGGGCGGAATAAAAATGGACCGTGCCATTAAACAATGGGAGCTTCTACATGCACATATTGTACTACAGAAGTTACCTCGTGGGGATTGAAATTAAATTAAGATGAAAAAATAAAAAGTAACAAACTCCCATGAGTCTTCACACCGGAAGAACCCTCCGAACATGTGCAGGAAAAAGGACCGACTTCCGACCCCCAAGATAATCTCTCGGTCATTCGGACTTGGGTGAGACACTACTACTGTACAGGAAGGAATTTCCTTACCACGTGGTGGCTATGACCCGAGAATAAAGCCTAAATCAAAAAACTATCTTTTGTCTTTGTCTCTTCCTTTTCTTTCCTTTAATTCCTTTTTCAGCGCGACCACCAAATATAATGGGGTTAAAAGCAAACCCGTGAACACACACCAAGAATAACCAGCTACCTTTTTAACTTAAAACATTAAACCCCTTGCCACCCCACAACCTCCTCCGAGGATATAAAAGAGCCTAGTCGCCAGAGTCAAATAGGGTTATCTTCCCTTGCTGAAGGTTTTCGCCGATAGGTGGCGAAATTAGTATTCACGCTTGATACTGAATAAACTAATTGAGTATTGATTCTACTACTTCGTTGTGGTTACTTTACACTTTTGGGATAGACATGAGTCCAATGGGGTTATCTTCCCTTGCTGCAGGTTTTCGCCGATAGGTGGCGGCTGTATTTAAAACAGCAGCCTGGGAGAAAATCTCTCTCTTTCTCTGGGTCCGGCAACCACTGCACATAGGTTAGGCGCTTAGTCCCTTAAGTGGGAGGCTTTGCCCCCCCCCAGCAAACTATCAGTAAGTGACTTATTTTCTACATGTAACTCTGTATCACTTCTTTAGGACTTAGTCCTACATTCTTCGTGTATGTCTATGTATCTGTTCTCCATATCTTACTGTATCTTGTCATGAGTATGTGTATACCTGTCATGTATGTATTTCTTTATGTGCTCACAAAATAAAGTCTATGTTTGTTATTATATATAACTTCTTTGTCAGATTAATTTATGTACACACTAGAAGTGGCTACCCAGCGTCGCTTGGGTAAGGTGTGTGTGTGGGTGGGGGGTAAAGGGTAGTCTCTCAGATCCATCATTGTTGAAATGCGAGTTGCATCTTCACAAGAAGCCCCATTAAAATCCCTACGAAAAAAGACCTTGCCATTGATCCAGACACTCTGAAAAGAAAAATGAATGTCTCCTATTCAAAATACTAAATGCAAAAAAAAAAAAAAAAAAAAAAATGTCCATGCTGTTATCATTTAAATTCTATTTTCTAATTATCTTCATGAATATAAATCAAATCTTCATTATTTTTGCTCAAAAACCAAGATGTAGTGATAGTGAATGTGTATATATATCTTTACTTTGTCATTAATTGTTTTATTTTCTTAGTTTCCTCTTAGTTTCCTCTTAATCCCGGATTAATGGACACTAATCCACTTGAGATTCAACAACCCGCTGATTAAGGAGGGTTTGATCTCTACCAGATCAATAAACTTAATGTTGAAAGTTATTGAGCTGAAACTTATTGACCTGAAATTTGTTGAGTTGAAATTTAGTCATTTGAAACTTCCACAAGATAATTCACTCATGCATCTCGTACACAAAATCAATTTACCCCCCCCTATCTCTCAATGTTTCTCTTTTTCTCTTGCCTTATCAGTGAGGCTTAGATTTTGGTTTGGTTTGGTCTGTTTTGTTTTACGGCATATCAACCTCAGTGGGTCATTTAATGCCAGCAAAGTTTTGAAATAAAATACTTAATGGATACTCAATTTTTTATAAACTCACGTTTTTCTATTTAACCCATAGATGGAACCCTAACAGGTACTACCACTCCGGGCTAGAGTGGACCTGGGAGCAATGGTGATGAAGAGGTGCTCCACATTCCCCAGATCAATAAATAAAAACTAGAACCTCACCATTAGATAGAGTTTAACGTCATTCCCAGGACATGTAGACCCTCAGCCACCGCCTTCTAGCACCCATATGAAAAAAAGGTTGGGGCTTGCCATAGGGTCGGGACAATCATATAGGTACTAGAGCTTGAGTCGATTGATCGGAGGGGGCCTCTCCAATCGCCCGTCTACCTCACGTAAGGGCCAAAGTGGAGTGTTGCCTGTCATGGACTGCTCAGGGTGAGGCTTAGAATATGCTGACTGTATCCTCTATAAAGGGGTTGTTGGATTATTTGCTGCAATCCACCACTTAAATTTATAGACTAAGCGAGGTCACGTGGTTTATACCTCAACAGCCCGAATACGTGGTTGGTTAACTACTTAATCGATGATACTGACAGCTTTCTATATACAATAATTGAAGAAAGACATGCAAGACTGAGGAGCACCAAGGAACAACCAAAGGATTCTTCATTAAGGATCGCGCTCTGCTTAACACAAAGGATCTCCGCTGGACAGCGCTCTTCCTTGAAGCCTAAAGGATGGCCACAAAAATCGTAACAGGTGTATGAACCCCACTAACAATAGTTAGCAAGCTAGTCTCGCAGATCCATTACTGCTAAATAACGAGTTCGATCCTCGCTGAATGACCCATAAAACAAAACAAAAATCTCCATGTTCAAAAGACATTGTATTAATCCTGCCTGGAGGGAGGACAGGAAAATAATCTTTTATTCCGTTCCGTCGTGGTGTAATGGTTAGCAAGCTAGTCTCGCAGAGATCCATTACTACTGAATAACGAGTTCGATCCTTACTGGATTCCCATAAAACAAAAAATCACCCATTTTCAAAAAACATTGTGTTAATCCTGTCTGGTGGGAGGTCAGTAAAATAATCTTTTATGCCGTCCCGTCGTCGTGTAATGGTTAGCAAGCTAGTCTCGCAGATCCATTACTACTGAATAACGAGTTCGATCCTCACTGAATGCTCCATAAAACAAAAAAATCCACCACGTTCAAAAGACATTGTGTTAATCCTGTCTGGTGGGAGGTCAGGAAAAAAATATCTTAAAGGTAGTGTCATTTTCATAGATGTGAATGTGTTTAAAACAAAGACAA
This sequence comes from Doryteuthis pealeii, assembly GCA_023376005.1. Lineage (NCBI taxonomy): Eukaryota > Metazoa > Mollusca > Cephalopoda > Myopsida > Loliginidae > Doryteuthis > Doryteuthis pealeii. Next base: position 42,599,431 of record CM042173.1, read on the forward strand.
GAGAGAGAGAGAGAGAGAGAGAGAGAGAGAGAGAGAGAGAGAGAGAGAGAGAGAGAGAGAGAAGAAGAAGAAGAAGAAGAAGAAGCGATAACGCTAATCTGTTTCAATCGAACATAATGAAAAGACGAAAAGAAGGAAAAAAGAGAGAGTTAAATCAAGATTATTCTAAGTGAAGTCATCGGGGTGGTCTAAAGTCGGTATCAGTGATAGAGTCTATCCCCTTTTCACGAGCACTAGACCAAGGAGATTGTTTTCAGCGTCTGAGGCGGAGCGCTACACCTACCATCAGCTCATCACTTTACCGCACAGATCCATGTGCTACTCATACGCTGAGTTGGCGAGGGCCGGTATCGAACTAGGAACCTTGTGGTTCCTAGTCGGATGCTCTACCGACTGGGCTAAACCGCTCTTAAGTAAACATATCAAAAGTTGTAAATATTGAATCATCATACTGTGATATATCCACAGGTCCTGCTAGTCAAGATTATTATACTTTTTAAATATTGAACTATTTAGTAATAGCTCATAAGTAAACATATCAAACGTTGTAATTATTAAATTATCATACTGTGGTATATCCACAGGTCCTGCTAGTCAAGATTATTATACTTTTTAAATATTGAACTATTTAGTAATAGCTCATAAGTAAACATATCAAACGTTGTAATTATTACATGATCATACTGTGGTATATCCACATGTCCTGCTAGTAGTGTTTTAATCTCCAAATTCATTGATAACAATTTAAATTTTCTTTAAAGATGTTTTATGAATAGAATCTTGTGCCACAGTTGCCCTTACTCTACAAAAATATTTTTTATTATAGAATAGTTTAAAAGAAGAAGGAAAAAAAGCCCGCGCATTTATGCTGTTTTGCTGTTGTATAATGGCAAAAATAATGAACACTCCAGCTGGTTTGTGACATGCACACTCGAACGTCTTGAAGCAATTCGCTACATATTTATAGCTCGGCGTTCTCAGGGAAAATGGATAAATAAAAACGCGTTGCAGAAAACTCTTTGCTCTGCGTGAACCGGAAACGGAATCAGATGTATTCACTAATGAGAACTGTTATTAGAGAAAAACTGAATTTAATAATAATAATAATATTTGTTCTCCTTTTTTGTGCAAATATGGCGCCCATGGCCCTTTATTATTATTATTATTATTATTATTATTATTATTATTATTATTATTATTATTTACTCCTTTTGAGTTTTCACATCAGCATTAGCTGATGGTCTTTCACTGGAGCCTGAGTGACAGCAAGTCTCCTCAGGTCTCCAGGACTCTTCTGAGTATTCTGGCAGATTGCAGCAGTGCAGTGTTCTGAATGGTTTCAACCCTTCCTCTGATTTCCAAACATTCCAGCCCCTTTTCCAATCCTTTTGGGACTGTTCCAAGTGCACCAACTATAATTGGTATCACCTTCACTTTCATATTCCATAACTTTTTCAGTTCTCTGGCAAGGTCCAGATATTTGTCTATTTTTTCATTTTCCTTTAGCTTCACCCTGTGATCTGCTGGCACTGCAAAATCCATCAGTTGACAAATTCTTTCTTTTTTGTTTATCAGGGATAAGGTGATCCGTTTTTATTTCAAAGTCCCAGAGAATTTTATGCGTTTCGTTCTCAAGAACAGATTCTGGTTTATGCATATACCATTTTTTTTGCATGGTCAAAATTAAATTTTTTGCATAATTCCCAGTGGACCACCTTCCCAACCCAGTCGTGTCTAGTTTTGTATTCTCGTTGTGCTAGTTTGCTACATTCGCAGAGTATATGGTTTACAGTCTCATCTCTATTCCCGCAAAGTCTACATTTACTATTTTGTTGGGTCCTATCGATTTTCGCTTTGATGTAGTTTGTCCTTATTATTATTATTATTATTATTATTATTATTATTATTATTATTATTATTCACTCCTTTTGAGTTTTTCACATCAGTGTTAGCTGATGGTCTTTCACTGGAGTCTGAGTGACAGCAAGTCTCCTCAGGTCTCTAGGACTCTTCTGGGTATTCTAGCAGATTGCAGCAATGCATTATTCTGGATGGTCTCAATTCTTCCTCTGATTTCCAGATTCTCCAGTCTTTTTTCCAAGCTTTTTGGGACCGTTCCAAGTTCACCAACTACAATTGATATCACTTTGACCTTCATATTCCACAGCTTTTTCAATTCTCTGGCAAGGTCCCGGTATTTGTCCATCTTTTCGTTTTCCTTCAGCTTCACCCTGTGGTCTGCTGGAACCGCAAAATCCACCAGTTGACACTTCTTTCCTTTTTGTTAATCAACACTAGGTCCGGTCTTCTTGCTGGGATTATTATTATTATTATAATTATTATTATGATTATTATTATCAAGGTTTCTCACACCCACCTAAGCTGGTGCTTCACTGGAAGCTGAGCGACAGCAAGTCTCCTCAGGTCTCCAGAACTCTTCTGAGTATTCTAGCTGATCTTAACAGTGCTGTTGTTTGGATGGTCTCAATTCTTCTTCGGATTTCCAATTCCCCAAGACTTTTTTCCAAACCTTTGTGAATCGTCCCAAGGGCCCCAATTACAACTGGTACGACCTTTGTGTTCCAAAGTTTTTTCAGCTCTCCAAGTATTTGTCTATCTTCTCGTTTTCTGTGATCCACCGAGACGGCAATATCAACGCGATGACACATTTTCTTATTCTTCTTGATTAATACTAAGCCTGGTCTCCTAGCTGGGATTAGGTGACCCGTCTGAATCTCAAAATCTCAAAGGATTTTATGCGTCTCATTCTCTCGGACAGGTTCAGATTATTATTATTACTAGCAAATATATGCACCCTCCGGGTGCAAGTATTTAAGTTTTAATGTAATGAAATATCGTATTAAATTAGAAAGGCTAATGAAACTAAATAAGAATGCAGATAAAAAGATTTGAAACAGAGGGGGATATAATCGAAAAATAGAACAACTGAAATTTACTCTTCCATCACTCTCGTCTTTCGATGTTATTTTTTCTAGTTTAAGTATTTAGTTAAAAGATGAAGTAAAGAATTAAATGACAGTTATCTTTTATTGTTAATGGATTTCATTTAAGATTACTTGAAGAGATTTTTGCTTATATTCATTAAAATAAAGCCAAACAGTTAGAAACCAATAATACTAAGCATATATTTATTAAAATTACATTTTAATATCAATATGCAAATTATATGCACTGTAAACCGCTATTTTGTTGTATATATAAATACAATTGCATAAGTATAAATGTTATTAGTATGTATATATGGTTAACAGTACAAATAATGTAAAGCAGTTTTATTAATAATTGAGGTTAAAATAAGGATAAATTCATGGTGAATGTGACGTCAATAATTAAGGGAATTGTGACTTGAGTAGGGATTTAGTTTCGGTTACAGACAGAAAAACACACAATCTCCATTATAATAAGATTATTATTATTATTATTATTATTATTATTATTATTATTATTATTATTATTCCTCAATCTTTCGAGCATTATCATCTTGCAACATAGCGTCAGGTTAAAAATGAGATCGTCCAAGATGAAATGCAAAAATGTAAATCCTGATTATCTGGTGTCGCTTATCAGACGAATTCTTATTTCTCATGAATGTCGTCACCTCAGCTAAATAATGTACCATTCCGTTTTTATTATAAAGAAATAAGGGGAAGGAAAAGGACACGCGATACAGAAAACTAGAATAAGAAAGAAAGAAAGAAATTAGCGGATATATATATATATATATATATATATATATATATATATATATATATATATATATAAAGAGGGTGGGCGCGCTTATCTGTTTCAACTGAACATAATGAAAAGATGAAAAGAAAGAAAGACAAAAAGAAAGAATGAGAGAAAGTTAAATCAAGATCATTATACATTTTACATATTGAACTATTTACAATAGCTCTTAAATGAACATATCAAACGTTGTAATAATTAAATTATCATACTGTTGTATATCCACAGACCCTGCTAATAATACTAATAGTAATAATACACCAACGGGTCTATAATAATAATAATAATAATAATAATAATAATAATAATAATACCCGTTGGTGTATTTATTATTATTATTATTATTATTATTATTATCTGCGGTCGAAACTGTTTTTCAAACATTGGCCTTCACAGTCACAGTTACAGAAGGCGCTGTGCTAGAACGTAACCTTAGGGCAAGAGAAATCTATGGCCTTCACGAGATGCGAAGCCGATGAATAATAATAATAATAATAATAATAATAATAATAATAAAGAGCCATGGGCGCCATATTTGCACACAGAAAATGGAGAACAAAGATATTGCTATTTGCTGGTTGCTTTGCAAAACGGAAAATATTCATCATTGCAAAAACAAAATGGCTGCGTGTATAGTCAAACATTGTTCTGAATTGGTTTGGTTTGTTTTGTTTTGCGGCATATCAACCGCGGTGGGTCATTTAATGCCGACAACGTTTTGAAATAAATTCATTCTAAATGGAAACTCAATTTTTTTTATAAACATATTTTTCTATTTAACTCATAGATGGAACCCTAACATGTACTACCACTCCGGGTCAGAGTGGACCAGGAAGCAATGGTGATGAAGGGGTGCTCCACATTTCCCAGACCTCCATAACTAGAACGTCACCATCAGATAGAGTTTAATGTCATTCCCAGGACATGTATACCCGCAGCCACCGCCTTCTAGCACCCATATGATATAAAGGGCAATAGGGTTGGGAAAATCATATAGGTGCTAGGGCTTGACGTGACCAGCCGATTGATCGGAGGGGGCCTCTCCGACCGCCCGTCTAGCCCAAGATAGGGCCAAAGTGGAGTATTGCATGTCATGAACTGACCTTCAGAACTAGAACATCACCATCAGATAAAGTTTAACGTTATTCCCAGGACATGAAGACCTGCAGCCATCGCCTTCTAGCACCCATATGATAAAAACGGTTGGGGCTTGCCATAAGGGTAATAAGACATGTATATAAATGTCTTCATTTGTAAAATTTTTAAATTTTGTAATGTAAAGATGAAAATAGCAGAAAAAAATATTATTAACTTTTGTTAAACTTATCTTGTATAAGATGTCAGCAAAATCGCCACTTTTATTTATGGACTTTACCAACAGTAGCAGCAGGTAGAAATAGGCCAATAAGATGAGAGGACAGAAAGCATTTAAGATCGTTTGCACTGTGCTCATTCACTTGCCGGTTGAACTTTCAACCAGGAAGACTTATCTTTGGATTAACACCAGAGGCTAACTACAGATGTTTGACATTTACTTGCCGGTTCTCATGTCCTGGGAATGGCGTTAAACTTTATCTGATGGTGAGGTTTCAATATCAAATAGAGTTTAACGTTATTCCCATTTGACGTTCTGAATTGGAAATGATTGTTAGAAAACATAAAAAAATGAAAAATAAGAAATAATAATAAAAATTTAAAAAAAAAAAAAAGCCGCGAAGAAAATAAGTTATGTAACAGAACTTCGGCTTGACCGCATAAATCGGATCAACTTAAATCTTTGCTTCTCGGGCCATTCTGGTGTGTCCATGTGTAGGTGTCCACAGGCAAAACGTCACTTACGTGTTCATCTTTACTGCTCCAGCTGTGTCCAGCGAGTTTTGTTCGTTTTAATTGGTTTGGTTTGTTTTACGGCATATCAACCTCAGTGGGTCATTTAATGCCGATAAAGTTTTGAAATAAATTCATTCTTAATGGATACACAATTTTTTTGTATAAATACATTTTTCCATTTAACCCATAGATGGGACCCTAACAGGTACTACCACTCCGAATCAGAGTGGACCTGGGAGCAATGATGATGAAGGGCAGCTCCACATTCCCCAGACCTTCACAACTGGAACCTTACAATCAATTAGAATTTAACGTCATACCCAGGACATGAAGACCCTCAGCCACCGCCTTCTAGCACCCATATGATAAAAATGGTTGTGGATTGACATAAGGGTAATAGGGGTGGGAAAATCTTATAGGTACTAGGGCTTGACGTGATCAGCCGTCTAGCCTAAGTAAGGACCAAAATGGAGTGTTGCATGTCATAGATTGCTCACCCACCAGGTTTCCAACTCTAAGCATCACGAGTCACCACCCACGGCCAACAGGTGGCCCCACAGGGGTGGGGTATTACCCCTCTGCAGAGGCGCATGCGATGTATTCTTAAGCCCCAGCCGACGAGGCTTTAATTTACAATGATTTTGTAAAATCTGAAGTGAGCTCAAAGAACAGTCGACAGAATTTTATGGGACAGGGATACATTCTCTCATTCGAAGGTGGAACATTGCTATTGAGAGAAATAGTTATGTGGAGAAGTAGGGATGTGATCCACAGAGGACCAGCTTCATTTTGATGTATGATACATGTTCATGTGTTGGTAATTATACCTGTCCTATACAAAATGGCATTACTTTTTGACGCACCTATGTGGAGAAGTAGGGATGTGATCCTTAAAGGACCAGCTTCATTTTGATGTATGATACATGTTCTTATGTTGGTAATTATACCTGTCCTAAACAAAATGGCATTACTTATTATATATATATATATATATATATATTATATATATATATACACAACACCTGACAGAGAGGGTAACAACACAACGACAAAAGCCAGATCACAGTCACTTGCACTGTAAAAAAAAAAATAGGGTGGACATTTTAATAGAGGCAGACCGGGTTAGAAGAGAGTAAAGGTTTTCTGATCCCACCTCATTGGGGGTGGCAGTGATAGATACCAACTACAGTAAGTTGGAGTTGAGAGGGTATGATCGAATCCTCTGACCACGTAAAAGGGGGCGGAGACAGTTTCCCAAATTTGGAAAAATAACTATTTTGGAGGGAATTATTTTTGGCTGAATCACCCTCAGGCCGCATCACACCGTGGGAGAAAAAGTGCATTTAAGCAGAGATTTTTAAGGATGGACAGTCAGATTTAATTGTCACCGGAGTCCACATCGATCTACCAAACCTCCTGACCAAAGACCTTGTGCCAGACTTTCATATAAGAACTTTGTTTGTGGCTAAGAGATAAATATTCAGATCCCTTTGTCACTCACACAGAATTGTTGTGCGGAGGATTAGATTTTGATGAAATCAATTCATATATCTTATTATAATGGAGATTATGTGTCTGTCAGTAACCAAAACTACGTCACCAACAATGTCACTATTCCTTAGTTATTTACGTTATATTCTCAATGGTTATTAAATAATCATTGTTTAATCTTAATTAGCGTCTTATTTATCAAAAATGTCTATATTAATTTCTTTGTTTGTTTTGTTTTACGGCATATCAACCTCAGTGGGTCATTTAATGCCGATAAAGTTTTGAAATAAATCAATTCTTAATGGATAATACAATTATTTTATAAATACATTTTTCTATTCAACCCATAGATAGGACCCTAACCGGTACTACCACTCCGGGTCAGAGTGGATCAGGGAGCAATGGTGATGAATGGGGTGCTCCACATTCCCCAAACCTCCAAAACTGGAACCTCACCATCAGATAGAGTTTAACGTCATTCCCAGGACATGTAGACCCGCAGCCACCGCCTCCTAGCACCCATATGATAAAAAGGGGTTGGGGCTTGCCATAAGGGCAATAGGGTTGGGAAAATCATATAGGTGCTAGGGCTTGACGTGACCAGCCGATTGATCGGAGGGGGCCTCTCCGACCGCCCGTCTAGCCCAAGATAGGGCCAAAGTGGAGTATTGCATGTCATGAATTGCTCATCCACCTGGGCTTTATCCTTATGCATCACGGGTCGCCACCCACGGCCAACAGGTGGCCCAATTGGGGGAGTCTTACCCCACTGCAGAGGTGCAGTCGTTGCATTCTAACGCCCCACCGACAGGGCGGGTTTATATTAAAGTCTAGCATAATTAGATTTACCGAAAAACTGTTTATATTATTAATGCATTTAAAATCCTGAAATATGTGTAATATATAAATAAAGATTTATTTAGTATATGGTTGGAATAATTTGCATAATGATTTTAACAAAACAGGGTTTAATAAATAATTATTTGCTGTTACTGATTTCTAATTATCATCATTTCGCGCCAGCAGCACGAATACCCATAACAATCTCTCGCCAACTGTCCCTATCACTCATTGTCCCTGGTAGGTCCTCTGTGCAGCATCCATTATCTGCATAGAGATGGTCTATGTAGGTTATTGCTGGACGACCCGAACTAGCATGTCCATGTGCTGGTTTTCATAAGAGGATGTCGCTTATGAGTTCTTCCTTACTTATCCAGCAGTGTCCTGCATGTCTAGTCCGTCTCACTCGGATGGTTTGTGAGATGGGGCAGGTGGCCGTACAGCTGCTTCCTTGTGGGATGTTGTTTCCACGACTTGTTCAAGACCGCACGCAGCATTCTTGTGCAGCTCCCATCTAGCCTATTCTCCAGGCGCCCCATCAAGGTCCAAGTGGTGCAGTCATACAGTAGAACTGATACCACCACGCCCTGAAAAAATTGTCGCTTTAACTTGCTGGTGAGATCTGATTTCCATATAACTGACAATCTGTTTATAGCCGACTATGCCTTCCCTAATAGTGGATTAAAATCGCTTTCTATGGAATACTATCATGTTATTCTCAAACGTATTAAAAGAAATCCTACATATAATCTATACATATAAAAGGGCAGTTGTGTGAATCTGTATGTCCGGAGGAAACTTCGAAAATAAAACAATTAACGACAAAGTAAATATATATATATACACATTAGATATCACCAGGGCTTGGGTTTTTGAGCAAAAATAATGAAGATTTGATTTATATTTGGGAAGATATTGAAAAATTCAAATTTGAAAAGTCACAGAAGGGAAAGTCATTTGCATGTTATTTTGTTTATCTTTCTTTTTTCTATGTTTTTTGTTTTTTTCGCTTTGAAATATAATATTGATTGATTGAATTAATTGCATCATTTATATCTTTTTTTTCTTTTATTTTAGATTGTAAATCATTGAATGGAAATTTCTTACTATATTGTTATATATTTCCGTAGGGATTTTTATGGGGCAACCAGCGAGGATCTCACTCGCGATAAGTAATAATGGATCAGCGAGATGAACTTCTTAATAATCCCCTCTACCCAGGCGATGCCGGGTAGACACTGCTAGTTTTATATTGAAATCAATTAAAATAACATTAAAATAAGTGTAATATTTTTAATTACTGAAATATTCTAACGGAAAATACACACATTCTGCACAAAGAAAAAAATAAACTAAAACTCCAAATACTAGAAGCTTTATACATAAAACAATACAAACCATCCTTAAACAAAATTAATTTCCAATACAGTACACACATTCTAAAATGCCTATAACACATTTTCTCACCAATTCTTCTCCTTCCAGCCTCCACATTAATTAAATTTAAAAAAAAAACTGGAATACCTCACCCCTGATGATGGCACTTCGAAGTGCCGAAAGTACTCGGGAACTGAACTTTGGTGAACTTATCCACCAATTCCACCCAAACATTAAAAAGTTGGCCAGAAAATGAGAAAAGATCAAAAATAAAATTGTTAAACAGGAGATGTGCCTTTTGTTTAATTCTACATGTATAAATGAAAGAATGCTGCCCAAATACATATATATATATATATATATATAATATATATATATATATATATATATATAAGTTATCCACAGACACGTGTTTCGAGGTTTCACCTATCATCAGTGTGGCTACACTTTAACAGCTACCTCTGGCCGGTTTGAGACCTGAATGAATTTTCGTCTACCAAGTCTCTTACCCAGGCGGCCAGTAGCGGCTGTCAAATATAGGAGAATATTTAATTGATACATTTCTAAGCGGAATATTTGTCTCGCAGATCCATTATTACTGAATCGCGAGTTGGATCCTTACAGGATGCCCCAATAAAATCCCTATGCAAAAAAGACCTTGTGTTGATTCGGCCTGGTGGTGCGTCAGAAAAAAAGTGCATAGACACTTTTCTGAAAAGAAAAATCAGTGCCTCCTATTTTAAATATGAGACACTGATTTTTCTTTTTTCCAGCTCGCGATTTTAAATGCAAAGAATATAAAATATAACTTCGACCGAAGAAAAACAAAACAAACCCTGGTCACTTATACTATCTTTTGTTATACTAACAAGAATAGGCACCCTACATACACATTTAAGTTTTAATATAATAAAATATTATGTTAAATTAAAAAGACTGACGAAACTAAATAACGAATATAAAAATATTACACTTACTAGCAAATATATGCACCCTCCGGGTGCAAGTATTAAGTTTTAATGTAATGAAATATCGTATTAAATTAGAAAGTCTAATAAGAATGTAGATAAAAAGATTTGAAACAGAGTGGGGGTATAATAGAAAAATAGAAATGAAACTTACTCTTCCATCACTGCCGTCTTTCATTGCTGAATTTTACTTATTTAACTATTTAGTTAAATTAGGAAATAAAGAATAAAATTACACTTATTTTTTCTTGTTAATGGATTTCATTTAAGATTCATTGGAGAGATTTTTGCTTATATTCATTAAAATAAAACCAAAAGAATTAGAAATCAATAATACTAAGCACATATTTAATAAAATCACATTTTTAATATCAATATGCAAATTATCCTTCCATTCACACTGCAAACCGCTATTTTTTTGTATATATAAATACAATAGCATGTTATTTGTATGTAGATATGGACAACACAAATAAAAAGGTGAAGCAATTTTATTAATAATTGAGGTTTAAATATAAATAAAATCATGGAGAATGTGATGTAAATAACTATGTTAATTGTGACTCGATTAGTAATATAGTTTCGGTTACAGACAGAAAAACACACAATCTCCATTATAATAAGATTTTAAATGCGGTTTTAAATGCGATTATTAAATGCAAAAAAAAAATCCATTCTGTTATTATTTAAATTTTATTTTTAATTATCTTCACGAATATAAATCAAATCTTCATTATTTTTGAAAAAAAACAAAACAAAAACAAAAAACAAAACAAACTCTATTGAGAGTGAACATGTATATATATTTACTTTGTCATTAATTGTTTTATTTTCGTAGTTCCCACCGGACATATAGCTATAGCATAATCTTTACAGATTATTACCTTCCCTCACAATCCTATAACCCCACCACCAGAACCTTTTCTCTCATGAGCCCTCAAATAACATATCAAACCCGCTGCAGTTTCACAAAGTTTAATGCAAATATGACATATGAAGGACGTCCTTCTTGTTGTATCAGATGATGAAATCTGATGCTTATGCACCACCATATGTCTCTTAAGACCAGAAGCTGACTTTATTACAGATTGCACAAGATACATTGTTTGTTCCTGGAGTTTGCATGCATTGTCCCTGATGAGATTTTCTATGATTGGCATATCCAGCCTTAGAAAGCAGAATTCGACCACATGTCTGACATTTCCAATACTCCATGTTCTCTCCAATATGACATATGTATCCCTTTCGAAGTTGATGCTTGATGTTTTCAAGCTGTTGTAGGTTACTCACCTATGACACGAACATAGACTTACCCAAAGGGTATATATTAACAGAGCAAAGCTACTCAAACGAGAAGTAGCTGATACATGTTCTTCGTGTACGCTGTAACAAGAAACCCTTTTCATTGTACGTTGATATATTGCTGAATACATCTGTTCTCTACATTTTATTGCCGTGTTGAGTTATTATTTATTGACCCTTAAACAGGTCATAACAGTGGCGACGAGGAAAAAAATTTTTTTCACGGGACCCTAAGCAGTAGCGTCTAAAGATTTATAAGGACATACGCAATACTACAGTCACGGTACAAAACTGAAAAAACTCCAGCAAAAACGATACAGAGTCTCAAAAGACCTTATCTGACTTCGGGATTTGATCCAGAACCGAAAAAAAATTGTACAAAGAGACACTGCCATTTGAAACCACCGCGTTAGGATTACGAAGCTCGTATTCATTTTAAAAGAAAAAAAATTATTTTCGTCAGAAAGACAAACTCTTTTGTTCGACACGCGTGGATTTTTTTTTGCAAGTAAGTGAAATCTTAATCTTTGATTTTCACTTATTGTAAAAGAACAAGTTTTTTTTACTCAGTTAAAACTCGTAATTTCTGAGTTTCTTTTTTATTGCGAAAAGAGGAAAAGCTTTTGATTCGGTTTTATATTTTTTCGGTTACAAACATGGATATCCAGGCTCAAATTTTGGAGATATTGAGACAACAATAGCAACAACAACTACAATTTCAACAGCAATTGGTTGAAATGCAAATTCAGTCTGACAAGAAAATGGATTTATTCGCCCAAGTCATAAATAAGAATCTACAAAGTCTTGACGACGACACATTCACCCAAGGCGCAGTCTGGTCAGCAGTTGAAACGTTTAAATACCGACCAAATGAGGATATAAGCTTTGAAGCCTATTTTAGGCGTTACGAGGATATATATATATATATATATAAATGACTGTAAAAACTGGTCAGACTCTAAAAAAGTCAGACTTTTAAGAAGAAAGTTGGATACCGCCGAACATGCTAGGTTCGTGAACTATATTCTACCTAGAAAAACTAACGAACTAACATTCCAAGAGGCTGTTAAGCTTCTAACTGAACTTTTTCACCCAAAAAACATCTCTCTTTCATAAACGATGGAAGTGTCTAAATTTAGGCAGGGAGGAAAATGAGGAATTCACAGTTTTTGCTGCGAAAGTCAACAAAAGTTGCGATGATTTCAAGTTCGCGGAACTTTCAGCAGACAACTTCAAATGCCTTGTTTTTTGTCAGGGATTAATTTCATCAAAGGATGCAGAGGTCAGAAGGAGAGTTTTAAACAAACTCGAAATTGAGCCTAATTTGACCCTACGACTTTTGGCAGAGAACTGCCAGAGGTACGTTACCATAGAGTCGGGGATCTCGCATGTCCGAAAAGTACACTACACGAAGAAGAAATTCAGCCCCCCACCCCCAAGACGAAGACAACTTCAGAAAATATACCAGTACATATACTGGGAAGAAAAATAAATCTACAGTTGGATTCTGGTAGTGACTTGACAATAATTAATCTTCAAACGTGGAGAAAGCTTGGAAGACCTACGATGCTGAAAACTACCAAAATAGCGAGATCAGTGACTGGCGAAAAAATACAATTTATAGAGGAAATAATTGTGAACGTCACCCAAAATAACAAGACAAAAAAAATGAAGATATTTGTATTAAAAAATACAAATAATCTTTTTGGGAGCGATGCAAAACAGGAGTTTGAGCTTTGGGATTCGCCAATTAATACTTTTTTCAAAAAAGTTCAAAATGCAACGGCAGAATCAGAGAAGCTATTAAAAGAATTAAAGGAGACATTACCAGATGTCGTTTCTGGTGGTCTGGGTCGATGTAACAAAATGACCGTAAAACTCGAGTTAAAAAACGACAGTCAACCTGTATTTAAAAAGAAAAGGAACGTACCTTTTGCGTCACTTAAACAAATAGACAAGGAACTCGACAGATTGGAAAAGATCGGCGTAATCTCGAAAATACAATATAACAAGTGGGCTACGCCAGCCGTCTATATAAAGAAAAATCAAACGAAATTCGGGTCTGCACAGACTTCTCCACGGGCCTAAATGCGGCGCTGAAAGAATATCATTACCCACTGCCCAGTCCTGATGAGGTATTCTCCAAGCTAAACGGAGGTCATTTTTTTTTTTTCAAAAATAGACCTTGGCGTTGTGTATTTGCAGGTTCACACGGAAGAAAATAGTTCAGACTTCTATGTATAAACACACACTGGGGACTCTATAAGTTCGAAAGACTAGCGTTTGGAGTCAAGGTCGCACCGGCGATATTTCAACAGGTAATGGATACCATGTTGGGCGGTCTTAATTTCACAATTGCCTACCTTGACGATATATTGGTCAAGAGTCAAGATAAGGACGAACATAAACTGCATGTAAACCAGGTTTTTAAGCGCATACAGGATTATGGTTTCAAAATCAAGGAATCAAAGTCCGAGTTAAAAAAAAATTTAAATACCTAGGACACATAATAGACGAGAACGGAAGAAAGACAGACCCCGACAGGTCTTCAGCAATAAAAGAGATGCCGGCACCAAGTAATGTCGCCTCGCTACAAAATTTCTTGGGACTCGCGAATTATTATCAATCCTTCATACCCAGAATGCACGACTTACGAGCACCATTAAACGAACTCCTGAAAAAAGACAAGAAATGGGATTGGTCCACCGAATGTCAAGAGGCGTTTAATAAAATTAAAGAAGCTCTAACTTCAGATTTGTTCCTTACTCATTTTGATTCTAACCTGGTTTTAATCGTTGCCTATGACGCTAGTTTATACGGCATAGGAGCGTGCATCTTACACAAGATGCCGGATGGGACAAACAAACCTATTGCGTACGCGTCAAGGACCCTCCTCCCCGCTGAGAGGAACTATTCGCAGATAGAAAAAGTAGCCTTATGAATCATATTTGCCGTTACCAAATTTCACTGCTATCTACATGGTCGACATTTTTTACTCCAAACGGACCACAAGCCGTTACTAACCATCTTCGGCTCGAAGAAGGGTCTGCCGACTCACACAGCCAACAGGTTGCAAAGATGGGGAGCAATCCTACTTAATTACGATTTTAAAATGGAGTTCCTACCATCACAAAAACTCGGCGATGCAGACGGACTATCTAGGTTAATTCCTAAGATGCGAGAGCCCCTAGAGGATACGATAATTGCATCCGTACGTACTGAAAGAGACATGAGTACCGTATTATGCAATACAGTAAGGGAGCTACCGGTCACTCTGGGGGAAATCAGAAAAGAGTCTTCGAAGGATGAGTTCATCACACAAATGAAGGAAAGAATCGCGAACAAAGACCAACAAGTAGCCAATGCTTATATATTATGCGATGTATCGAGATCGAGTGGTCGTCCCAGCCACTCTTCAAAGACGGATACTAAAAGATTTTCACGTCGGACACCCGGGGATAACAAGGACAAAAAGTCTAATGAGATCCTACGTTTTCTGGAAGAACCTCGATAAGGACATTGAAAATATGGTAAGGACTTGTACGGGCTGTGCCCTGGCTGCAAAGTCTCCACCAATTAAATTTAGTCCTTGGCCGAAAACGGACCGTCCCTGGACACGCATTCACGTGGATTTTGCGGAACCTTTGGACGGATACTACTATTTAATAGTAGTGGACAGTTATTCCAAATGGCCAGAAGTATTTAGATGTAAAAACACCAACACTGAAGTGGTTATTAGCGCATTACACGAACTGTTTGCTCGTTTTGGTGTAGTGGATTGCATCGTGTCTAACAATTGTACGCAATTCACATCAGGGGATTTTAAGGAATTCTGTGAGGATTTCCAAGTAAACCATATTACGACCCCCTTACCACCCTAGATCTAACGGATTGGCAGAGAGATTCGTTGACACATTAAAGCGTGTCTCGAAAAAAGCCAAGGGCACACCAACTGACAAAGCCCTTCAACAGTTTTTACTAGTATAAGGATTACACCTAACGCAAATACTCCAGCAGAATTACCTCCCGCACAAATAATGTTCGCACGCAAAGTAAGATCAGTATTTGAAAAACTACTTCCCAGACAAATCAAACCCAGTAGAAATCAAACAGCGTCAAAACGCTATGTTCCAGGAGAAAAAAATTATTTTAAAATATATAAAGCAAATAAAACGTTCTGGGAATTGGGCACCATTAAAAAAAAGAATTGGAAATATGGTGTATATCATCGACGGTCCAAAATTCTCGCACAAGAGACAACTGAACCAGCTGAGGAAGCGATGGTCAGACGACATTGATAGTGGTCCATCAGAACAAGAGGAGACCATGGACGTAATTTTTGATACTTTTCATCTACCATCTCCGCAACCAGCCCCCGAAAAACGTCAGTCTAATAGAAAGAGGAAAAGGACTGAATTAATCAATATTAACCCAAAAAAGAAAAAAATATTGAGACTCCTTCGGAGTTTAGGCTTGGGGAAGGGGTGTTGTAGGTGACTCACCTATGACACGAACATAGACTTACCCAAAGGGTATATATTAACAGAGCAAAGCTACTCAAACGAGAAGTAGCAGATACATGTTCTTAGTGTACGCTGTAACAAGGAAACCCTTTTCATTGTACGTTGATATATTGCTGAATACATCTGTTCTCTACATTTTATTGCCGTGCTGAGTTATTATTTATTGACCCTTAAACAGGTCATAACAGTGGCGACGAGGAAAAAGAATTTTTCACGGGACCCTAAGCAGTAGCGTCTAAAGATTTATAAGGACCTACGCAATACTACAGTCATGGTACAAAACTGAAAAAACTCTAGCAAATTATTTATTGACCCTTAAACATGTCAAATCACAAGCTCAATTCTTTCACTCTCAGAACTGTTACAGCCATCATCCACATGAATTCTCCATTCAGTTCTCTTCAATGCCGGCTTTTCCCAGTTGTTAGGATCTATTTTTATTTTTACAAGGTTGTTTTTTTAAGCAATCCTTATACCTCTTCCAAGGTTTATGCTGTGGCCTTTTGCCATCATGCAGCTGACCGTAAAGGAGTTGCTTTGGCATTCTAATATCACTCATACGCACAAGATGACCTGCCCACCGAACACATACCCATACATACATACACACAACTGCCCTTTATATATGCATAGAAGATAGATAGACAGATATATTTTTACTGAAGTGGAAAAAATAAACTTTTCCCTAATTCTAAAGCAAATGCTTACGTTATGTTTCCAACTATTTATGATACCTGTAAAATTACGGATTGAATTGGACACATAGCGTAGTGTATAAAAGAGTTAGGTTAAGACAGTTCTAAGTGACAGTTATTTCTAGACTGCAGGTTCAATCCTGGTCAGGGGCAGCAGTAACATAGAATAATAATTAACACAGCTTAACACCTGTACCTCAGCTATGGTTAGCAGAATGAGAACAGGATACCCCCGTGGACTGAATAAAGGGTTAGGTTCAAGTATCGTGATTGCTCTCGATTACGACAAGAAGGTTCCCGATTACGACAAGAAGGTTCCAGATTTCAAAAGAAAGTTCCCGAGTCCGAGAAGGTTCCCGACAAGAAATACCTGAAGAAGGTCGGAGGGCACATCGGTCTAAACGTTATACAGATAACAATGAAGATGAGGACAATAGTCCGAATAATACAAATAATACTAATTATCAAGCCTCATCTAAAAAATTCAGAGAAATAGAATTTATTAATTTATTAAAATTATTAAATTATTAAAGAAATACACTAACCATTTAATAATATTGTTGATCATATTTAAACACACAACAAATAATAATAAAAAATGCATTGTACTGTAACAGATGGTCTGTACATTTAACGTTAGACATTGAAGGATAACATAGAGAGAGAGAGAGAGAGAGAGAGAGAGAGAGAGAGAGAGAGAGAGAGAGAGAGAGAGAGAGATGAACAGACTAAGATAGAGAAAGATATGAACAGAGAGAGAGAAAGATAATGAACATATATATATATATATATATATATATAAGAGAGAGAGAGAGAGAGAGAAAGATAGATAGATAGATAGATAGATAGAGAGAGAGAGAGAGAGAGAGAGAGAGAGAGAGAGAAGATGAACAGACTGATAGAGAAAGATATGAACAGAGAGAGAGAGAGAGACAGACAGACAGACAGAGTACGTGATGCAATAAACATACAGTATAAATATTTAGAGAAGTAAACTAGAAGATCCGTGAACTTGTTGGGTTCCTTTTGTGACAGTGGTTCATGGTGTGGTTTCTTTGTTTAATGGCCTATAAAAACAACTACGATACTTGATGCAATACATATAGAGTATAAATATTTATTGCCGTAAACTAGAAGATCCGTGAACAACGTTTCGGTCGCTGGATCTTCCGGCCTTCCTCATTAAACATGATTTTGGAAGTTTGATCATAACTATACTCGAATACATAGGGAACACCTAAGGAAGGCCGGAGGTTAGGCGGCCGAAACTTTGAGAAAGATGAGGATAACAGTCCGAAATATCAAAATTAATTCAACGTACTATTGGCTTTGTTTTTCTTTATTTAATGGCATATCAAAGATCGTGGATCTATTTAACTCTTTCTCTACTTTAAGCCACTATATATAACTATATATATATATATATATATATATATATATATAATATAAGTAAAGAAATAACAAAAGATTAGAAGTTGAGGCATTATGTCTATTTCAGGTAGCTTAGACACAGGCTCCCTGAAAATGACTATAATGCTCATCTCTAGTCTTTTTGTTATCTTACTTATATATTGCTTGTGACTCTAATATTTAAGAGCCACTTGAGCTCTCAACGCGACAACCTATTGGTATCGTAAGAGGATTTCTTCTCCTGGACTTTTTGATTATATATATAATATATATATATATATATATTGACCACATGATGGGCTTTTCTTCGCAACGATTTGGATCAAGGTATCCATTATTCATTATTTATAATACATCGCATATGGTAAAGTACATACGCAAATAATTATTTATGCTGATTTCAATTTTGAGTTGAAAACCCAAATCAGGAAACATTAAATATCATCGCAATTATATATTAATAATATATATATATATATATATATATATATTAAGTAAAAGAAAGGAAATGAAATCGAGCGGTATAAAGTATAGAGAAGGATATGAAAAATTTAACAGCATATTGTGTGTTTTCGTATTCTTTTATCTATCTATCTATCTATCTATCATATATATATATATATATATATATATTATAATATATATAATATATATTATAAACAAACATATATATGTTTTGTGTGTATATATATATATAATATAAAAGTTACATATGTATATATTTGTATACAAGGAGCTGGTAAGAATTTTACTCTATCTGGCACCGCTACCGTTTGAATCCCACCAACACAAAGAATAATATATATATATATAAATTATATATATATATATATATATATATATTATATTATATAATATAAGTAAATGTAAATATTGTCGGTATTCAGCCAGACAGCGATAGGTATATTCCCTTCACTAGCACTAAACCAGGGAGTTTTTGGGTTTGAGATGGAGCGCGCGCTATGTCACTATCCAGGCTGAGCTATTCATGCTCCGAGTGGCGAGAAACGGATCGAACCAGAACTTGTGTTCCTAGGTTACTGAGCTAACCGGCATGGAAGTGTGTCTAGTATATCTATCAATATATTATATATTATACATCTTTGATAATAATTTCGATATGAGTGTCACATTTTTTCACTTAATCCTAGGGCTGTAGCCCATGGATAATACCATAGTGGAATCAGGCAGATTAGATCCGGACCCGGCAATTCTTAAACTTTGGATTCCCAATTTTAAATTCCTGTGATATTTTTCGGCGATTTTCGGCGAATTTTACGATTATTTCTTGTACGATAACAATTTTTATAACTTGGAAATAAATCGGAATATCGAAATTAATTGACACACACACCACACACACACACACACACACACACCCACACACATATATATTATATTATAATATAAAATATATATACTATATATATAAAATAAGTCGCCCTGAATAGAACTTGTATGAAAGACCGACGTATATTAATTGGTCTTTCAATTAACTCTGAATTGCTTGAAATTGGGGTTTAGTAAGCAAGAAATTCTTTAGATACTGGTCCGAATCCGGACCCGCATCCTTAAATTTTGGATTCACAAGTTTTAATTACTTGTTTCAACGATTTTTCCGTGATTTTTTTGCGAACGGATTTTTTTGTACGATAACAATCTTTATAATTGGAAATAAACTTCAGAATACTTAGCTTAACTGACGGCCTATTGGGTGACAATTAAGCTGTATAATTCATAAAGGTTTGGCTATTGGTCTTATGGCATGTCAACATTTGTTGGGTTATTTTTAAATGCCGATATGTTTTGTTCAATTCATGCATGTTTGATAGGTTTTCAAAAAAAAATTTTTTTAACACAACTTTCAAAGAACTCATTTTTTTCTATTTAACACGATAGATAGTAACCTAAACAAGAACTAAACTTCGGGACTGGGAGTAAATGTAATGAAGGATACTCACAAAATCAAACTACCGTATTTATAGCATATAAGACGCCCGGGCATATAAGATGCACCCCATTCAGCAGCAGATTCAGGAAAAAAGTTTTAGTGTATGTTAAGCATATATTTTTCCTGAATCTGGCCTGCTGAAATGGGGGTGCATCTTATATGCCCGTGCGTCTTATATCTATCAAATACGGTAGTTTGATTTTTTGTGGAGCTACCCTTCATTACATTTACTCCCAAGTCCCGAAGTTTTAGTTCTTGTTATGGTACTATCTATGTGTTAAATAGAAAAAAATGAGTTTTGAAAAGTTGTGTTTAAAAAAATTTTTTTAAAATTCTTCAACATGCATGAATTGAAAAACATCATCGGCATAAAATACCCAACAAATGTTGACGATGCCATAAATCCAATAACCAAACCTTTATGAATTTAAGACAGCTTAATCTGTCACCCAATAGGCCGTCAGTTAAGCTAATTATTCTGAAGTTTATTTCCAAATTATAAAATTGTTATCGTAACAAAAAATCCGTCGCAAAAAATCCCGGAAAAATCGTTGAAAACAAGTAATTAAAACTTGTGAATCCAAAATTAAGGATTGCGGGTCCGGATTCGGCAGAATCTTAAAGCATTTCTTTGCTATAAACCAATTTCAAGCAATTCAGAGTTTAATTTAAAGACAATTAAATATACGTCGGTCCTTTTCATACAACTGTTTCTATTTCATGGGCGACTTATTATATATATATATATATATATATATATATATATATTATATGTGTGTGTGGTGTGTGTGTGGTGTTGTTGTGTGTGTGTGTGTCAATTAATTTCGATTATTCCCGAATTTATTTCCAAGTTATAAAAATTGTTACGTACAAAGAAATTAATCGTAAAGATTCGCCGAAAAATCGCCGAAAAATATCACAGTAATTAAAACTTGGGAATCCAAAGTTTAAAGAATGCGGGTCCGATCACTAAGTCTGCCTGATTCCAATATGGATTATCCATTGGGCTACAGCCCCTAGGATTAAAGTTGAAAATGTGACACACTCATATTCGAATTTATTATCAAAGATGTATAAATATATAATATATTGATAGATATATAGACACTACTTCCATGCCGGTTAGCTCAGTAACCTAGGAACCACAAGCTTCTGGGTTCGATACCGGTCTCCGCCAACTCGGAGCATGAATAGCTCAGCCTGGATATGTGACGATAAGAGGCGCTCCATCCAAACACAAAAGAATCTCCCTGGTTTGTGCTAGTGAAAGGGGATATACTCTATCGCTGTCTGGCTGATACCGACAATATTACATTTCTATTAATTATTTTTTATATATAATATTAATATTATATATTATATATATATATATATATATATATATATTATTCTTTGTGTTGGTGGGATCAAAGAACGGTAGGGCCAGATAGGAGTAAAATTCTTACCAGCTCCTTGTATACAAAATATATACATATGTAACTTTATATATTAATATAAACCAAACATATATATGTTTGTTTATATATATATATATATAATATATATAATATATATATATATTATATATATATATGATAGATAGATAGATAGATAGATAAAGAATACGAAAACCACAATATGCTGTTAAATTGTGTTTCATATCCTTTCATCTATACTTATACCGTCGGATTCATTTCCTTTCTTTTAACTTATTATATATATATATATATATAATATATATATATATATATATATATATATTTTTTTATTGGATGATATTAAGTGTTTCCTTGATAGGTTCAACCAAAATTGAGAAACAAGCATACATATAATTATTTGCGTATGTACTTTACATATGCGATGTATTATAAATAAATGAATAAATGGATACCTTGATCCAAAATCGTTGCGAAGATAAAGCCCATCTATGTGGGTTCATATATATATATATATATATATATATATATAATCCAAAGTCCAGAGAAGAAATCCTCCTTACGATACAATAGTTTGTCGCAGTTTGAGAGCTCAATGTGTGCTCTTAATATTAGAGTCACAGAGCAAATATATAAGTAAGAAATAACAAAAGACTTAGAGATTGAGCATTATAGTCTATTTCAGGAGCCTTTGTCTAAGCTACCTGAAATAGACTATAATGCTCAATCTCTAAGTCTTTGTTATTTCTTACTTATATATATATATATATATATAATATATATATATATATATATATATATATATATAGTGGCTTAAAGTAGAGAAGAGTTAAAAGATCCACGATCTTGATATGCCATTAAATAAAGAAACAAAGCCAATAGTACGTTGAATTAATTTTGATATTTCGGACTGTTATCCTCATCTTTCTCAAATTTTCGGCCCCTAACCTCCGGCCTTCCTTAGGTGTTCCTATGTATTCGAGTATAGTTATGATCAAACTTCCAAAATCATGTTTAATGAGGAGGCCGAATCCAGCGACCGAAACGTTGTTCACGGATCTTCTAGTTTACGGCAATAAATATTTATACTCTATATGTATTGCATCAGTATCGTAGTTTGTTTTTATAGGCCATTAAAACAAGAAACCACACCATGAACCACTGTCACAAAAGGAACCCAACAAGTTCACGGATCTTCTAGTTTACTTCTCTAAATATTTATACTGTATGTTTATTGCATCACGTACTCTGTCTGTCTGTCTGTCTCTCTCTCTCTCTGTTCATATCTTCTCTATCAGTCTGTTCATCTTCTCTCTCTCTTCTCTCTTCTCTTCTCTCTCTATCTATCTATCTATTATCTACTTTCTCTCTCTCTCTCTCTCTCTTAATAATATATTATATGTCATATCTTCTTTCTCTGTTCATATCTTTCTCTATCTTGTTCTGTTCATCTCTCTCTCTCTCTCTCTACTCTCTCTTCTCTCTCTCTCTCTTCTCTCTCTCTCTCTCTCTATGTTTATCCTTCATGTCAACGTTAAATGTACAGACCATCTGTTGACAGTACAATGCATTTTTTTTATTATTGGTTGTGTGTTTAAATATGATAACAATATTATTAAATGGTTAGTGTATTTCTTTAATAATTTAATAATTTTAATAAATTAATAAATTCTATTCTCTGAATTTTTTAGATGAGGCTTGATAATTAGTATTATTTGTATTATTCGGACTATTGTCCTCATCTTCATTGTTATCTGTATAACGTTTAGACCGATGTGCCTCCGACCTTCTTCAGGTATTCTTGTCGGGAACCTTCTCGGACTCGGCGAACTTCTTTTGAAATCTGGAACCTTCTTGTCGTAATCGGGAACCTTCTTGTCGTAATCGAGAGCAATCACGATCTTGAACCTAACCCTTTATTAGTCCACGGGGTATCCTGTTCTCATTCTGCTAACCATAGCTGAGGTACAGGTGTTAAGCTGTGTTAATTATTATTCTATGTTACTGCTGCCCCTGACCAGGATTGAACTGCAGTCTAGAAATAACTGTCACTTAGAACTGTCTTAACCTAACTCTTTTATACACTACGCTATGTGTCCAATTCAATCCGTAATTTTACAGGTATCATAAATAGTTGGAAACATAACGTAAGGCATTTGCTTTAGAAATAGGGAAAAGTTTATTTTTCCACTTCAGTAAAAATATATCTGTCTATCTATCTTCTATGCATATATAAAGGGCAGTTTGTGTGTATGTATGTATGGGTATGTGTTCGGTGGGCAGGTCATCTTGTGGCGTATTGAGTGATATTAGAATGCCAAAGCAACTCCTTTACGGTCAGCTGCATGATGGCAAAAGGCCACAGCATAAACCTTGGAAGAGGTATAAGGATTGCTTAAAAAACAACCTTGTAAAAATAAAAATAGTATCCTAACAACTGGGAAAAGCCGGCATTGAAGAGAACTGAATGGAGAATTCATGTGGATGATGGTGTAACAGTTCTGAGAGTGAAAGAATTGAGCTTGTGATTTGACATGTTAAGGGTCAATAAATAATTTGCTAGAGTTTTTTCAGTTTTGTACCGACTGTAGATTGCGTAGGTCCTTAAAATCTTAGACGCTACTGCTTAGGGTCCGGTGAAAAATTCTTTTTCCTCGTCGCCACTGTTATGACCTGTTTAAGGGTCAATAAATAATAACTCAGCACGGCAATAAATGTAGAGAACAGATGTATTCAGCAATATATCAACGTACAATGAAAAGGGTTTCCTTGTACAGCGTACACTAGAACATGTATCTGCTACTTCTCGTTTGAGTAGCTTTGCTCTGTTAATATATACCCTTTGGGTAAGTCTATGTTCGTGTCATAGGTGAGTCACCTACAACACCCTTCCCCAAGCCTAAACTCCGAAGGAGTCTCAATATTTTTTCTTTTTGGGTTAATATTGATTAATTCAGTCCTTTTCTCTTTCTATTAACTGACGTTTTTCTGGGGGCTGGTTGCGGAGATGGTAGCATGAAGTATAAAAATTACGTCCATGGTCTCCTCTTGTTCTGATGGACCACTATCAATGTCGTCTGACCATCGCTTTCTCAGCTGGTTCAGTGTCTCTTGTGCGAGAATTTTGGGACCGTCGATGATATACACCATATTTCCATTCTTTTTTTAATGTGCCTAATTCCCAGAACGTTTTATTTGCTTTATATATTTTAAAATAATTTTTTTCTCTAGGAACATAGCGTTTGACGCTGTTTGATTTCTACTGGGTTTGATTTGTCTGGGAAGTAGTTTTTCAAAAACTGACTACTTGCGTGCGAACATTATTTGTGCGGGAGGTAATTCTGCTGGAGTATTTGCGTTAGGTGTATCCTATATACTAGTAAAAACGTTGAAGGGCTTTGTCAGTTGGTGTGCCCTTGGCTTTTTCGAGACACGCTTTAATGTGTCAACGAATCTCTCTAGCCAATCCGTTAGATCTAGGGTGGTAAGGGGGCGTAATATGGTTTACTTGAAATCCTCACAGAATTCCTTAAAATCCCCTGATGTGAATTGCGTACAATTGTTAGACACGATGCAATCCACTACACCAAAACGAGCAAACAGTTCGTGTAATGCGCTAATAACCACTTCAGTGTTGGTGTTTTTACATCTAATACTTCTGGCCATTTGGAATAACTGTCCACTACTATTAAATAGTAGTACTCCAAAGGTTCCGCAAAATCCACGTGAATGCGTGTCCAGGGACGGTCCGTTTTCGGCCAAGGACAAATTTAATTGGTGGAGACTTTGCAGCCAGGGCACAGCCCGTACAAGTCCTTACCATATTTTCAATGTCCTTATCGAGGTTCTTCCAGAAAACGTAGGATCTCATTAGACTTTGTCCTTGTTACCCCGGGTGTCCGGTGAAAATCTTTAGTATCCGTTTGAAGAGTGGCTGGGACGACCACTCGATCTCGATACAACTCTGCATAATGATATAAGCATTAGCTACTTGTTGGTCTTTGTTCGCGATTCTTTCCTTCATTTGTGTGATGAACTCATCCTTCGAAGACTCTTTTCTGATTTTCCACAGAGTGACCGGTAGCTCCTTACTGTATTGCATAATACGGTACTCATGTCTCTTTCAGTAGTAGGATGCAATTATCGTATCTCTAGGGGCTCTCGCATCTTAGAATTCCTAATAGTCCGTCTGCATCGCCGAGTTTTTGTGATGGTAGGAACTCCATTTAAATCGTAATTAAGTAGGATTGCTCCATCTTTGCAACTGTTGTGTGTAGTCGGCAAGACCCTTCTTCGAGCCGAAGATGGTTAGTAACGGCTTGTGGTCCGTTTGGAGTAAAAAATGTCGACCATGTAGATAGCAGTGAATTTGGTAACGAAATATGATTCATAAGGCTCTTTTTCTATCTGCGAATAGTTCCTCAGCGGGGAGGAGGTCCTTGACGCGTACGCAATAGGTTTGTTTGTCCCATCCGGCATCTTGTGTAAGATGCACGCTCCTATGCCGTATAAACTAGCGTCATAAGGCAACGATTAAAACAGGTTAGAATCAAAATGAGTAAGGAACAAATCTGAAGTTAGAGTTCTTTAATTTTATTAAACGCCTTGACATTCGTGGACCAATCCATTTCTGTCTTTTTCAGGAGTTCGTTTAATGTGCTCGTAAGTCGTGCATTCTGGGTATGAAGGATTGATATAATTCGCGAGTCCAAGAAATTTTGTAGCGAGGCGACATATACTTGGTGCCGGCATCTCTTTTATGCTGAAGACCTGTCGGGGTCTGTCTTCTTCCGTTCTCGTCTATTATGTGTCCTAGGTATTAAATTTTTTTAACTCGGACTTTGATTCCTTATTTTGAAACCATAATCCTGTATGCGCTTAAAAACCTGGTTTACATGCAGTTTATGTTCGTCCTTATCTGACTCTTGACAATATATCGTCAAGGTAGCAATGTGAAATTAGACCCCACATGGTATCCATTACTGTTGAAATATCGCCGGTGCGACCTTGACGTCAAAACGCTAGTCTTTCGAACTTATAGAGTCCCCAGTGTGTGTTTTACATAGAAGTCTGAACTATTTTCTTCCGTGTGAACCTGCAATACACAACGCAAGGTCTATTTTTGAAAAAAAAAATGACCTCCGTTTAGCTTGGAAATACCTCATCAGGACTGGGCAGTGGGTAATGATATTCTTTCAGCGCCGCATTTAGGCCCGTGGAGAAGTCTGTGCAGACCGATTTTCGTTATTTTTCTTTATATAGACGGCTGGCGTAGCACTTGTTATATTGTATTTTCGAGATTAGCCGATCTTTCCATCTGTCGAGTTCCTTGTCTATTTGTTTAAGTGACGCAAAAGGTACGTTCCTTTCTTTTTAAATACAGGTGACTGTCGTTTTTTAACTCGAGTTTTACGGTCATTTTGTTACATCGCCCAGACACCAGAAACGACATCTGGTAATGCTCCTTTAATTCTTTAATTAGCTTCTCTGATTCTGCCGTTTGCATTTTGAACTTTTTTTGAAAAAAGTATTAATTGGCGAATCCCAAAGCTCAAACTCCTGTTTTGGCATCGCTCCCAAAAAGATTATTTGTATTTTTTAATACAAATATCTTCATTTTTTTGTCTTGTTATTTGGGTGACGTTCACAATTTATTTCCTCTATAAATTGTATTTTTTCGTCCAGTCACTGATCTCGCTATTTTGGTAGTTTTCAGCATCGTAGGTCTTCCAAGCTTTCTCCACGTTTGAAGATTAATTATTGTCAAGTCACTACACGAATCCCAACTGTAGATTATTTTTCTCTTCCAGTATATGTACTGGAATATTTTCTGAAGTTGTCTTCGTCTTGGGGGTGGGGGCTGAATTTTCTTCTTCGTGTAGTGTACTTTTCGGACATGCGAGATCCCGACTCTATGGTACGTACCTCTGGCAGTTCTCTGCCAAAAAGTCGTAGGGTCAAATTAGGCTCAATTTCGAGTTTTGTTAAAACTCTCCTTCTGACCTCTGCATCCTTTGATGAAATTAATCCTGACAAAAAACAAGGCATTTGAAGTTGTCTGCTGAAAGTTCCGCGAACTTGAAATCATCGCAACTTTGTTGACTTTCGCAGCAAAAAACTGTGAATTCCTCATTTTTCCTCCCTCTAAATTTAGACACTCCAATCGTTATGAAAAGAGAGATGTTTTTTGGTGAAAAGTTCAGTTAGAAGCTTAACAGCCTCTTGAATGTTAGTTCGTTAGTTTTTCTAGGTAGCATATAGTTCACGACCTAGCATGTTAGGCGGTATCCAACTTTCTTCTAAAAGTGACTTTTTTAGAGTCTGACCAGTTTTTACAGTCATTTATATAAATATATTATATCCTCGTAACGCCTAAAATAGGCTTCCAAAGCTTATATCCTCATTTGGTCGGTATTTAAACGTTTCACTGCTGACCAGACTGCGCCTTGGGTGAATGTGTCGTCGTTCAAGACTTTGTAGATTCTTATTTATGACTTGGGCGATAAATCCATTTTCGTCAGACTGAATTTGCATTTCAACCAATTGCTGTTGAAATTGTAGTTGTTGTTGCTTTGTTGTCTCAATATCTCCAAAATTGAGCCTGGATATCCATGTTGTAACCGAAAAAATATAAAACGAATCAAAAGCTTTTCCTCTTGTCGCAATAAAAAAGAAGACTCAGAAATTACGAGTTTAACTGAGTAAAAAAACTTGTTCTTTTACAATAAGTGAAAATCAAAGATTAAGATTTCACTTACTTGACAAAAAAAAATCCACGCGTGTCGAACAAAAGAGTTTTGTCTTTCTGACGAAAATAATTTTTTTCTTTTTAAATGAATACGAGCTTCGTAATCCTAACGCGGTGGTTTCAATGGCAGTGTCTCTTTGTACATTTTTTTTCGGTTCTGGATCAAATCCCGAAGTCAGATAAGGTCTTTTTGAGACTCTGTATCGTTTTTGCTGGAGTTTTTTCAGTTTGTACCGTGACTGTAGTATTGCGTATGTCCTTATAAATCTTTAGACGCTACTGCTTAGGGTCCCGTGAAAAATTTTTTCCTCGTCGCCACTGTTATGCCTTTTAAGGTCAATAAATAATAACTCAACACGGCAATAAAATGTAGAGAACAGATGTATTCAGCAAATATATCAACGTACAATGAAAAGGGTTTTCTTGTTACAGCGTACCGAAGAACATGTATCAGCTACTTCTCGTTTGAGTAGCTTTGCTCTGTTAATATATACCCTTTGGTAGTTCTATGTTTCGTGTCATAGGTGAGTAACCTACAACAGCTTGAAAACATCAAGCATTCACTTCGAAAGGGATCATATGTCATATTGGAGAGAACATGAGTATTGGAAATGTCAGACATGTGGTCGAATTCGCTTTCTAAGGCTGATATGCAAATCATAGAAATCTCATCAGGGACAATGCATGCAAACTCCAGGAACAAACAATGTATCTTGTGCAATCTGTAATAAAGTCAGCTTCTGGTCTTAAGAGACAAATGGTGCGGGCATAAGCCATACAGATTCATTCATCTGATACAAACAAGAAGGACGTCCTTCATATGTCATATTTGCATTAAACTTTTGGAAACTGCAGCGGGTTTGATTATGTTATTTGAGGGCTCATGAGAGAAAGAGGTTCTGGTGGTGGGTTATAGGATTGTGAGGGAAGGTAATAATCTGTAAAGAGTTATGCTTATAGCTATATGTCCGGTGGAACTACGAAATAAAACAATTAATGACAAAGTAAATATATATACATGTTCACTCTCAATAGAGTTGTTTTGTTTTGTTTTTGTTTTGTTTTTTTTCAAAATAATGAAAATTGATTTATATTCGTGAAGATAATTAAAAATAAAATTTAAATATAACAGAATGGATTTTTTTTTGCATTTACATAATCGCATTTAAAACCGCATTTAAAAATTATTATAATGGAGATTGTGTGTTTTCTCGTCATGTAACCGAAACTATATTACTAATCGAGTCACAATTAACATAGTTATTTACATCACTTCTCCATGATTTTATTTATATTTAAACTCAATTATTAAAAAATGCTTCATCTTTTATTTTGTGTTGTCCATATCTACATACAAATAACATGCTATTGTAGTTTATATATCAAAAAATAGCGGTTTGCAGTGTGGATGGGAATGGTATTTGCATATTGATATTAAAATGTGATTTTATTAAATATGTGCTTAGTATTATTGATTTCTAATTCTTTGGTTTTATTTTAATGAATTTAAGCAAAAATCTCTCCAATGAATCTTAAATGAAATCATTAACAAGAAAAAATAAGTGTATTTTATTCTTATATTCCTAATTTAACTGAAATAGTTAAAATAAGTAAAATTCAGCAATGAAAGACGGCAGTGATGAGAGAGTAAGTTTCATTTCTATTTTTCTATTATACCCCCACTGCTGTCAAATCTTTTATCTTACATTCTTATTAGCTTTCTTTAATACATATTTCATTACATTAAAACTTAATACTTGCACCGGAGGGTGCATTATTTGCTAGTAAGTGTAATATTTTTATATTCGTTATTTAGTTTCCGTCAGTCTTTTTAATTTAACAAAATATTTTATTATATTAAACCTTAAATGTGTGTATGTAGGGTGCCTATTCTTGTTAGTATAACAAAAAGATAGTATATGACCAGGGTTTGTTTTTGTTTTTTCTTCGGTCGAAGTTATATTTTATATTCTTTGCATTTAAAATCGCGAGCTGAAAAAGAAAAATCAGTGTCTCATATTTAAAATAGGAGGCACTGATTTTTCTTTTCAGAAAAGTGTCTATGCACTTTTTTCTGACGCACCACCAGGCCGAATCACAAGGTCTTTTTTGCATAGGGATTTTTGGGGCATCCTGTAAGGATCCAACTCGCGATTCAAGTAATAATGGATCTGCGAGACAAATATTCCGCTTAGAATGTACAATTAAATATTCTCCTATATTTGACACCGCGTACTGGCCGCTGGTAAGAGACTTGGTAGACGAAATTCATTCAGGTTCTCACCGGCCAGAGTAGCTGTTTAAAGTGTAGCCACACTGATGATAGGTGAACCTCGAAACACGTGTCTGTGGATAACTTATATATATATTATATATAATATATATTATATATAATATATATATAATATGTATTTGGCAGCAATTCTTTCATTTATACATTAGAATTAAACAAAAGGCACATCTCCTGTTTAACAATTTTATTTTTGATCTTTTCTCATTTCTGGCCAACTTTTTAATTGTTTGGGTGGAATTGGGTGATAAGTTCCAACAAGTTCAGTTCCCGAGTACTTTCGGCACTTCGAAGTGCCATCATCAGGGGTGAGGTTTTCCAGTTTTTTTTTTAAATTATATAATGTGGAGGCTGGAAGGAGAAGAATTGTGAGAAAGTGTTATAGGCATTTTAGAATGTGTGTACTGTATTGGAAATTAATTTTGTTTAAGGATGGTTTGTATTGTTTTTTAATTGTATAAAGCTTTCTTAGTATTTGGAGTTTTTTAGGTTTAATTTTTTTTTCTTTGTTTGCAAAGGGGTTGTGTTGGTATTTTCGTTAGAAGTATTCAGTAAATTTAAAAATTATTTTACCACTTATTTTAAAATGTTATTTTAATTTTTGATTCAATATTAAAACTAGCAGGTGTCTTTACCCGGCATCGCCTGGGTAGAGGGGATTATTAAGAAAGTTCATCTCGCCTGATCCATTATTACTTATCGCGAGTGAGATCCCGCGGTTGCCCCATAAAAATCCTACGGAAATAATAAAATAGTAATGAATTTCCATACAATGAATTTCAATCTAACATAAAGAAAAAAAGATATAATGATGCATTAATTCAATAATCATATTATATTCAAAGGAAAAAAACAAAAACATGAAAAAAGAAAGTTAAACAAATAAATGCAAATGACTTTCCCCTTCTGTGACTTTTCAATTTGAATTTTCATATCCAAATATAAATCAAAACATCTTCATTATTTTTGCTCAAAACCGCAAGCCCTGGTGAATATCTAATGTGTATATATATAACTTACTTTGTCGTTAATTGTTTATTTCGAACGTTTCCTCCGGACATACAGATTCACACAACGCTCCTTTTATATGTATCGATTATATGTAAGGATTTCTTTTAATACGTTTGAGAATAAACATGATAGTATTCCATAGAAAGCGATTTTAATCCACTATTAGGGAAGGCAAGTCGGCTTAAACAGATTGCAGTTATATTCGGAAATCAGATCTCACCAGCAAGTTAAAGCGAAATTTTCAGGGGTGGTGGTATCAGTTCTACTGATGACTGACACTTGGCTTGATGGGGGCGCCTGGAGAAAGGCTAGATGGGAGCTGCACAAGAATGCTGCGTGCGTCTTGAACAAGTCGTGGAAATCAAACATCGCCACAAGGAAGCAGCTGTACGCACCTGCCATCTCACAAACCATCCGAGTGAGACGACAGACCTGCGGACACTGCTGCGATAAGTGGAAGAACTATAAGCGACATCCTCTTATGAAAACCAGCACATGGAATGCTATTCGGGTCGTCAGCAATACCTACATAGACCATCTCTATGCAGATAATGATGCTGGCGCAAGGACTACAGGACATGAGTGATAGTGGGACAGTTGGCGAAGATTGTTATGGGTATTCGTGCGCTGGCGCGAATATGTAATTAGACATAGGAAAAAGGAAAGGAAAAAAACTTAGAAAAAGAAATAAATTAGAGAGAAAAAGATTAGACTTTAGACCTAGAAAAAAATTAANAGAGAGAGAATAAGCTGCCTAACCATTACACCGTCGTGAAGTGCCCATATCAAGTAGGAATACAAATTCCCTTGGTCCCCTGGCTCTCTTTTATATCAGAGGAGGAGATAACTTCTGTAGTTCAATGCTTGCCCATAGAAGCTCTCATTATTTAATGGGACGGTCCATTTCTACTCGACAGATTGGAAACAAACGCTGGCTTTCTCATCAAAAGAAATTTCCAATTTAAAATGTCTAATGGTTTTTATTTTAATTTTATTTATTCGTTCAAAAAGAAACAACAATAAAAATTTTTTTTTAAAAAGCAAAACAAAATGGCCGGTATTATCAAACGAGTTTATCAAGTGAACTTGTAAATGTCTTTTCTTTTTAATTTCTTTTTTATTTTGAAGTAAACGTTTTTATACTGAATCTTTTTAATTTTTCCTTGGGGAACATAGCTGTTCCCGCCATTTTTTTTTTTTTTTTTTTTTTTTTCAGATAGAGTGATTTGATTGTTACGAATATCATGAAACAAAATTCAGTGAATTAAAACAAAATAAAATTGATAAAAAAAAACTCAACGCTACGGAGAGTGCAGTCGAAGTATTTTAAGTCCTACTCCGTCATACTCAGGACCCCCCCCTTTTGGGGGAAGGGGAGTTTTACCCCTTTGCAGATGATGTGGTAGTTAAAATTATATGCCCTGTCGACGGGTTTTCTTGTGTAAAACTAATAACGGTTATTTCCTATAACACCAACTTAAAAAAGGGGAACCACTCTGATTGACTGATAAATTATTTATTCATTTATTGATGTACTAGGAAAAAAGACGGGTTTAGGGTTAGGGTTAGGGTTAGGGGTTAGGGTTAGGGTTAGTTTAATGGAAAAATAATGGGTAGATTAATTAACAGATAAAATTCATTCAGAGTGGTTCCCTGTTTTTTAGGTTGGAGTTATTAGAAATAACCCTAATAACATATACCCTATTCTATGGTTTAAGAGCTCTATGGGCTTGTTTTTACCTATATACATATTTAACAACCCCCTCCCCACGAGCAGGATGGGACACAAGGTCAATTTATTAAGCGGAGATTAACAGGTTGGAATTCGGAGTTTTCGGTATCGGAATTGAATAGAAATAACTACTTGAAACCATATAATTGAGTATACATTATTAGTACTAGTACAAAATAAAAAAAACGCCCCCCCCCCCGGGCGATGTAAAAATAGATTTTTGAAACATATTGACTGATAAATTATTTATTTATTTTCCCATTAAACTAATCATAAACCCTAACCCCTAACTATTAGTACCCCGTTTTCTTTTTTCCTAGTAGATCAATAAATAAATAAATAATTTATCTGTCAAGAGTGGTTCCCCTTTGTTTATGTTGGACTTATAGGAAATAACCTAAACAAATTATGATTATTGAATAGAAATAATTACTTGAAACCATTTAATTGTGTATACATTACTAGTACTAGTACAAAATAAAAAAAACGGCCCCCGGGCGATGTAAAAATAGATTTTTGAAACATATTGCCTGAGGGGTGGGAGTAAAAAATTCAATGTCAGCGAGTTTGTACCCTAAGTAAGTAAAATCATCAAATTCATTAAAGGATTAAAAAATAAAACAATTTGAAATGTAAACTTTAAATATGTATTAAAATAAAACAAACTATATATAGATATATAATACCAGTCACGTATTTATTAAAACTTGTTGTAAAAAACAATGAGGACTGTCTAATGTTGCATGTTCAAATTTTGAGTGTATTTATTCTACGTTATGACGATTTTGGGTAATGTGACGTAAGCAGTGACATAGTTTTGGTTACAGACAAAAACCGGAAGCGAATCTCCATTATTAATAGATTAGATAAAGCATTCTCTAAAAACATAAGACTGTTTGCAAATAATTTTTATTGAATAAAACAGACCAAAAATGTAAATTCAAATATAAATGCACATTGTACGTAATTTCGTAATTCCCTCGGTATAAAATAACCTCGTACGGTTTGACATGCCGTTAAGATCAATCAATCAATTAATCTTAGAGGCGCCAACTTGTCTTTAATTTATCTCAGGAATATGACATGAATTGCACGGCCCGTTACATCGTTTTAGACAGGCGTCCATTGACCCACAGAACACAGTGCTGCCTCTTAAGAAGGAAAACGACTTTCCCCCATGAAACCTCGAAGAGTCACGTTCCATTTTGAAGAACTTGGCAGCGTGAAATTGTCGCGACAAGCCTCCTTGATTTCGATGAACCGACGGAAACACTTAGTGGCCGGAGAGAAAACGCAGCTTTTACAAACACTCGTCTTACACACTGCCGAGACTTAAGAAAGGAGGAATTGAGAATCGTTTGGCTCGAGTGCATTATAGCGGCAACACCCTCACCGCTGAAAAATAGTGTAAAACGTTCTACTAAAAACCAATAAGGAATTATCACCATTAAGGAATATCTAAACTCAGAGAACTGCGTGTTCTTCTGGAAATAGGGGCGGGGGTTAAACCGTTACACTCGATAGAGACTTTCTAGATCTTGCTTTTACCTATATACATATTTACCTGTAGGAAGCGCGTGATGTAATGGTTAAAGTCATGGGAAATGGATACGTCGCCCCGAGTTCAAATCCTGGACGTGGTAATTGCATTTCACTTAGCGCTAATACCCTTGGGAAAGGTGTGAATCCTACACTCTTTCCAGCTATGGGTAAATAGTAGGGCAGACTGGGCTCTTTAACCTTGGTTAGGCAACCGGTCTAGGAGAAGGAAAACTCTGAATTCAAACCTGTTAAACTCCGCTTAAGAAATTGACCTTGTGTCACATCCTGCTCGTGCGGAGGGGTTGGTAAATATATATATACATATTTACCAACCCCTCCACACGAGCAGGATCAATTTATTAAGCGGAGTTTAACAGGTTGGAATTCGGAGTTTTCGGTATCGGAATTGAATAGAAATAACTACTTGAAACCATTATAATTGTGTATACATTATTAGTACTAGTACAAAATTTTAAAAACGCCCCCCCCCCCCCGTTACAGACAAAAACCGGAGCGAATCTCCATTATTAATAGATTAGATAAAGCATTCTTTAAAAACATAAGACTGTGTGCAAATAATTTGTATTGGATAAAACAGACCAAAAATGTAAATTCAAATATAAATGCACATTGTACGTAACCAACCCCTCCGCACGAGCAGGATGTGACACAATGTCAATTTATCAAGCGAAATTTTAACAGGTTTGAATTCAGAGTTTTCCTTCTCCTAGACTGGTTACCTAGCCAAGGTTAAAGAGTCCAGTCTGCCCTGCTATTTAATCATAGCTGGAGGGAGAATTGGATTCAAACCTTTCCCAAGAGTATTAGCGCTATGTGAAATTCAAACAGCTTCGTCCAGGAATTGAACTCGGGTCGACGAGTCCATTTCCTACGACTCTAACCATTACACCACGCGCCTCCATTTCTAGATCTTGTTATATGGTCATATATACCCTTCTGACATATAATAGAGAGGCAGAGACAGACAGACAGACAGACAGACAGATATATAGGTTAGAGATGGTTGAACTTACTTGGTACTTTCGGACTTTAAGAAATGTATGAAACTCCTCATACCTTCAGCAATTAATTAAATAGTATCCCTAATGTTCTTCTGCAAAGATGGTATTGGCATTAAATAACCCACGGAAGTTTATATGCTATTTAAAACTGTTAGGATAACCTAACAAGTTGCTTCCCTTTCATCATTAAGGGACTGACGGGAACCCGGATATGAGAATTCAGCCATGTTACTTTGGACTGGGGTTTTGGACAGTACAGACGTACTTCAGCACGCTTGAACCAGTGACCACATGCGTCAGAACGGTTGGGCTAGTTCAGTCACTTTTAGGGTAGAACCATTTCTACCCTGTGTTAAATAAGGACTTCTCAGCAGAAAGTCAACAGACAAGGTCACTGGCCCCATGTGTGAACACACACATAACACAAAGGACGGCCCAATATGTGACCACACTATGAACCAAGTACCGGCCTGATATGTGAGCACATGTATCATACACACAGCTGAACTCTATCCAAAACCATCCGACTGTATTCCCTGTCAGTGAGAATAAATAAAACAGATATTGTTATTGTTAAACATATTTCAATGTTTTTAATTATCATTTTGTATATCCTACATTTTGGAATTTGATTATCCAAGTTTGATACCTGGTTTGACTTAATTGCAAATTTTAGTAAAATGATTTTCATGTTGTTTTTTTTTGTTTTTTTGGGGGTTTTTTTGGGGAGGGGGTCATTCTCCGCTCATATTTAATTCTATTTTTTTATTTTTATTTAATTCGTTTTCCAAAGTGACTTTTCTTCCTGGACACAATTATCTACCCAGAACTAATTAGGTGACACAACGGTACACGTTTTTTTTTCTAATATATATATATATATATATATATATATATATATATATATATATATTATATATATATATATATAGCTTGATTGATTGATTTGTGTTTATATAGTCATACTAGAAGCGGCTACCGGTGTCACCAGGATAGAGGAGGGATTGTAATTTAAAGTTGGTCCCGCAGATCCATTATTACTGAATCGTAAATTTGATCCTCACAGGATGCACCATGCAAATCCCTACGTAAAAAAGACCTTGCCTTGATCCAGCCACTCTAAAAAGAAGAATTAATGCCTCCTATTTAAAATATGAAATGAAAAAAAAATACATACTGTCATCATTTAAATTTTATTTTTTTAATTATCTTCACGAATATAAATCAAATCTTCAATATTTTTGCTCAAAAACCAAGATCTGGTGATAGTAAATATTTACCTATATTTATTTTGTCGCTTTTTGTTTTATGCTCGTAGTTTCCTCCGGGCATACACAC
Source organism: Doryteuthis pealeii (assembly GCA_023376005.1). Classification (NCBI taxonomy): domain Eukaryota; kingdom Metazoa; phylum Mollusca; class Cephalopoda; order Myopsida; family Loliginidae; genus Doryteuthis; species Doryteuthis pealeii. Next base: position 42,636,666 of record CM042173.1, read on the forward strand.
GCATACAACTGTCCTTTATATATGTATATATAGATATACACTTCTGACATAGTTGGGTATATAATAGAGAGAGAGACAGAGATATATTAGATTAGAGATGATTGAACTTGGTACTCTTCTTACTTGTTGCTGACACGTTGCTGCTAACTGCTTCTACTTCAGTCGCCATTTTCTTTGGGCTGATTTCTATCTAGGGGCATTTCCAACCTGTCCTTCGGGACAGGGGTCCAGTGAGCTTCGGCCACTGGACCGGTCATGTTAAATTAATAGCGTCGATCCCAGGGGCTATCCCCCCCAGGCAACACCTGCCCCCTTGACTTAAAGGGGCAGGGCTGGGTTTATTGCCCGGCGCCTGAGGCGCCACCCTTGAGGAGGAATGCCGACGGGATCGACGCAATTTTTGTTCTTTCCCACCCATGAGCTTCGGTTTGTGGGTGGTCCCACGTTAATAGGGCCTTGTGCCTAACCCGTACAAGTGGGGTACGAGGTAAATAAAATCTAGGGGCTTCTGCTGAATGTCGATATCTTTGTTAGTTCTTCTTTGGTCTGGTCTGGACCGGACATTGCTTATTTAATTAATTAAAACAAGACTTGGTTTTATTTGATCAAGTTTTAATATTTATGAGCCCATGATTGATACTGCCGCGGGGAGATGGACTCAAGGAGCGAACAACACGTATACGCTCCTTAAAAGCTGGGTCGCCTCTGCTTAAATAACTAAATCACGTGTCTGTCGTGGCACGCAATCGCGCGCCTCAGGGGAGTCAAGGGTTATTAACAGTCACCGGTAATTTTCCATGGGGACGCCTTGATACTAAATCAACAGACCTTAATTCAAATTCTTAGCTAAAGGTCCGTTCACAATTTATGATTTCTCATGAATTGTAATAATCTGATATATCCAAGGGAAGTAACTCTTGATACCATCATCATCATCATCATCATCATCATCAAGTCGGCTAGTAGCACAGACATCCATGACATTCTCTTACCAACCGTCCCCATCATTCATTACCCACGGACGGTCCTCTGTGCAGCATACAGTATCCGTACAGAGCTGGTCAATGTCTGTCTTTGCTGGACGGCTCGTACTGGTGTGCTCATGTGCTGGTTTCTACCGGAGGACGTCCCTTATGAGTTCGTCCTTGCTTCTCCAGTAGTGTGTAGCATTTTTTGTTCGTCTCACTCGAATGGTTTGTGTGATAGGGCGTAAGTGGCCGCACAACCGTCTCCTTGTGAGGTGTTGTTTCCACGATTTATTTAATATCGCACGCTATATTCTTGTGCATCTCCCATCTAGCTTATTCTCTAGGCGCTTCTTTAAATTGAAATTTAAATTGAAAAAAGTATTTCAATCACGGCTTTCTTTCTTTCATCTAATTTTTAGTATATTCATTATTTTCTTTCTCTCTTTCTTTCTTTCTCTCTCTCTCTTTCTTTCTTTCCTCTTTCTTTCTTTCCTCTTACCTTTCCTATATTCATTATTTTCTTTCTTTCTTTCTTTCTTTCTTCTTATTTTTCTTTTATTCATTCTTTCTTTCTTTCTTTTCTTTCTTTCTTTCTTTTTACTTTCTTTCTTCTTAATTTTCCATTATTCCTTCTTTCTTTCTTTTCTTTTCATTCTTTTTTTTCTTTTTTTCTTTTTTTCTTTCCTCTTACTTTTTTATATTCATTATTTCCTTTCTTTCTTTTTACTTTTCTTTATTCATTATTTTCTTTCTTTCTTTCTTTCTTCTTACTTTTCTTTTATTCATTGTTTTCTTTCTTTCTTCCTTTCTTTCTTCTTACTTTTCATTTATTCCTTATTTCCTTTATTCCTTATTTTCTTTTTTTTTTCATTCTTTCTATTTTTCTTTTTTTCCTTCTTTCTTTCATTCTTTTATCTTTCTTTATTTTTCTTTACTTATCCTAAATTTATTATTTAGCGGTGCGGCCATACAGTAGTACTGATACAACTGTGGCTTGGAAGAATTGTCGTTTTAACTTACCACTGAGATAAATACATAAACAAAGGTTATTTCCTATAAGTCCAACATAAACAGAGGGGAACCACTCTTGACTGATAAATCATTTATTTATTTTCCCATTAAACTAACCCTAAACCCTAACCCTAACCCTAACTCTAATCACGTTTTCTTTTTTCCTAGTAGATGAATAAATAAATGAATAATTTATCAGTCAAGAGTGGTTCCCCTTTGTTTATGTTGAACTTATAGGAAATAAGTAAAAAGTAAAAGTAAAGTCGTCGGAGTGGCCTAAAGTCAGTATCAGCCAATCAGCGACGGAGTCTATCCCCTTTTCACTAGCGCTAGACCAACGTATGTGTAGCACAGGAATATGTGCGGTAAAGTGAGGCGCTGATGGTAGGTGTGGCGCTCTGTCTCAGACGATAAAAAAACCCAATCTTTTTGGTCTAGCGCTAGTGAAAAGGGGATAGACACGCTCGCTGTCTGGCTGATACCGACTTTAGGCCACACCAACGACTTTACTTTTTTACTTTATTAGATAACTAGAAGCGGTTACCCGGTGTCGCCTAAGTAGAAGGGATGCAAAAAAGGTTAGTCCCACAGATCCATTATTATTGAATTGGATCCTGATAGTATGCCCCATTAAAATCCCCATGTAAAAAAGACGTTGCGTTGATCCAGTCACTCTAAAAAGAAAAAGCAATGTTTACTATTTAAGATATTAAATAAATAAAAATCTAGTCTGTTATCATCTAAATTTTTTTTTTTAATTATCTTCACGAATATAAATCAAACCTTCATTATTTTTGCTCAAAAACCAAGCCCTGGTGATATTCAATATGTATATAGATTTACTTTGTCGTTAATTGATTAATTTTCTACGTTTCCACCGACATATAGATTCACACAACTGCCCTTTATATATGTATAGATGTATTCTTAAAAATATAAGACTAAAAAAATATTTCTTAAGCGGAATTTAATTTAACAGGTTTTTATTTAGACAAGATTAAAGAGCCCGGTCTAACCTACTATTTACCCATAGCTTAAAGGAGAATAGTTGGATTTATACCTTTCCCAAGGGTATGTGAAATGCAAATAGCCTCGTCCAGGATTTGAACTCGATTCGCCGAGTCCCCTTCCTACGACAATATCCCTTACACCACGCGCCTCCATATTAACTGTATATGATAAAAAAATTTCAATATTTTTTAAGTTTTTTTTTTACTTAAACACTTTCTGTCTAAATTAGTTCACTCGAGAGGAACAATAAAAAAAAAGGTCTTTTTTTCGATGGGGCTAGCTCTAATAATTGAAAACAGAGAGAGAGAGAGAGAAGGAAGAAAGAGAAAAAAGGGAAAAGACAAAAGATGATGAGAAACGACATAAAGGTGTGTGTGTGTGTGTGTGTGTGTGTGTGTGTGTGTGTGTGACAGAGAGACGCGAGAGAGAGAGAAGAAAGAGAAAAAGAGACACAGAAGGCATGAGAGAGAGAGAGAGAGAGAGAGAGAGAGGAGAGAGAAGAGTGTGTGTGTGTGGTGTGTGTGTGTTGTGAAGAGAGAGAGAGATTATCTTTTTTAAGTTTTCTACCCATGGTGCTGAAAAAATTAAAAATAATAGTAATTAGAGGAGGAGGGGGGGGACATTTGCCTTATTTTTGCCGAAGGAAAAATATCTACGCGCGCAGCGGAACTAAGAATAATGAAGTAATGTACTTTACTTTGCAATGCAATATACAAGGTAAAAAAGGTCCCTTTAATTATGCTTTTTATGACCTTCGTATTAATGGGGATGACGAAATAACGCGGGTGTAAATAGAATTATGTCCTAATGGATTGAGAGAAGAGAATTGAAAGGATGACGGACTAAAAAAGCAAAAAAATCGAACAAAGGTGAGCGAAAAAGGTTTACTAAGTATTAAAAAGACTGCGATAAAAGACGAAAAAAGGTAATTGCTTTATTTAATCTTTATTCAAATATCACTTAACTAGGGTCCAATTAAAGGAAAGTTTCTTCTAGTATTTCCCCGCTGTCGACTGAAGCTGTAGAATACACCGACTGCGCCTCTGTAGAGAGGTAAGACACCCCCTCCCCCAATGGGACCACCTGTTGGCCGTGGAGGTGGCCCATGATGTTTAAGGGCGGAATCCTGGTGGCTAAGCAATCCATGACACGCGACCCCACTTTGGTTCTTACTTGGGTTAGACGGGCGGACGGTGAGCCCCCCCCCAATCGGCTGATCACATCAAACCCTAGCACCTATATGATTGTCCCGACTCTATTGTTTTTATGGTAAAACCCCAACCCTTTTTATGATATATGTGCTAGAATATGGTGACTGAGAGTCCTGATTATGACATTTAAATGCATCTAGTGGTGAGGTTCCAATTCTGGAGCTCTGAGGAGTATGGTAAGTAAGATGTCGGGGTGGCCTAATGTCGGTATCAGCCAGACAGCGAGGGAGTCTATCCCCTTTTTAAATTTTTTTAAATTCTAAAAATCTTCTGTTAAAACAACCGGATATTGAGGGTGTAAATGAAAAACATGTCCTTTCTTAATCGAGATCAAAAAGGGGTGCCTAAAGGTCATATGGTCCGGAAAGACTGCTGATCTCTCTCGACTGGGGGCTTGGATTAATCGTGATTCAACAATGGCTACAATAATCTCAACATCCAGCAAGGATCGAATTCAATATTCAGTAGTAATGGAACTGCAAGACTAGCTTGCTAACCATCACACCACGACAAGACGCTCCCTCCGAAAGTATGCATTTATCCAACCCCTCTGCCACTGGCAGGATTTGACACAAGGTCAATTTTTAAACGGAATAAGTAAGTAAAGTCATCGGGCGGCCTAATGTCGGTATCAGCCAGACAGCGAGGGAGTCTATCCCCTTTTCAATAGCGCTAGACCAAGGAGATTATTTTAGCTTCTGAGATGGAGCGCCACACCTACCATCAGCTCCTCACTTTACCGCACATATCCGTGTGCTACTCATACGCTGAGTTGGAGGGGTGCCGGTATCGAACCAAGAACCTTGTGATTCCTAGCCAAACACTCTACCGACTGAGCTAAACCAGCCCTAAGGAGGAGTATGGAGTAACCCTTTATTGCAATTGCTCTCAGGTCTACCCTGACCCGGAGTGGTAGTACCAGTTACGGTCCAGTCTATGGGTTAAATAAATTAAAAAACGAGTTTTAAAAAGATGTGTTTAGAATTGAAAGAATTGAGTTTTCACAAAAAGATGACAAGAATAAATAAAACCAAACTTACAACCAATAACCCAACAAGAGTTGACGTGCCGTAAAATCTACCCAACCAACCAATAAGCAAAAAATCGTATGTGATTAATTTCACGAATGAATTAAGTGCTAACAAGAAAGGCATTTATATTGAAAAATCCATTTTTATTGTGTGAAATAAATGCTTTTTTTTTTTTTTTTTTTTTTTTTTAGCAAGTGACTTATTTCTGAACGTACAATGAATGCAATTCTCTAACCTCTAAAAATAAAATAACCGCAGACGGGTTGGTATGCTTTTAAAATCAATCATCTATGCACTTCATATTTTCAGACTTGTCTTTTTATTGTTTTTTTGGGTTTTTTGTGTTTAAATTATTTTTGAATGATCTCTCTCTCTCTCTCCTCTCTCTCTCTCTCTCTCTCTCTCACACACACACACACGCACACACAACACACACACCACACTCTCACTCAAAGACACTCACACAGACACACACCATCTCTCTCTCTCTCTCTCCCTATGTCTCACTCATACACACTTACACAGACATATACACCCTCTCTTACCCCCACCCCTCTCTCTAACACACACATTAGAAGAGAAGTAATACTTGCCAGATTGCGTATTGGGCACACCCACATTACCCATTCGTACCTGTTAAAAGGGGAGGGTGCCCCAGTGTGCCCAACATGCAAAGTACAACTTACAACCAAGCATATCCTTCTAAATTGTAACAGACTTAAACATATCCGCGCAAATTACTATCAAGCAAGAAACCTAAAGACATCTTTAAGAATACGAACCCTGAAAATATTTTAAATTTTATAAAAAAAAGCAACCTTTTCAACAAGATATAATAAAACATAACCGAATATCGCCATAGAACCACTACTTTAAAGACTGAAATCCAAAATAACCTTTTTGGCATTAAATGACCCACAGATGTTGATATGCGCCGTTAAACAAAACTCAAACTCAAACTCTAACACACACACACACACACACACACACACACATTCTCTCTCTTTCTCAGCACCATGGTATGGAAGACGTTTTTAAACTCTCTCTCTCTCTCTCTCTTCTCTCTCTCTATAATATATATATATATATATATAGATATATATATATATATATATATATGTATTTCTATTATATTTAATTTTTGCAGCACCATGGGCGGAAGACTTTTTGAAAAGTTCGAACCCCCCCCTCTCTCTCTCTCTCTCTCTCTCTCTCTCTCTCTATCTATCTATCTATCTATCTATCTATCTCATACTATTATATTTAATTTTTTACAGCACCATGGTGGAAGACTGGCATTTCACAGCAGCTTTGTCCCTGTTCATCCTGTAATTGCCCTGTTTTTCGGCCATGATTCCCAGGCGGAAGCTGTATATGCACCAACCAGAGGCCAGCAGAACACACACAGTTTTGGTCGACGCGGATTGAACCCCAATGTCAACAGTCTTTTCTTCGGCAAACGGGAGGGTGCCGAGATGGAAGCACTCAGTAACACAGAGATGGGCGGAAGTGCATGGCCGCCATGACTATGTGCAACATGTACTTCGAATCGAACAACGTTAACCAAAGTTAAAAAACTTTTTCCTATTGATGGCGTTTCTCTAAAGAACACACACAAAACAATAATGGCTTTTCTTTTTTTTTCATTCGCGTTACTGAACTGATCTGTTTATTAAAATAAAAAAAATGGAAAAAAATCTGTAATTGCAAATAAACTATAATCACAGGATATCTTTTTGTATCTTAATATGTTTCTACTGTGACTTATCTATACTTGATATTATTTGGATTATTTGGACTATTGTCTTCATCTTCATTGTTATCTGTACAACGTTTCGGCCGATGTGCCCTCCGGCCTTTTTCAGGTATTTCTTGTCAGACTTGGGAACCTTGTCAGACTCGGGAACCTTCTTGTCGTAATCAGGAGCCATTACGGAACTTTGAACCTAACCCTTTATTCAGTCCATGGGGCTATCCTGTTCTCATTCCGCTAACTATAGCTGGGGTACACGAAGGCCGGAGGACGCATTGGCTGAAACGTTGTACAGATAACAATAAAGATGATGACAGTGGTCCAAATAATACAAATAATATTACTTATCAAGCCTCATCTCAAAAATTCAGAAAAATATTATCTATACTTATTTCTATACTTATCTGAATTCTTCATATCTGCTATTCTGGATCGGAGTAGATGGGTCTGTTGTTGGGCTGGCTGGTTTCTCTCCGTTTTTCGAAGGGTCTGAAACCACTTGGGAATTTCTTGGGGTGTCTTTTCTTATGTTGTTGATAGTTTTTAATAACGAACACAAGGCGCCCTTGCTTTCTAAGGCTTGACGTGACCAGCCGATTGATCGAGGTGAGCTTCTCCGACTGACCATCTATCCCAAGTAAGGGCCAAAGTGGAGTGGTGATGTCACTCACTGTTCAGCCACCAGGATTCCGCCCTTAAGCATCACGGCTCGCACCCCACAACCCAATGGGTGGTCTTGGGAAGGGGGGCTCATACCCGTTCTACGGGGCGCAGTCGCGTATTCTACTTCCCAGCCCGACATGGTGGGAGAAGGTGTAGCAGATGTAGAAGAAGCAGATAAGATGATATAATAAGAAATAACAATATATTTAGTATTATTAGTGTTATTCGGACTATTGTCCCCCTCTCATTGTTATTTGTACAACGTTTCGGCGATATACCCTCCGGCCTTCTTCGGGTATTTCTTGTCGGACTCGGGAACCTCTCTCGGACTCGGGAACCTTCTTTTCGCGAACTCGGGAAACTTTCTTGTCGATAGAAGGGCCGGAGGTATATCGGCCGAAACTTTGTACAAATAACAATGAAGATGGGGACAATAGTCCGAATAACACTAATAAATACTAATCTTCAAGCCTCATCTCAAACATTCAGAGAAAATAACAATAATTTGTTAAACATCTGCCATACATAGGGCAGTCATCTTTTAATCTACAGTTGCAGGAGCGGGGAATATCACTTACATTGTTACGCCTCTTTGTTACGTAGATGGATCATTTAAGAAGTAGTAGGTTGTAATAGTCATTGGGAATTAAACTGAATATGTGACGTGGCGTCGAATTGAAGAAGTGTCTGTCAGTTTCTCACCTGTTCTGTTTAGTAAAATAAAAAGAGAAAAAATATCTGTGATTGCAAATAAACTATAATCACAGGATATCTTTTTGTATTTTGATATGTTTCTACTGTGACAGCGTGCGGAAGCGATAACGCTAATTTGTTTCAATCGAACATAATGAAAAGGTAAAAAGAAAAAAAGAGTGAGAGAGAGTTAAATCAAGATTATTATACTTTTTACATATTGAAACATTTTAATACCTCTTAAGTATACATATCAAACGTTGTAATAATTGAATTATCATACTGTGGTATATACACAGGTCTTGCTGATTTATATATTAATACTCGTGTTAGCAGATGTAGAAGAAGCAGATAAGATAAAATAATACAATTTTCTGTCTTTAAACTAAACAGTAAATAAACCTTTAACAAACAATCATTGATTCACTCAGCTTTAGTATAATAATAGATAATGATAAGTTGCGACCTTGTGTCACATCCTGTCAGTGGCGGTAAGTTGTTACGGGATCATTTAAGTAGCAGTATGTTGTAAGAGTCATTAGAAATTAAATTGAATATGCAACGAGGCGTCGAATTGAAGAAGTATGTAATTTCTATACTTATCTGAATTCTTACCCGTCTACAGAGGTGCAGCCCTTGCCGACAGGGTGGCAGAAGGTTAGCTGATGTAGAAGAAGCAGATAAGATAAGATAACTATAATAAGAAATAACAATAATTTGTTAAACATCGGCCATACATAGGACAATCGTCTTTTAATCTACAGTTGCAGGAGAGGGGAATATCACTTGCAATGCGATAAGTTGTTGCGTCTCTTTGTTACGTAGAGGGATCATTTAAGAAGAAGTAGGTTGTAATAGTCATTGGGATTTAAATTGAATATGTAACGAGGCGTCGAATTGAAAGAGTGACTGTCAGTTTCTCACCTGTGCAATCATTGAACCAAAAAAGCTTTTGTCCAATTATCACATAGACGAGAAATCAAGTGACACTGATTCCGTGTCTACACTATCATAACATAATGTACATATGGAATGAATTGAAGCATTGAACCTCGTCGTCGTTGCAAACTCCCTATACCACTTGCAGACGTTTTTGACATCAATGCACAACTTGCCATACACTTCAATTAATTGGCGAAGAATTTCAATCAGTTTAATGCATTTTGCGTTCAAAAACCGAATAACTGCGCGAACTTCACACTTGGTGGTAGCATCAACTGGGAGTTCCATCAGAAACGACTGTTAAGCCAAGACTGTGTGTGGAAGCGAGGCGCGTGCAAGGACAGGCGTAGGCACACGAAGAACAATAGCATCGGTGGATAGGGCATGTTTTCAGCTACAAAACATTTTTTAAAAAATTTCGTATAGTCATTACAATTAACTTTTCGCCAGCAACCAATAAGAATCACTCCGAAACTATTTAAGTATTTACCCCCCCCCCCGCCACTGATAGGATGTGACACAAAGTCGCAAGTATGGGGCATCCAGTATTGTATTATAATTGGGTATAAGAACCACACAGGATCGCCGTTTCTATACAGAAACCTCACCAGCAGGAGTAGGAGCAGCAGCAGCAACTTCCGGTAAAAATGGACACTTCCGGTAAAAGCGACCAATAAACGGACTGAACAGAAAGCATTTAAGATCATTCATTGTCTTGATAAGAGCTACTAGAATATATATATATATATATATATATATATATACCAACCCCACCGCACGAGCAGGATGTGACACAAAGTCAACAGGTTTGAATTCAGAGTTTTCCTTCTCCTAGACTGGTTGCCTAACCAAGGTAGGTTAAAGAGCCCAGTCTGCCCTACTATTTATCTACAGCTGGAGGTAGAGTGGGATTCATACCTTTCCCAATGGTATTGGTGCTAAGTGAAATGCAATTACCACATCCAGGATTTGAACTCGGGGCAACGAGTCCATTTCCAGGAAAGACTACTGATCTCTATCGACTGGAGGCTTACAACTGGAGGTTTGGATTAACCGTGATTCAATAGTATAGAATATCTATATATTAATATTCGTATTCCTTAATTGTCCGACCGTTATCATCTTGCAACAGTCTCTGGTTAAAAATCGGACCGTCCAAATCGTCTAAGGTGAAATACAAAAATGTAAATCCTGATTATCTGGTGTTGCTTATCCACCGAATTCTTATTTCTTATGACTGTCGTCACCTCAGCTAAATAATGAACATTCCGTTTTTTATTATAAAGAAAGAAAGGGAAGAAAAGGGACAGGTTACATAGAAAAATATACAAAGAAGGAAAGAAAGAAAGAAAGATAGAAAGGGAAACATAGAGAGAGGGGGTGAGTGCATGGAAGCGATAACGTTAATCTGTTTCAATCAAACATAATTAAAATATGAAATGAAGGAAAGAAAGAAAGAGAGAGAGAGAGAGAGAGAGAGAGAGAGCGAGAGAGAGTGAGAGAGAGTGGGAGAGTGAGAGAGAGAGAGAGAGAGAGAAACAATTAAATCAAGATTATTATATACTTTATATATTGAACACTTTGGTAATAGCTCTTAAGTAAACATATCACGTTGCAATAATTAAATCATCATACTGTTGTTTATCCAGAGGTCCCGCTAGTATCTATTCAAAGCTATATTTGGTATAAGACATAAACAGAATCCGCACTACTTAGACCTTACATTCTTATAGACCTTACCAGCAGTAGTAGGAGCAACAGCGGTGGATAGAGCATGTTTTCAGCTACAATACCTTTTTTTGTATAGTCCCCACAATTGACTATGCCTTTTCGCCAGCAACCAACAAGAGACCCATTCGAAAGTAGTTAGGTATTTACCCAACCCCTCCACTACTGACAGGGTGTGACACAAGGTCGGAAGTATGGGGCATCTAGTGTTGGATTATGATTTGGTATCATCATCATCATCATCATGTTACGCAATTAGCACGGATATCCATGACAATTTCTTGCCAACCTTCTCTATCATTCATTGCCCCAGGAGGGTCCTCTGCGCAGCATCCAGTATCCACGCAGAGTTGGTCAATGTAGGTTGGTATCAGCCAAACAGCGAGGGAGTCTATCCCCTTTTCACTAGCGCTAGATCCCTGTGCTACTCATACGCTGAATTGGCAAGGACCGGTGACGAACCAGGAACTTTGTGATTCCTAGCTGAACGCGGAATAAAGCTGGTTTGAATTCAGAGTTTTCCTTCTAAATAGACCGATTTAGTCGTGTCCTGTAACTTCCCCGTGGTAACTTCATCGTATGGTAAATTTATCGCAGGTAAATCATTTGTAGTTAAATTCAGAATTTAATCATTGCTTCTAAGAATTTAATAAAAAGAGCTAAACGGGTTAGAGTTAAGGAAAACATATATGAGATAGGATGTTCTTATATGTTGTTAGAAGGTTCAAAGTAACCTTCCAGCGTGGGTACATATGTATACATAAATTAATCCGACAAAGAAGTTATATATAATAACAAACATAGACTTTATTTTGTGAGCACGTGGAGAAAATACATACATTACAGGTATACACATACTCATGACAAGGTACTGTAAGATGTAGAGAACAGATACGTAAACATACATAAAGGATGTAGGACTAAGTCTTAAAGAAATGATACAGAGTTACATGTAGAAATAAGTCCCTTACTGATAGTTTGCTGGGGGCCAAAGCTTCCCACTTAAGGGGCAGAGGCACTAAGCGCCTAACCCATGTGCAGTGGTTGCCGGACCCAGAGAAAGAGAGAGATTTTTCCCAGGCTGCTGTTTTAAATACAGCCGCCACCTATCGGCGAAAACCTGCAGCAAGGGAAGATAACCCTACTGGACTCATGTCTATCCCAAAAGTGTAAAGTAACCACAACGAAGTAGTAGAATTAATACTCAATTAGCTTATTCAGTATTGTGGCGATTTTCGGATATATATATTTACCGACCCCTCCGCACGAGCAGGATGTGACACAAGGTCAATTTCTTAAGCGGGGTTTAACAGGTTTGAATTCAGAGTTTTCCTTCTCCTAGACCGGTTGCCTAACCAAGGTTAAAGAGCCCAGTCTGCCCTACTATTTACCCATAGCTGGAGAGAGAGTAGAATTCATATCTTTCCCAAGGGTATTAGCGCTAAGTGAAATGCAATTACCACGTCCAGGATTTGAACTCGGGGCGACGAGTCCATTTCCCATGACTTTAACCATTAAACCACGCGCTTTCTACAGCGGATATAAGGTGTGTGCTAGATCCCTGCTCATACTTATAGATTGGGCGAGATCATGTGATCTATTCCTTGGCCAATCACTGGCAGTACTCCGAGGCTGATACAATACTTAACCCACCTTACTGGTCATAATTACTGAAGCGCTCTTAGACGACGGACATAGGATTAAATCACTGGACCTTTACCAACATGCAGGATATGACTTATACGATTACCAAAGGATCACCAAAGGATTCCATAACATGAGACTTTCTTTAAGCCCTATTCCAACTGGCCAAGGATGGCACTTTAAAACTTTACAAGTATCAAGCGGGCTGCTGTTTTAAATACAGCCGCCACCTATCAGCGAAAACCTGTAGCAAGGGAAGACAACCCCATTGGACTCATGTCCATCCCAACACCTATATTATAAGAACGACTAATCTTATGTGATGTGTTTACCACATAATGAATTTAGCTAGAATTTGTGATTTTCTTTCATTGGTAAATATGTTTTATAGTCGACTTGATCACATTTATACAAACAAATAGTTTAAGTACTTTATTTTACATTCAGTGTCTAAGGTATAACATTGTCTTTGTGAATATCCAGTAAATTCATTGTGTGGTGAATTAATTACAGGTAAATTATTTGTGGCTAAAATCAGAATTTAATCGTTGCTTTTAAGAATTTAATGAAAAGAGCTAAAATATTAGGGTTAGAGAAAACCTATATTGTAAGAGCAATTAATCTGATACGATAAATTTATCTGCGAAAAATTTAATATGCAATGAATTTAGAGACGATAAATTTACCATACGGTAAATTAATCGGTTATTTCCGATTATAAACATAAACATAAACAAAGGGGAACCACTCTTGATTTATTTATGGATCTACTAGGAAAAAAGACGACGGGTTAGGGTTAGGGTTAGGTTTTAGGGTTAGTTTAATGGGAAAATAGATAAATAATTTATCAGTCAAGAGTGGTTCCCCTTTGTTTATGTTGGAGTTATAGGAATTAACCAATTAACCATACGATGAATTTACTGGCGATAAATTTACCATACGATGAATTTACCTAGAATCATTTTTAGTCGGTATTAGCAGACAGATAATTAATCGAGAAACTAAAACTATATTATAAAAAAAAGGAATGAATTTGATGCAGATTCCAGATAAGCTTGAAAAGTACAAAAGAAAGTGACACGTGGGAGAGCCTCTGCCAGCGGTTTACGGTAGGATCGCCACACTGTTTCATAAAATCAATAGGTGTATGAAAAAGTTATTAGGATCAGATACTTATTAAGGTTTCATATTGACTTAACATTCAGAAAAAAAATCAAAAACTGATGGTTAGTTTATTATGATTTCGCAAAAGGGCTGTGAGACTATGCTTAAGGGAGAACATGGTCAGAAAAAATAAATAAATAAAAATAGAATGTGTTAAAGCCCAGGCATAGGTATATGGGTGGGTGGGTGGTTGTCCTTTTATGGACACAAAAGATTTTACATTTATTCAGTCAAGCTCCAGTCCTTATTCAGTTTGAGCCCGGCAGTTGGGGTGATAGTATCATCAGTAGCAGCAGAGGTAGAAATATCCAGGGACCCACATCAGTGAAGCCAGTAATCTACTTAAACTTACAGCAACTTTCTTGCCAGCTGACATAGACCACCACAAACTGCACAAGTGTCACAACTTCCTCTTCCATCAGCGTCCTGTTATCAGACTTTGTGTCTTGCTTTGTTTTTTTGTTTTTTAATCCTTGTGAACCTGTCTCTGACTCGTGCCCTTCGAATGAGCCAGCACAGAATATCTCAACGTTGGGGTCTAGACATTGTGAAACGAAAGTACAGCGGGCGCAGACTGGGTATTCTCACAGGGCTCATATGCCTAGACTACGTACTCCGAACATCATTAGATACCATAAAAGAAAAAGGTTTCACACTAAAAAAGGCAAGAAGCAGGCGATATCCCGCACAAACAGTCACAGATGCAGACTATGCTGATGACCTTGCACTTCTTGCAGATACACCGGCACAGGCTAAGTCACTGCTACATAGCTTGAAGGAGGCAGCAAAGAATATCGGCCTCTATGTAAACTCCGGTAAAACAGAGTTCATGAGTTTCAAAAATAAAGGAAACATCTCCACACTCAACAGCAAGTCTCTTAAGCCAGTAGAACAATTCACGTACCTAGGTGGTAATATTTCATCCACAGAGAGCGATGTTAATACACGAATAGAAAAGGCATGGTCGGCCACAAACAAATTATCAGTCATATGGCGGTCCGATCTTCCTGACAAACTGAACCGACAGTTCTCCCAGGCTGTGGTTGTATCAGTGCTGCTATATGGCTGCACCACTTGAACCCTAACGAAGCGTCTTGAGAATAAGCTAGATGGGAGCTGCACAAGAATGCTGCGTGCAGTCCTGACAAGTCGTGTGGAAACAGCACCCCACAAGGAAGCAGCTATACGGTCACTTGCTCCCCATCTCACAAACTATCCGAGTAAGACGGACAAGGCATGCAGGACACTGTTGGAGAAGCAAGGACGAGCTCATAAGCGACGTCCTCCTTTGGAAGCCAACACATGGACATGCAAGTGTGGGTCGCCCAGTAAGGACCTACATTGACCAGCTATGCGAAGATGCTGGTTGCTCCGCAGAGGACCTCCCTGGTGCAATGAATGATAGGGAAGGTTGGCGAGAGATTGTCATGGATATCTGTGCTGCCTGCGCGACATGATGATGATGAGGAATTTGAATAGAATAAGTTCTGAGGTGAATAGATAGTGAACTTTGAAATATCACATTATACAAGTAAAAAAAATACTAAGAATATTTGGTACAGCTGGGGGGGGTTGGTAGGCAAAGAGTTAAGTGATTAATAATAATAAACAATTAGGTAATCTTGAACTTTAAGTGACTAAATTCCTACCATAAAATTGTATTTGCACATTATTTGAAATTAAGTCTTAAAAAGACTTAACTCTCAAAGCAATGAGAGTTAAGTCCCTTCGTTCTTTTTCTGAGAAGAAGCTTGTAAACAATGGCAACCATTTTTGATTCAACGTAATTTTCACAGAGAAAACACGGCGTTTTTCACATCCATTTTAATGGATGTTTTTAACTCCAAAATATCATAAAATGTCTTTTTAATAACAATTAAGTTAATTTCAAATAATGCGCAAGTACAATTTAATCGTAGGAATTTAGGTACTTAAAGTTCAAGATTATCAACAATTACACATTCAGGTAATCATTCTTAAAACAATTTTCTCATAGTCATATGGCAAAGAGTATTCTTATCTAACACAAATGATTTAAAAACAGATCTATTTGATCTATTGATATGATGGGTCAGTTAAGTACATCTTCTATATATGGAGTAAAGTGATGGAGAGCCTACCTGGGGTTGGACATAGCAATCACGTGTCCCGGGCAGAGGTTTTGGTGCTCATATTCAACACTCCTACGGCCCAGTCCGCGACCAGAATTTATCTCCGAGAGGACTGACTCAAATAGAAGACACCAGGTATCCTTAATTTCCCTCTCCATCAGACTGATATGTCTCTCAAAATACTATATATATATATATATATATATATATATATATAGGAAGAACTCTAATCAGTGGGGGAGGGCACAGTCAAGTCTGACTCAAGGTTCCAATCGACAGTCTAAACACTCCCAACTGTATCTTGCTCCAAAATCCAATATCCAAAATTATTTCTTTGTCCCGCTCGTCTCGACAACAAAATACTACTGCAGTCGTTCTTCCTGGTCTGTGAGAATAAGTCCTTTAAATACACCTCAATTTCACCACATCCGGGCTCCTCACTCATAATTGTCCGTGCAGCACGTGCGACACTCGTCAGCACGGCGCGACCACCTACATCCGGGCCACTATGCTATTTCTTATTTCACTGATCGTCCACAGCTCTCACATTCTGAAGGAAGCGGGTTCGACTCTAGGTCAGTCCTACACGCCAGGCAAAGCCTAGCCCGCTTCCTTCGAGAATACGGCAAGTCTTCACGCCCGCCACTCTCTTCTGTCACACCGTGTTGCACGAGGTAGGTCTCCTCTCTCACTACAAGAACATTTATATTAATAGTCATTTGTTTTGTTATATAATAATAAAGCTTTAGGATTAAAGTAAGTTTTAATTCATTTATTTGTTATTGCTAGCCTTAGAATAACTGTTTGCCTAACAAGATAGGTGTGCCCCTAACAACTACTACCAATTTAGTATCCTACCCAGGAGCCTTTTATGAGGAGGGTTTTATCTTTTGGCGAAATGTCAGTTCACTTGAGTGTGGAGAATCAATGCCCCGCAACCGATGAGGCAAATAGACTTCCTGGTCAAGCTTAACGAGGGAAAAAGTTTGCAACAAACCTTGTTACGACCTTGCAAGTAGGTAAAAATAATCCTCACCTTAGGTCTTGTAGAGTTAGTGTGACGGAGAACGAGAAAGGAAAAAGAGCAAGACATTGTCTTGCCTGCCGGGATCGAACTCGCGTCCTCCCGCATGCAAAAACAAATGCGTTTTGGGCACTGGACGGACGCGAGGTTCGACTAATGTGCCCGGATGTTTGGCTAATATGACCATAAAATAAGTGAGTCGAGCGCTGGGGAGTCAGCAGCAACAGAAGCAGTCGACGACGAAGCGCTTTTCAGTAAAGAAATGGATTTTAGTCGAACAGAAACAAAACTAAATAGGAAATGTGATTTTGAACTGCTAAAGATTATTTCGACTACGACGACGGATTTTCCAGCTGCTATACGAACGAAGAATGTGTTGACCAACAGAGGGTCTGACTTGTGAGAAGACGGAGAACTCGCTTGTTTTTGGGCCCTCCTCAGCGACAGCTTGTTGATTCGAAGGTCTATTTCGCCCCATATATTTTACCCCCTTCTATAGTTAGTCCAAAAAATAACATAATACCTCTTCCTCCTCGTGAGTTGTGACAAGGGATTTATTAACCAATTCGACCAATCACAGGAAAGTTGACGCTAACCACAAGTGTATATCACTACTCAATCCTTATTCTTGCTTTCTTCCCTCAGAAGATTGCAGGTGAATAGTTGTTTTCATTTTTTCCAACAATCTAAAACAAATTGCATTTGGCTAAGCGTAATTCAGAAGTTTCTAAACTTATTCCAAAAATGTCCATGTTTGTTACTGCAGAGCTCCTCCCCTCTCCAATCTTCTCTCCATCTCTCTCTCTCTCTTCTCTCTCTCTCTCTCTCTCTCTCTCTCTCTCTCTCTCTCTTTCCTCGCCTTCTGTCGTTTCTCATCCTCTTTTTTTCTTCTTCTTCTCTCTCTGTCTTTCTCTCTTTCTTCCTTCTTTCTCATTCTCTTTCTTTTTTTCTCTCTTCTCTCTCCTCTGTCTCCTCTCTATATATATGTATATATATATATTTCTTTCTTACTACCCCTCTCCCTCCCCCCTCTCTCTCTCACGCTCACTGGTTTTCTGTCGTTTCTCATCATTCTTTTTTCCTTTTCTTCTTTCTCTTTCTTTCTTACTCCTCGCCACCCTCTGTCTCCCTCTCTTTCTCTGACCTTCTGTCGTTTCTCATCCCTTTTCTCCCCCCCCGCCATCTCTCTCTCTCTCTTCTCTCTCTCTCTCTCTCTCTCTCTCTATTTCCCATGTAATTATGAAGTATTTTGGAAAAGAAATCCATTTCGTTTTATCCTTTACAATAACCGGAAATACACAATTGCATTAGTCAACTTTGTAAGCCCCCCCCCCTCTTTCATAGTAAAGTTTGTAACCTAAGGGCCATTTGACTACAAGACACAATCACTTAAAACTAATTCTATTATTTTGGTGGATCACACGAGATGTTTTTTCTTTTTCTTTTTGTCATTCTTTACGTCGGAAACGAAATCGAAACTGACAGTCTTATAGTAAATTGTCTTCCGGTTCCGGTGAGACGTTGCAAGGCTTTTATGGTTGATCATTTTGGAAATGGATTTTTTGGTTCTTTCTTTTTCTTTTTCTACTTTTTATTTCTCTTTTATAATCTTGAGCCAAAATGTCTCAACTAACCTGTCAGACCAAGAAAGAAAAGAAAGGGAAAAAGAAAAAGAAAAAAGAAAAGAAAAGAAAAAAGAAAAGAAAAGAAAAAAGAAAAGAAAAGAAAAAAGAAAAAGAAAAAGAAAAAAAGAAAAAGAAAAAAAAGAAAAGAAAAAGAAAAGAAAAGAAAAGAAAAAAGAAAAAGAAAAAGAAAAGAAACGAATTGTTCCTAACAAATTAGACATTTTCTTGAATTACAAATAGATTTAGACAAACATAAATACAAAATTGGTTTTCATGACCATCCAGTGGTTCGCGTGCTGTTAGCGACGTATGTAACATTTAGGACTACAATCTGAAGTCAAGTCAACTCTTTGGACCTCTCTCTCTCTCTCTCTCTCTCTCTCGCCTTCTGTCGTTTCTCATCCTCTTTTTTCTTCTTCCTTTTTCTCTTTCTTCTTTCTCTCTCTGTCTTTCTCTCTTTCTTCCTTCTTTCTCACTCTCTTTTTTCTCTCTTCTCTCTCCCTCTGTCTTCCTCTCTATATATATGTATATATATATTTCTTTCTTACTGCTCCTCTCTCTCTCTCTCTCTCTCTCTCTCTCTCTCTCTCACTGGTTTTCTGTCGTTTCTCATCATCTTTTTTCTTTTTCTTCTTTCTCTCTCTCTCTCTCTCTCTCTCTCTCTGACCTTCTGTCGTTTCTCATCCTTTTTCTCCCCCCTCTCTCTCTCTGACAGAAGATTGTCGGAGTTTATCAGAGCTTCAAGACTCCTCGGATCTCATTAGCTCTTCAGCAAACCAATCAATATATTAATACGCTTGTTTCTTGATCTTCTATGGTTGATCATTTTAGAATGTTTTTTTTTCTTTTCAACTTATTTCCCTTTTATAATCTTGAACCAAAATCTCAACTAACCTGTCAGACTAAGAAAAAAAACCCCAAAAAACAACAATTGTACCTAACAAAGTAGACGTTTTGTTGAATTACAAACATAAATACAAAATAGGTTTTCATAACTGTACAATGATTCGCGTACTGTTAGCGGCGTATGTAACATTTAGGACAACAATCAAAGTCAAGTCGACTCTTCGGAGATCTTTTACATTCTTTTTGTCCTTTTCAGCCTTCGACAGAATGTTGTTGGAGTTTATGAGAACTTTAATATTTATCAGATCCTCGGATCTCATCTATTGGAAATTGGGTTATCTGCCCTCTGCCGGAAGTCCGGACAATAGGGGTCAGAGATAGAACCCTGACTCAATAGAACAGAGTCCACACCCGTGAGAGAAACACGTCAACTCCGACAGGCTGACATCATAGAAGCAGCGACCTTACCGGACAACTTCGGGACATTGCTGAGACAGATACTACAAAGTTAAGTTTCTTAAGCCTCTATGCATACTTACATATATCCCCGAGAGAAATTCTCTGGCAACCTCTTACAGACATTTACACAATTTGTATACTCACACATTTAATACTACAACCAATAAATTGTTAACCCAATTATATACTCTATAATTGCCTTGTCTCCTTTCCTTTACGACAGAGATACTATTTAACCCCAATAATCCTGTTACATCAGATCTTCAGCAAACTAATCTACAATAAATTATGTTTATTGTACTACTTAGTGAGGATAGATGAAGTTAGTACAGGGCAATTCCAACGGTTGGTTGGTTGGTTGGTTGGTTGGTTGGTTATTTGGTTTAACAGTTTTTTTTTTTGGTCATTTAATGCCGAATCATGTCATTTTGATATTCTGTTTCTTACAGTACCGACTATTGCCTAAATGGTCACCCATCTACGTATTGAACAGGCTCATCGTTGCTTAATCGGTTATACCTTAAATTTGTGCTTTCAGTATGACTTGACCATAAGGTCAAGAATCCGGGTCGACAAAATGTTTAAAGAATAAAATATCCATAATTATGATATATCAGACTGTTGTCCTCATCTTTATTGTGTATAAATACAACACTCAGGCCACTGTCACCTCGGGCTCTGTTTTTGGTATTTTTTTATTTTGATATTTGGTTTCTTACAGTACCTGTTGTTGCCTAAATGGTCACCCATTTAAGTATTGAACAGGTTGGTTGGTTGGTTTTGTTTTATGGCATATCAACCTCAGTGGGTCATTTAATGCTGACAAAGTTGAGAAATTAATTCATTCTTAATGCATAATACAATTTTGTTTATCAACTCATGTTTTTCTATTTAACCCATAGATGGGACCCTCACAGGTACTACCCTCACAGGTACTATCACTCAATGGTGATGAAGGGGTGCTCCCCAATCCCCAAACCTCCAAAACTGGAACCTCACCATCAGAGGGTTTAACATCATTCCTAGGACATGTAGACCCTCTGTCACCGCCTTCTAGCACCCATAAGATAAAAAGGGGTTGGGACTTTCCATAAAGGCAATAGGGTTGGGAAAATCATTATTGAACAGGCTCATCACTGCTTAACTTCAGTGATTTAGCAGAAACTGGTGCTTTCAACATGACTTAACCATAAGCCAATTCCATCAGAGTTGAACACAGTGTTTGATCTGAAGAAACAACATCTATATAGAAGAATATCCCAATTGATTGAGGGGGTTGGTTGGGTTTTACAGCATGTATTAAAAAAGTTAGTCTCAGATCTATTATTATTGAATCAAGTGTTGGATCCTCGCAGGATGCCCCATTAAAATCCCTATATTAAAAAAAAAGACCATGCATTGATCCAACCACTCTGGAAAGAAAAATTAATGTCTTCTATTTAAAATGTTAAATGCAAAAAAAATAAAAAATTATGCTGTTACTATTCAAAATTCATTTTTTAATTATCTTCATGAATATAAATCAAATCTTCATTATTTTTGCTCAAAAAGCAAGATCTGGTGATATTTAATATGTATATATATTTACTTTGTCGTTGTTTAATTTTCTACGTTTCCTCCGGACATACAGATTCACACAACTGCCCTTTATATATGTATAGATATAGATGTAATAGTGAATGTGTATATATATTTACTTTACCATTAATTGTTTTATTTTTGTAGTTTCCTCCAGACATACATCCATACGTACATACACACCAACTGCCCTTTATATATGTATTAGCAGCGGCTACCCGGCGTCGCCTGGGTAGAAGGTGATTTTTTTAAGTTAGTCCCACAGATCCATTATTACTGAATCGTGCGTTGAATCCTCGTGGGATGCCCCATTTAAATCCCTTTGTAAAAAAATATTGATCCAGCTATTCTGAAAAGAAATGTTAATGCCTACTATCTAAAATATCAAATGAAAAAAATCCATGCTGTTATCATTTAAATTTTATTCTTTAATTATCTTTACAAATATAAATCAAATCTCTATTATTATTTTTGCTCAAAAACCAAGCCCTGGTGATATTTAATGTGTATATATATTTACTTTGTCATTAATTGTTTTATTTTCATAGTTTCCTCTGTATATACATACACACAAACTGCCCTTTATATATGTATAGATAGATGGCAAATAAAAGATATTCTTTTGATAACAAGAGAAACAACAGTTTCCGCCGGTTGTGAAACAGAAATTTCATTAGTTAGACTTTCGGTAATTTATAAGGAAGTGCGTCCCGGTCTCCTGCCTCAGAAATTGCTACCCGGTGACTATTAAAATAACGTCCCCAGCTATGTCGTCTCGGTGGTGTTACTTGAAAGAAAACAACCAACTTAGGGCGTTAAATGTACTTTAAGGGGGGGGGCTTCTCTTTTTTGTCGTAATTCTTGTTCATTTATAAAAATGTGTCGTAATTTTTGTTTATTTATCATAATTTGTCGTAATTCTTGTTTAGATATGAAGATGGATATATAGATAGATAGATAGATAAACAAACAAAATAATGTAGATATGAACAAATGGAGATGGGTGGATAGATATATATATAAACAAAGTAAAAAATGAACAAATTGAGATAGATAGATAGATAGATATCCATCTTTATAGCTGGGGACGTTATTTTAATAGTCACCGGGTAGCAATTTCTGAGGCAGGAGACCGGGACGCACTTCCTCATAAATTACCAGACTTTCCTCCACCGCTTAATTTAACATTAAACAAATTGAGCAAAGACAGAACAGAAACAAATAGACATTAGCATGTATATGGTATGACAGGTAGTGTACTACTGAGAGGGACTGGCAGGTAGGGTATGTGCTTTGGGTGCCACTTAGAGGTACAGACAGTAGGACTACTGATCAATTCAGTTGTGATTTTCAAAGGTGTCATAATTTGTTTATCAAAAGATTAATGAAATTTCATGTATTATTTAGATTTTTCGGACTATTGTCCTGTGAGACGACCCTGTTCTGCGCTCTGCACCTTCGATGCACGATGTCTAGATCCCCAAACGTTGTGAAATTCTGCACTGGCCGAGTTGAAAGGCATGAGTTAGAGACAGGCTCACAAGGATTAAAAACAAACAACACTACAAGTGTTTGTAAAGACGTGGATGGAAGAAGGGGTGTGTGAGACTTCACTGTCTATCCAACTGGCTGCTACTGGCTATCCCTACCGGCGACCTTAACACCTCAACGGCCCGAGTTCTAACTGCCTCAGTGCTGGAGTTTAGCTATATTTATGTAAAACTCTCCTTCCCCACCCATCTTCTCCGGACCACACAGATGGCCAGTACTTAAATCAAATCACCAACTTCTAGTCATCATTAACGCTTAAAATTAAAGCAATTAAATATTTTTCCAGACTTAATGTCTTCAATACTTCGAACATTAATTTTTTTCAAAAGAGAATTCCTCATAAAAAATAGCCTCTTTTCTTTTAATACCTGGGTGCATAAGATATTATCACTAAGTGGCCTAACTTCATGGTGGTCGTACAAGTCTCTTAAACTTTACGGCCTAATCTTTGGATTCGTAAAAAGGTCAACCACCCACCCCTTTTATTCATGCCTGGCTTTAACCTATTCTCTTTCTTATTCATTTATCTATCTATCTATCTATTCTGACCATGTCCGTCCTCAATCATAGTATCACATCCTCATCTTTATTGTTATATACACAACAAATCGGCTGATGTTAAACTTTGGAACTTTGAACTGTTTCAAACCATAAATATGAGAATAGTCCGAAAAATCCAAATGATACAAATTATCCAGCCTCATCTCAAAACTTCAGACAAATTAGAGAAATTAACAGACCAAGTATCTAATAGGCACCCCAGCTGGGAGCTGTTTTGAAAAGAACACCTTTTGCTTTTCATTGTAAACTCTCGGTTGTTTGTTTACAAACAGCAGACGATTTTTTTTTGCATTAGAATTTCACTGTAAGATTTTTTAAAAGTTTGTTCATGTATATTTACAACCCAAAGGCATATTTTTATACTAGAATATTTTTCAATTTTAATTAAAAAAATTAGTTATTTCATGTTGTTGTTAATTCAACAGGAAATTTTTTGAATTATAAAACTTTAAACGAAAGTCACGTTTTTATATTAAAATAGTTTTTGTTTAATCAGAAGAGAAATGCAGATATGTTTATCTAAATGAAAATAGTTTTTATTTACAAAATATTTTTTATGTTTATTTAAATAAAAGGATGTTGTTCGGAAATGGTATCACACAATTTATAAAGTTTATTTTCCATGTGCCTCTCGTACCACAGCCGGAAGTGTACGGTAAAAGCTAAAGGTGTTCTTTTCAAAACAGCTCTCAGCTGGGGTGCCTATTGGATACTTAGTCCAAATTAACTTTTATTTTTTAGCTAGTAGGTGTATCTATGGTATAATAGGTAACATATGCGCTATGGGCACCACTGATCAATGCAATTATGATTTTCAATAATATCATAATTTGTTAATTAAAAGACAGTGAGGGAGTTTATCCCTCTTCACTAGCACTAGACCAGGGAGATTGTTTTTGCCTCGGAGGAAGAGCACCACACCTACCATCAGCTCCCCACTTTACCGCATAGATCTGAGCTGTGCTACTCATGAATTGTACTTTAAATGACAATATTTTGACACAGTAAAAAATAATTTTTTTTAAAAATTCAGGCAAAAAACATTTTGGGTAGACCAAGTATAGAGATGAACACAATATGGGAACCAATCATTGAAAAGATTAAATCAAATTGTTTTTAAAGAATTGTTGGGCTGTAGTGACCTCTTGAGTAGACCAAGTATAGAGATGAACACAATATGGGAACCAATCATTGAAAAGATTAAATCAAATTGTTTTTTAAAGAAATTGTTGGGCTGTAGTGACCTCTTGAGTAGACCAAGTATAGAGATGAACACAATATGGGGAACCAATCATTGAAAAGATTAAATCAAATTGTTTTTAAAGAATTGTTGGGCTGTAGTGACTCTTGAGTAGACCAAGTATAGAGATGAACACAATATGGGAACTAATTATTAAAAAGACTAAATCAAATTGTTTTTAAAGAATTGTTTGTCTGTAGTGACCTCTTGAGTAGACCAAGTATAGAGATGAACACAATATGGGAACTAATTATTAAAAAGACTAATCAAAATTGTTTTTAAAGAATTGTTGGGCTGTATTGACCTCTTGAGTAGACCAAGTATAGAGATGAACACAATATGGGAACAATCATTGAAAAGATTAAATCAAATTGTTTTTAAAGAATTGTTGGGCTGTAGTGACCTCTTGAGTAGACCAAGTATAGAGATGAACACAATATGGGAACCAATATTGAAAGACTAAATCAAATTGTTTTTAAAGAATTGTTGGGCTGTAGTGACCTCTTGAGTAGACCAAGTATAGAGATGAACACAATATGGGAACAATTCATTAAAAGACTAAATCAAATTGTTTTTAAAAGAATTGTTGGGCTGTAGTGACCTCTTGAGTAGACCAAGTATAGAAGTAACAAAATATGGACCAATCATTGAAAAAGATTAAATCAAATTGATTTTAAAGAATTGTTGGGCTGTAGTGACCTCTTGAGTAGACCACAGTATAGAGATGAACAAAATATGGGAACCAATCATTAAAAAGATTAAATCAAATTGTTTTTAAGAATTGTTGGCTGTAGTGCCTCTTGAGTAGACCAAGTATAGAGATGAACAAATATGGGAACCAATCATTGAAAAAGATTAAATCAAATTGATTTTTAAGAATTGTTGGCTGTTAGTGACCTCTTGAGTAGACCAAGTATAGAGATGAACAAATATGGGAACCAATCTATTGAAAAGATAAATCAAATTGATTTTAAAGAATTGTTGGGTCTGTAGTGACCTCTTGAGTAGACCAAGTATAGAGATGAACAAAATTATGGGAACCAATCATTGAAAAAGATTAAATCAAATTGATTTTAAAGAATTGTTGGGCTGTAGTGACCTCTTGAGTAGACCAAGTATAGAGATGAACAAAATATGGGAACCAATCATTGAAAAGATTAAATCAAATTGATTTTAAAGAATTGTTGGCTGTAGTGACCTCTTGAGTAGACCAAGTATAGAGATGAACAAAATATGGGAACCATCATTTGAAAAGATTAAATCAAATTGATTTTAAAGAATTGTTGGCTGTAGTGACCTCTTGAGTAGACCAAGTATAGAGATGAACAAAATATGGGAACAATCATTGAAAAGATTAAATCAAATTGATTTTAAAGAATTGTTGGGCTGTAGTGACCTCTTGAGTAGACCAAGTATAGAGATGAACAAAATATGGGAACCAATCATTGAAAAGATTAAATCAAATTGATTTTAAAGAATTGTTGGGCTGTAGTGACCTCTTGAGTAGACCAAGTATAGAGATGAACAAAATATGGGAACCAATCATTGAAAAAGATTAAATCAAATTGATTTTAAAGAATTGTTGGGCTGTAGTGACCTCTTGAGTAGACCAAGTATAGAGATGAACAAAAATATGGGAACAATCATTGAAAAGAATTAAATCAAATTGATTTTAAAGATTGTTGGGCTGTAGTGACCTCTTGAGTAGACCAAGTATAGAGATGAACAAAATATGGGAACAATCATTGAAAAGATTAAATCAAATTGATTTTAAAGAATTGTTGGGCTGTAGTGACCTCTTGAGTAGACCAAGTATAGAGATGAACAAAATATGGGAACCAATCATTGAAAAAGATTAAATCAAATTGATTTTAAAGAATTGGTTGCTGTAGTGACCTCTTGAGTAGACCAAGTATAGAGATGAACAAATATGGGAACCAATCATTGAAAAGATTAAATCAAATTGATTTTAAAGAATTGTTGGGCTGTAGTGACCTCTTGAGTAGACCAAGTATAGAGATGAACAAAATATGGGAACCAATCATTTGAAAAGATTAAATCAAATTGTTTTAAAGAATTGTTGGGCTGTAGTGACCTCTTGAGTAGACAAGTATAGAGATGAACAAAATATGGGAACCAATCATTGAAAAATAAATCAAATTGATTTTAAAGAATTGTTGGGCTGTAGTGACCTCTTGAGTAGACCAAGTATAGAGATGAAACAAAATATGGAACCAATCATTGAAAAGATTAAATCAAATTGATTTTAAAGAATTGTTGGGCTGTAGTGACCTCTTGAGTAGACCAAGTATAGAGATGAACAAAATATGGGAACCAATCATTGAAAAAGATTAATCAAATTGATTTTAAAGAATTGTTGGGCTGTAGTGACCTCTTGAGTAGACCAAGTATAGAGATGAACAAAATATGGGAACCAATCATTGAAAAGATTAAATCAAATTGATTTTAAAGAATTGTTGCTGTAGTGACCTCTTGAGTAGACCAAGTATAGAGATGAACAAAAATATGGGAACCAATCATTGAAAAGATTAAATCAAATTGATTTTAAAGAATTGTTGGGCTGTAGTGACCTCTTGAGTAGACCAAGTATAGAGATGAACAAATATGGGAACCAATCATTGAAAAGATTAAATCAAATTGATTTTAAAGAATTGTTGGGCTGTAGTGACCTCTTGAGTAGACCAAGTATAGAGATGAACAAAATATGGGAACCAATCATTGAAAAGATTAAATCAAATTGATTTTAAAGAATTGTTGGGCTGTAGTGACCTCTTGAGTAGACCAAGTATAGAGATGAACAAAATATGGGAACCAATCATTGAAAAGATTAAATCAAATTGATTTTAAAGAATTGTTGGGCTGTAGTGACCTCTTGAGTAGACCAAGTATAGAGATGAACAAAATATGGGAACCAATCATTGAAAAGATTAAATCAAATTGATTTTAAAGAATTGTTGCTGTAGTGACCTCTTGAGTAGACCAAGTATAGAGATGAACAAAATATGGGAACCAATCATTGAAAAGATTAAATCAAATTGATTTTAAAGAATTGTTGGGCTGTAGTGACCTCTTGAGTAGACCAAGTATAGAGATGAACAAAATATGGAACCAATCATTGAAAAGATTAAATCAAATTGATTTTAAAGAATTGTTGGGCTGTAGTGACCTCTTGAGTAGACCAAGTATAGAGATGAACAAAATATGGAACCAATCATTGAAAAGATTAAATCAAATTGATTTTAAAGAATTGTTGGGCTGTAGTGACCTCTTGAGTAGACCAAGTATAGAGATGAACAAAATATGGGAACCAATCATTGAAAAGATTAAATCAAATTGATTTTAAGAATTGTTGGGCTGTAGTGACCTCTTGAGTAGACCAAGTATAGAGATGAACAAAATATGGGAACCAATCATTGAAAAGATTAAATCAAATTGATTTTAAAGAATTGTTGGGCTGTAGTGACCTCTTGAGTAGACCAAGTTATGAGATGACAAAATATGGGAACAATCATTGAAAAGATTAAATCAAATTGATTTTAAAGAATTGTTGGGCTGTAGTGACCTCTTGAGTAGACCAAGTATAGAGATGAACAAAATATGGGAACCAATCATTGAAAAGATTAAATCAAATTGTATTTTAAAGAATTGTTGGGCTGTAGTGACCTCTTTGAGTAGACAAGTATAGAGATGAACAAAATATGGGAACCAATCATTGAAAAGTTAAAATCAAATTGATTTTAAAGAATTGTTGGCTGTAGTGACCTCTTGAGTAGACCAAGTTATAGAGATGAACAAATATGGAACCAATCATTGAAAAGATTAAATCAAATTGATTTTAAGAATTGTTGCTGTAGTGACCTCTTGAGTAGACCAAGTATTAGAGATGAACAAAATATGGGAACCAATCATTGAAAAGATTAAATCAAATTGATTTTAAAGAATTGTTGGGCTGTAGTGACCTTGTGAGTAGACCAGATGTATAGAGATGAACAAAATATGGGAACCAATCATTGAAAAGATTAAATCAAATTGATTTTAAAAGAATTGTTGGGCTGTAGTGACCTCTTGAGTAGACCAAGTAAGAGATGAACAAAATATGGGACCAATCATTGAAAAGATTAAATCAAATTGATTTTAAAGAATTGTTGGCTTGTAGTGACCTCTTGAGTAGACCAAGTATAGAGATGAACAAATATGGGAACCAATCATTGAAAAGATTAAATCAAATTATTTTAAAGAATTGTTGGTGCTGTATGTTGACTCTGANAGAGTGAGTGGAGAGAGACTAGAAGAGAGAAGAGGTGGGAAGGGGAGGCGAGGTGCGGGGGGAAAGTCGGCGCGTGGGGAAAGGAGGGAAAAGGGGGGTGGGTGGGTGGTGATGGGAGGGGCGGGGGCGGCGGGGGGGGGGGGGGGGGGGGTCGGGGGAGGGGAGGGAAGGGGCGGAGAAAACAGAAAGGGGAAAGAAAAAAAAAAAAAAAAAAAAAAAAAATAAAAAAAAGAGAAAAAAGGGACACGGAGGAGAAGAAAAAGATGATGACGAACGAACATAAGGCCAAGAGATAGAGGGTCAGTTAACTTTGAAACACGTATCTTTGGAATCTGTGTTACACCTCTTGGAGTTAAGGTCCGTAGGTTCGATTTAACCGTCTATCTAATATAAAAGGTAAATAGAAAATTTGCTGTCGTTTTAATCCATGTATTTGGGATCTTACAAAGCCAATCGCTTGATCTGGTGGGCGGCCATAATAGGTTTCAGATCTTGGGCGCTGGACTTAGGTGTGCGTCTGCTACTTCTTCTTTTCACATACAGACTAATGCCACCCACACACACTTCGATTAAGACCCCTCTCTCTCTGTCTCTTGTCTTCTGTCTTCACTCACTCTCTCTCTGACACACTTTCTCTCTCTCTCCCCTCTTCTCTCTCTCTCTCTCTCTCTCTCACACACACAACACACACACACACACTACACACACTCTCTCTCTCTCTCTCTCTCTTACGTTCTGTCGTTGCTCATATCTTCTCCTTTTTTTTCCTTTTTCCCTTTTCTTACCCCTCGCTCTCTCTTCTTTTTGGCCTTCTGTCGTTGTTCTCATCTTTTTTTTTTCTCCCTCCGATCCCCCCTCTTTTTCTCACACACACACCCCACATACTTTTCTCTTCTGGCCTCATCATCATCTTTCTTTTTTCCTCACTCCCTCTTCCTTCTCTCTATATTTCACTCTCTCCCTCCCCCTCCCTCTCCCCCCTCTCTCTCACCACACATACACTTTTTCTCTTTTTCTTGCCTCATCATCATCTTTATTTTTTCCATTCCTCTTCCTTCTCTCTATATTCACTCTCTCCACCTCTCCCTCCCCTTCTCTCTCTCCCCCCCTCTCTCTCTCTTTAACCCACTTACTTCCAGAGAGACAAGCATTGGTAATTAGATTCTATTACCTCAAAGCTTATTAGTATATTTTATTTAGCAACAGAATTATGTGTCCAGGTTTTTTGGTCATTTTCAAGAGTATTACCTTAAATAGATTAACTTATAATATTACACTAATGTACTTAGATGTTATACTCATAACGTTCCAGGCACCTGAAGAAGACCGGAGAGTTCAACAGCCGATGTCGTCGAGGACTCTTGAACACACCTAACACACACACACACACACACACACACCATATATATATATATATATATATAAATCCCTCCGTACGAGCAGGATACGACGCAATGCCAATTTATTAAGCGGAATTTACCAGGTTTGAATTCAGAGTTTTCCTTCTCCTAGACTGGTTACCCAGCTAAGGTTAAAGAGCTTAGTCTGTCCTACTATTTACCCATAGCTGGACGGAGATTAGTTGTATGCATACTTTTCCCAAGGGAATTAGCGCTATGTGAAATGCAAACAGCCTCGTCCAGAATTTGAACTCTGATCGACGAGTCCATTTCCTATGACTCTAATCATTACACCACGCGTCTCCACATATATATGTCCACACACACATATATACACATACAAAACCTCATGTGGTGTAATGGTTAGCAAGTTAGATTAGTAAACCATTAGACACGCTTAGTAAATAACTATACACATACAAAACATACCAATAGCAATATCATAATCTTTACAGATCACTGTCGTCCCTCACAATCCTATAACCCCACCACCAGAACCTTTCCTCTCATGATCCCTAAAGTGACTCATCAAACCCGCTGCAGATCCACAAAGTTTGATGCAAATATGACATAGGAAGGACATCTTTCCCGTTGTATCAGATGATAAAATTTTATGCTCATGCACCACCATATGTCTCTTAAGACCAGAAGCTGACTTACAGACTTTGTTACAGATTGCACAAGACACATTGTTTGTTCCTTGAGTGTTCATGGATTGTCCCTGATGAGATTTCCTATGATTGACATATCCAGCCTTAGAAAGCAGAATTCGACCACATGTTTGACATTTCCAACTCTCCAATATGACAGGTGTATCACTTTCAAAGTTGACGCTTGAGGTTTTCATGCTCAATTCTTTCACTCTCAAAACTGGTACAGCCATCATCCACATGAATTCTCCAGTCAGATCTCTTCAATGCCAGCTTTTCCCAGTTGTCAACCTTATTTTTACAAGGTTGCTTTTTAAGCAATCCTTATACCTCTTCCAAGGCTTATACAAAACATACATGTATATAAACATACACATGATATATACATACATACACACTCGCACAACATCTAGTTTACAAAAGAACAATCCTACCCCAACCCCATCACCGCCCTGTCGGTGGGGCGTTAGAATGCAC
>CM042173.1:42673294-42680794 GCA_023376005.1 Doryteuthis pealeii
TTTTTTTTTAAATCTTGTCATTAGTCGTTATCATTTTACGAGAAGACAAGTTTGAATTTCATACGTAATTTTAATATACACAAAACACATGATCAAACATGTCGACAGGGCTTAGAATGTATCTCCAGCAGAGGGATAAGACTCCGCCCAAAGAGGTGTCCTGGTCATGACACTAGGCCAGTGGTTCCCAATCTATGTGTCGCGACACACTGGAGTAATTTTCACCTTTAGTCGGCTAAATTCCTAGCAAATAAGGCAATTAGAGTAACCTCCCTTGACTTTCACTTTGAAACAAGCCGGTAGCCCTTTTGAAAGTCTCCGTGCGAAATAAACAAATCTTAGAAATTTTTTCGAAAACAATACAACTGCATGCTTTAACACAAAAATATCATAAAATGTGTTCTTAATAACAATTAAGTTCATTTCAGATAATTTTATGCTAGGAAAATAGCCAACTGACTTTCACTTTGAAACAAGCCGGTAGTCATTTTGAAAGTAACCGCATGCTTTAACACAAAAATATCATAAAATGTGTTCCTAATAACAATTAAGTTCATTTCAGATAATGCGCATGCACAATTTTATGCTAGGAATTTAGCTAACTAAAGGTGAAAATTACCCACACTGGTGTCATTAGGTGTGTCGTGGGAAAGTATTCAATATTTAAGGTTTAAACGAAAATATTATTTCAACAAAGTCTGGCCTATATATTATATATATTGATGTAGGAGAAACTGCAATATAATAGGGAAAAACTTCACTGTAACGATGTAGGGCGATATGAAAAACGCCTCGGTAAGGATTAGAACCGAAGACCATATCTGTACGCAGAATATCAATACAAGACGTTGCTCACTGTTCCAGTAGATCCTATCTTAATGCATGAAATAGGTCCTATAGGTTGAATCCACACCAACACATTAGTGTCTAGTGTTGTAACACTATATTCACTTTTATTAAAACTAACTAAACTTGGTAAAATCCTATTTAACCAGCAAAAATTCCAGCGATGAAATTGTACTTGCGCATTATTTGAATTTAATTTAGCTGTTACAAAAAACAGTTTTTATGTTATTTTCGAGTTAAAACACGTGGTTGCATTGAAAATACAAATCTTGCCAATGTAATACAAATAAATATCTATGAATAATAAATACTTTAGTATTCTTTCATTCTGGGATCTATAGAATTTATTCCTTTTATGGGTGTGCCGCGAAAGTTTTAAACAGCTCATTGGCGTGTCGCCATACAAATAAGTTTGGGAACCACTGCACCAAGCTATATCCGGTGCTGACGCTCCAGTTCTGTGACGGAGTGGTAGTACCTGTTAGAGACCCATCTATGGGTTAAATAGATATTTAAAAAAAACGGGTTTAAAAATGAGATTTGAAAAATTGAATACTCAACAAGAATGAATAAAACAAAATAAAAATCTGTATTATTTGTATTATTCGGACTATTGTCCTCATCTTCATTGGTATCTGTACAACGTTTCGGCCGATGTGCCCTCCGGCCTTCTTCAGGTATTTCTTGTCGCTGGAACCATCTCGACTCTGGAACCATCTCGACTCTGGAACCATCTCGGACTCTGGAACCTTCTCGGACTCGGGAACCTTCTTTTCAGCACATCGGCTGAAACGTTGTACAGATAACCATGGAAATGAGGACAATAGTCCGAATAATCCAAATAATACTAAATA
Organism: Doryteuthis pealeii; assembly: GCA_023376005.1. Lineage (NCBI taxonomy): Eukaryota > Metazoa > Mollusca > Cephalopoda > Myopsida > Loliginidae > Doryteuthis > Doryteuthis pealeii. Next base: position 42,674,995 of record CM042173.1, read on the forward strand.
TCAAGCTTCATCTAAAAAAATTCAGAGAAATAAAATAAAAATTCTTGGTATGAAATAACCCAAGGGTTGACATGCCGTAAAATCCAACCAACAAATCAGTTCTGTGGAGTATGGAGCACTGCATTATTGCCATTACTCCCAGGTCGACTCTACTATCAGTAACCAAACGCCGTTGACTTCATTACACACAATTTGAAGCAATACACAATGGGTCAGCGCACCAACTACCAAACTTAGCTGATATTTTGCCGCGTTCATGTGATATACGCGTCGCAAGCTAAAATATTGTAGAACTTTTGATTCATCCTATAGAGATTTTTTGGGGAGGGGGGGAGTGGAAAAGAGTTAATATTGGACGGAAAAGATGTTTCAGCTGAGATTTCAATCTGACCCCCTCTCCCCCTCTCTCTCTCCCTCTCAATTTCTCTCTATCTCTGTCTGCCTGTCTCTCTCCCTCTCTCCTCTTTCTCTCTCTCTCTTTCTTTCTCTCTCTCTCTCTCTCTCTCTCTCTCTCTCCCCCTTTCCTCCGCCTTTTCTTTCTTTCGTTGTTTTTCTGCCTTTTTCTTTCTATATCATTTATGTTCTCTCTCTCTCTGTCTCTGTCTCAGTCTCTGTCTGTCTGACTGTCTCTCTTTCTCTCTCTCTTGAATCTTGTTGATACCAAAAACAAAGAATTTAAAAACCACTTCTGTGGAAGAATAAAAGAATGACGCGCTGTCCTGTAGATATACGACATCTTCAACATCAAAACCTTTGAAATATATCGCTTCTGGGCTCGACGATTCTTACACGCCCGTAAACGTAGACAGTGAGGATGGCACGGCTATAAGTACGCATGTACACGCCCACGCATTTTTATGCTTTTATATCACTGCCGTCTATAAACACACACAAACACGTATGTGTGTGTGTGTTTGTGTGTGTTCGTAGATAATATTAGTGTTATATTTCCAAGCAGACAGTACTCAATATCATTGATAGAGTGTTTATATTTGAGTTAATGTAGCATGGACATGGAGTCAACGGCACCTGGTTACTGACAGTTTCTCGCCTATGCGATCTTCAGTCCTAATGGGGTTTAAAGGTTTGTTTAAATACCATGTAAAGAACCAAACCACAGGACATTTAAACAATGCGCTAAACTAATTTCAGCATTTGGTCTGAAGATCACATAGGCGAGAAACTGTCAGTAACCAGGTGTTGACTCCATGTCCATGATACCTGATATATATTATATATATATATATATATATATAATATATGGAGAGCCACCATTCGGAATGGAATAAAGGATTTTGAGGGGAATCGTATTGAAAGATTAAAGGAGGCAAGATCAAGGACAAAGGGGCGTTCGACCCAACCACCAATTCTTTCCGGCACCCCTCACTCTTGCTCCACTTGTAGCCTCATCTGCAAGTCGCTGGCTGGACTGAAATCTCACAATCGCCATAAACATTCGAGCTGATTTTGCTTTTAGACACTCATACGTCGAAATCGACGGGAGAGTCCATCATATATATAAATGTAAGGTAATTCAAATGACCAAGTTGTAAGGGATGATTCTATTTGGGATCCTCAAAATCTCAATGTATAACCATACTGTATGCTCCTGTAGGTGCAAATATATATTCATACAAGGATTTTTATAAATCCCTGAAGAGAGCTCAATGTATAATAATCAATAAATGTGTTAGCTCAGTCGGTAGAGCGTTCGGTTAGAAACCACAAGGTTCCTAGTTCGATACCGGTCCCCGCCAACTCAGCGTATGAGTAGCACAGGGATCTGTGCGGTAAAGTAAGGAGCTGATGGAAGGTGTGGCGCTCCACCTCAGATGCTAAAAACAATCTCCTTGGTCTAGCGCTATTGAAAAGGGGATAGACTCCCTCGCTGACTGGCTGATATCGACATTAGGCCGCCCCGACGACTTTACTTTACTTACAGAGCAATATTTAACTTTCAAATAAAGAAAAGCCTAACAAACCGTCATTTTACTTAATTTCTAGCACCCAAATGTTAAAAGGGTTGGGTTTTGGTATAAGGGCAATAGGGTTGGAATAATCATATAGGTGCTAGGGCTTGACGTGACCAGCCGATTGATCGCAGGGGGCATCTCCGACCGACCGTGTAGCCTAAGTAAGGGTCTAAATGGAATATTGCATGTCATGGACTGCTCATCCCCCAGGATTCCGTCCTTAAGTATCACGGGTCGCCACGTACGGCCAACAGGGGGTTCTTACCCTTCTGCAGAGGTGTATTCTAAAGCCCTAGCCGACAGGGCTACATTTATTTGTTGTAGTTAGTTTTAGAATAAATGCTATAGTAACACGATAGTGCCATTTCCCTAGGTAGGCCATTTTTTCGGTTATATTAAAATAGTGGATCATTTCAATACATATATCCTTTACTTTTTTTTTCCTTTTAGAAATCCGTCGCAAGCGACAATGACGTCACTCCATGACATTCAGTTGTGGACCCTCTGGTGGCTAGTTAGTCCAATTCTGCACTTGCAGATGCGGTCACACACATTAAAGGGAATTTCCCATCTGCATTTGGTGGTTCATGACAACGAATACGTCGCCGCTCCGCAGCCCTTGTTAATCTCGATATTGAGTCGCTCAGCTCCTGTGCGGCATGCGCCTCACCAACCCTGTCGGTGTAATGGTGTATTTTTTCAGAGTCGTCTTGATATGGTCTTTGAACCGCTTTTGAGGATTTCCTCTCCTTCGCGTGTCATCTGCGAGTTCACTATAAAGTATTTTACGGGGGAGTCTGTCTGCAGGTATGCGGATGGTGTGACCCAACCACCACAGTTGGCGTTACGATAGGATGGTCTCAATTGGGTCAATGTGTGCTCTGCTTCTACATACATACGTGCCACCTTCAAAATACATACATACATAAAGTAGGCAAAGTGGCTCATTGTTGGTATCAGCCGGACAGCGAGAGAGTCTATTCCCTATTTGCTAGATCAGGGGTGATGACTTTTGCTAAAGTGGAGCGCCACACCAAACGTTAGCTCCCCACTTTACCACACATATCAGATTACGCAATCTGTGTGCTGATTTGGCGGAGACCGGTATCGAACCTTGCGATTCCCAGGCGGATGCTCTACCGTTTGAGCTAAGCCGGTCCATACATATATACGTACATAGATATGCTGTCCGAGCAGATAAGCATTCTTCCAATTTATATCGCCTTAAGATATATATCGGAATCCCAAAGTCCTTTTTCGCCAATATGCAAATAAGTAATTCTGCAAGGGGAAAAAATCCATCCGAAGATTAGAACCGATGAAATTCTACATAGTCAATAACATATTCGAATTAATGGAGGATTCTCGAAGACAAGGACTTTGAGAAACTTGGCGGGTCTAAAATCTTTGGCATCGGAAAAATATGGCTTCTATAAATGGGACGTAAGCGGCCGGCGATTCCGTTTTCTGAGAATCGGGTTAATGTTTAAGGGGAATCAACAAAGTCTCACCAAAGAGAATTCTAGGCAAAACTTAGCTGGAAATACACTCAACACGTGCTTGTACGATCAGAGCGAGCGCGCAGGGACGTGTGCGTGCGTGAACATGCGCATGTCTGCGTGCGTGCGTTTGTGTGTGTGTGTGTGTGTGTGTGTGGTGTGTGGTGTACGTGAGTGCGTTTGTTTTCACTGTGTGTATTATCGTGTGTCTGTTATGAGTGTGTGTAAAATATATGTGCATATGTTTCTTACAAATGTGCGTCCAATAGATTTTTCACGTGGTGTGTGTATGAAATATATGCTCAAATGTTTCTTATATATGTGCATCCTATAGTAATATTTACGATGTCTATTAGCGCGTGTCTGTTATTTGTGTATGTGTGTGTGTGTGTGTGTGTGTGTGTGTGTGTGTGAAATATATGTTCATATGTTTCTTATAAATGTGTGTCCGATAGAAGTCTTTACGATTTATATTAGCGTGTGTCTGTTGTATGTGTGTGCGCATATGTATGTATAAGATATATGTATTTATTATATATGCGTGGGAAAGGTATGAATCCTACTCTCCCTCCAGCTATGGGTAAATAGTAGTACAGACCGGGCTCTTTAACCTTGGTTAGGCATCCGGTCTAGGAGAAGGAAAACTCTGAATTCAAACCTGTTGAACTCTGCTTAAGAAATTGACCCTGTGTCACATCCTGCTCGTGCGGAGGGGTTGGTAAATATATATATATGCGTGTCCAATAAATGTTTATAACACCTGTTGTATCTATGTATGTGTGTGTATATGAAATATATGTTCATGTGTGTCTTACATATGTGTTTCCAATAAATGTTTTCACGGTGTGTATTAGCATATGTCTGTTATGTATGTGTGCCTGTGTGTATATCTAAAATATATGTAAGTTGAAAATGGAAGCGAATCCGACAATATGTTGAAATGAATAATAAAGGAAAGAAAATGCTAAATGGATAAAATAGATTTTATTCTTTTTCATTTTATTTTACTGACACGTGTTTCGGTCAGATAAAATAACAATAATAGAAAACTACAATTTTTTTTTAGTATAAAAGGAATAACGGCCTTCGTCACCAAAGAATTTACTCTGAAGAAGGCTGTATGAAATACAGGCTGGCCTGGTGAGTCATCTGAGAAAACACAAGGACAGAGTGTCAAGTACTACTGGCACCTATGATGATAAAAAAAAATTAAAAAAAGCAGTAAATGGTCTTACTCGAACACGAGTTGACAGCCATTATTATGTATAAAATATATGTACATATGATATTGTATATGATATTGTATACTGAAAAAAATTGTACTTTTCTATTATTGTTATTCTATTTTGTATCTAAAATAATAATAGATAGAATACATGTATACATGGATAAACTCCTGGCCGAAACACGTGTCAGTGAAATAGAATAACATTTTTTATCCATTCAGCATTTTCTTTCCTTTATTTTTCATTTCAATATAAAATATATATGCATATGTTTCGTATATATGTGTGTCTAATGAATGTTTTCACGTTTGTTGGATATGTGTATGTGTGTGTACGAAATATATGTGTATGTGTTTCTTGTGTATGTGTGTCCAATAGATGTTTTCACGATGTGTATTAGCGTATGTCTGTGTTTATGTGCATGTGCATGTGTGTGTATATGTGTGTGTATGTATAAAAGATCACGTCTTCGCTGGTCTGGTCATCTAATTCGCATGAATGATTGCCGAATCCCAAAACAATTATTTTACGGGGAAATCTCAACTGGCAAACATCGTCAGTGCAAACCCAAATTGAGGTTTAAGGACTGCCTCAAGGACACTCTGAAGAACCCTGCTATTGCTGTGGAGGACTGGGAGAAGCTAGATTGTAATAGACCTGGCTGGAGAGCCACCATCTACCTGTCTGTGGAAAAATTTGAGTCCAACCGAATTAAACACCAAAAATTGAAGCGGGCTATTAGAAAGGGGAATTTTCAGCCCAGCAACAAAAGTGGATAAGTTCCAACATGTAGTTTATGTGGAAGAGTATGTCTCTTCAGGGCTGGCCTGGTGAGTCATCTGAGAAAACACAAGGATAGAGTGTCAAGTACTACTGGCACCTAACTCCGAGTTGACCTTGGAGTAATGGAAATGAAGGGGTCATCTACACTGTTGGCGAGAACAGGTATCGAACCCAGAAACTTGCGATTCCTAGTCGGAAGCTCTACTGACTGAGCTAAACCGGTCCAAAATGCTTTTAAGTTATTTAGTTTATCTCTCTCTCTCTCTCTCTCTCTCTCTCTCTCTCTCTCTCTCTCTCTCTCTCTCTCTCTCTCTCTCAA
>CM042173.1:42685794-42693294 GCA_023376005.1 Doryteuthis pealeii
TGAGGCTGTGATCAACACTAATGGCGATTATTTCGTGTGAAACTTGTTGATAGTAGTGTAATTTCCGTGCCTGTTGAATTTCTTTACAATCAATTAAATTTTGTAGTTACCAAGCACTTTTTCTTTTCCTTATTAAACTGTCAAATTTCTCCCAAACACCCAATAATATATATATATATATATATATATATATATATATATATATATATTGTAGATAATATGCGTGCTATATTTGTACGTAGACAGTGCGCAATATCATTGATAAACCATTTATACTTAAGTCAAGGTAGCGTGGACATGGAGTCAACACATGGTGTTGACTCTATGGCCTGAAGATCGCATTTGCGAGAAACTGTCAGTAATCAGGTGTTGATTCCATGTTCACGCTGCTCTTATAAAACCGATGGAGTACTCTCTGGTCGCCTTTACATATATACATATGTAAGTATTTATCAGTTAAAAACTTCCTCCCAGTCTGTAGGTGCTGATGACAGCGTTGCTAAGAAGCCTGACTGATGATAAATCGGTCGGGTTTCCATACTGGCTGGAAGTAGCCTGCTAAAAGAAATGTAGACAAATGAACAAAACTCAAACAAGTATATGTAGGAGATATTTGTTGCCGTGCATTGACCTCGGCTTCATCAGTCGTTTATTTGATCATTAAAGCATCATACATGTGTTTTATAGAAGAGAAAGTGGGGCGGGAGAGGGGTGAATTTGGGGAAGAAGTCAGGTGGATGGGATAGCGTTTGTGAGGATTTGATTGGCCAGAAGGAATCTTTGGTGGGTGGGGAGGGAGATAAGATCAAAAGTGTTGCGTGAGTTGGAAGAGATATGCAGAGTAAGGTGGTTAAGTGCAAAGGGAGAGAAGCATCTTTAATGATCAAATAAACGACTGATGAAGCCGAGCTCAATGCACGGCAAAATATATCTCCTACATATACTTGTCTGAGTTTTGTTCCTTTGTCCACATTTCTCCCTCTATTCTTTACTACACTCTGTCGGATTTACTCCAATCCTCCTATCCTCATATATATATATATATATATATATATATATATATATATATATATAAGATTTTTTTTATGTTTGTTTACTTTTTTAGAAGCATTGTTGAATAAAGTATATATATTAATATTTATATTTTTGCTTGAAGGCAATTACAATGCGCATATCGCATAAATTCGATAATTATAGAAGATAATAATGACAAGTGAATTTCGCAAAGAATTACTCGGTGTGTAGAATATCGTATAGACTGTTTCAACTTTATTAAGTCTCATCAGCGATATATACTAACGATTTCCCTCCGACAGAAATCGAAACCGGGACTTCAGCAGGATAGTTAGAAACTATACTGTTTCGGCCACGATACAGCACTGAGAAATTCCTGCGAAATTAACCTGTCAATGATACTGAGACGTCTCTACCATATGAGAAATCGTTAGTATATATTGCTGATGAGACTTAATAAAGTTGAAACAGTCTGTACGATATTCTACACACCGAGTAATTCTTTGCGAAATTCACTTGTCATTATTATCTTCTATAATTATCGAATTCATGCGATATGTGCATTGTAATTGCCTTCAAGCAAAAATATAAACATATATATATATATATATATATATATATATATATAAGCAAGGTGATCGAGCAAAGTAGTAATTTCTATAGGAATAAAGAAATAGTGTTCCCATTTCAGTTTAGACTCCATTAAAGAAACATCCGGCTCGATTTCAAGATGACCAGTGTCTATTTTTGTGTAGCATTTTCTTAACGCCTGCAAATTGAATGGACAAATCATTAAACGAGACGAGAAAATAAACACAAGATGAATTTTTCGGTAATTCTCTTTCGGGTCGGCCATTTTCTATATGGCCTACTAAAAAGCAATAATTGTCAGAAATGATAATATCGTGGTCGTGATCATCGTGGTCGTACAACAAACCTTATAAAGTAAAAATACAAAAACATTTCCTCGTTCATCCATTTTTTTTATTGTCGTCTTTCAAAGTTCGCAGAGATAAAAAATGAAAATAAAAAATAACAAATTATCATAACTTTTTTTGAATGATAGAAAAATGAATGCACTTCCGGTCTATCTATCTATCTATCTATTACAATTAGATCATTATTATCTATCTATCTATCTATCTATCTATCTACGAGCGTCATTCAATAATAAGGGAATCTATCTATCTATCTATTTATCTATCTATCTATTACAACTAATTGATACATCTATCAATATATATATATATATATATATATATATATATATATATATATATATATATATATATATATATCAATCAATCTATCTACAAGGGTCATTCCATAGATAAGGGGAATTTATCTAGGTCCAGGTATTTATCTATCTTTTCGTTTTCCATGAGATGACAAATTCTCTTCTTGTTAATTAACACTAAGTATGGTCTCCTTGGCGGAATTAGGTGATCCGTCTGTATCTCAAAGTCCCAAAGAATTTCATGTCTCCTGGTCTCTTCTGTGTATTCTAGCTGTTGGCTGAATGGTTTCAATTCTTCCATTGGTTTCCAGTCCCTCTTTTAAAAAGCTTTTTTGGCTCCGTTCCAAGTGCACCAACTACAATTGGTATCACTTTCACACTCATATTCTACAGCTTTGTCAATTCTCTGGCAAGGTCCAGGTATTTGTCTATCTTTTCGTTTTCCTTTATCTTCATCCTGTGATCCGCTGGAACAGCAAAATCTACCAGATGTTTTTTTTTGTTAATCAATACTAGGTTTGGTCACCTGGTTGGGATAAGGTGATCCGTCTTGATCTCAAAGTCCCAGATAATTTTATGTGTTACATTCTCAAGAACAGATTCTGGTTTATGCATATACCATTTTGTTGTATGGTCAAAATTTAATTTTTTGTGCATAATTCCCAGTGGATCACCTTTCCAACTCAGTCATGTTTAGCTGTATATTCTCGTTGTGCTAGTTTGCTACATTCGCTTAATGTATAGTCTCTGGTCTAATTTCTGTGGTCACACATTCTACATTTGCTTTTCTTTTGGGTCTTATCAATTTTTGTTTTGATATAATTGGTTCTTATGTTTTGAGCTGTGATTATAAGTGACTCGGTTTCTCTCTTGAGGTGTCCTTTGTTAAGCATATCCAGGTGTTTTCATGCGAAGCCTCCCCAAATTGTCGATTTAAGTATCCATATCGTTGTTTATTATTATTATTATTTGCTCCTTTTGAGTTTTCACATCAGCATTAGCTGATGGTCTTTCACTGGAGTCTGAGTGACAGCAACTTTCCTCAGGTCTCCAGGACTCTTCTGAGTATTCTGGCAGATTGCAGCAGTGCAGTGTTCTGAATGGTTTCAACCCTTCCTCTGATTTCCAAACATTCCAGACCCTTATTATTATTATTATTATTATTATTATTATTATTATTACTACGAGGGTAGTCAAAAAGTAATGCCATTTTGTTTTGGAGAGGTATAATTACCAACAGAGGAACATGCATCATATATCAAAATGGAGCTGGTCCTCTGTGGATCACATCCCTATTTCTCCGCATAGTCACCATTCCTCTCAATAGCAATGTTACGCCTTCGAATGAGAGCATGTATCCCTGCCCCGAAATTTCTGTTGACTGTTATTTGAGCCACTTCTTCACTACACATTTCACTTCCCCGTCGCTGGAATAATGTTTTCCTCTAAAACCCTCTTTCATGGGTCCGAAGAGATGATAGTCTGAAGGCACTAAATTTGGTGAGTATGGAGGATGCGGTAAAGTTATCCACCCAAATAAGGCGATCTTTTCCCTTGTCCTGATGCTTGTGTGTGGTTGAGCATTGTCATACAGAAGGAGGACATTGTTGATTGGCAAGTTGGGTCTTACTCGTCGGATTCTTGCTCTGAGCCTCGTTAGGATCTCAATATAGGCCTTAGTTTTATTAAAAAAAATTGACAGCAAGTTTCCTCCAGTTGACAAGTTCCACCAGTTGACAAGTTCTTTCTTTTTTGTTTATCAACACTAGGTCTGGTCTTCTTGCTGGGATAAGGTGATCCGTTTTTATTTCAAAGTCCCAGAGAATTTTATGCGCTTCGTTGTCAAGAACAGATTCTGGTTTATGCATATACCATTTTGTTGTATGGTCAAAATTAAATTTTTTGCATAATTCCCAGTGGATCACCTTCCCAACCCAGTTGTGTCTGGTTTTGTATTCTCGTTGTGCTAGTTTGCTACATTCGCAGAGTATATTATTATTATTATTACTAGCAAATATATGCACCCTCCGGATGCAAGTATTCAAGTTTTAATGTAATAAAATATTATATTAAATTAGAAAGGCTAATAAAACTAAATAAGAATACAGATAAAAAGATTTGAAACAGAGGGAGTATAATAAAAGATTTGAAACAGAGGGAGTATAATAAAAAATGGAACAACTGAAACTTACTCTTCCATCACTCTCGTCTTTCATTGTTATTTTTTCTAATTTAAGTATTTAGTTATAAGAGGAAGTAAAGAATAAAATGACAGTTATTTTTTCTTATTAATGGATTTCATTTAAGATTTATTGAAGAGGTTTTTGCTTATATTCATTAAAATAAAACCAAACAGTTAGAAATCAATAATACTAAGCACATATTTATTAAATTCGATTTTTTAATATTAATATGCAAATTAGCCTTCCCTTTCACACTGTAAACCGCTATTTTGTTGTATATATAAATATAATTGCATGGTGTCAGTATGCAGACATAGTTAACAGTATTAATAATGTAAGACAATTTTATTAATAATTGAGGTTTAGATAAAAATAAAATCATGGAGAATGTGATGTCAATAACTAAGAGAATTGTGACTTGAGTAGGAATATAGTTTCGGTTACAGACAGAAAAACACACAATCTCCATTATTATTATTATTATTATTATTATTCCAGTTGTTTTCCGTACTAACATATTCAGGTTAGAAAGTGATGCAGTCAGAATCTTTGCCATTGTGACTGTAAATATTTTAACGACAGTGCAATCCCAGTGTGTTAAGTGGCCATGTTTTCTTTTGGTCTTTTTTTTTTTAAATAATAGAAATGAGGAGAAATGAAATATATCAGTGTCAAAAATAGACGTTTCTTCTTCTTCTTCTTCTTCTTCTTCTTCTTCTCTTCTTCTTCTTCTTCTTCTTCTTCTTCTTCTTCTTCTTCTTCTTCTTCTTCTTCTTCTTCTTCTTCTTCTTCTTCTTCCGGAAGTGGAATGACTTCTCATTTGCAATGGCAATACATTTACGTTCACAGTGAATGCATCAAGAAAGAATATTGACCATTGCCAGAAAAAAACCTTTCACGGCATTCAACGTCATATCCCTCCTCATTTTGCCCTCAATTTAATTACGGCCTCCACTTGGATAAATGTTATCAGACGAATATATATATATATATATATATATATATATATATATATATATATATACTAGAAAAGATGTGACCCGTTGGGTCACCCATTGAGCTTGTGTTAGATTGTTAAAAAATCACAATAATGTAATTTATTTTTAATACATTTTAAACTATTTTTCAGTCAATTTTGTGCCAATTTATCGTAAACATGGACATCAACGTTGTCTAAGATGACGTAAAATCTCTATTTTAGAAAATAATTTTGCCCTTCCCTCTCTATTGAAAAGAATTACCAAAAATCTGTGAATTTTCCAATTTTAATGAAGTTTTCAGTGTTGATTTATTAATAAATAAATTTTATAATGCATCAGTTATTTTATTTCAAAACCTTCTGACTTAATTAGGTATTTCTGCTATGGTAAATTAATATTTAAAATTCATTTCGAATATGAAACGCCTAATTTTAAGTTTCAAATTTCCTATTTCTAGATTTTAAAAACAAATATCTATTTAATAACTACTTTAGTTTATTATTGTTAACTAATAATTTTTGTAGAAACACTATATTGAAAATTTAGGACGCCCTCCTTTTAAACAGAACAAATCTCGATGTATATTTTCTTTCATAAGATAATAGTCAATTAAATCCAAAAGAGTAAAAAAAAATCTACAAAAATGATTTTCTTAGTTTTTAGTTTACATTTTATTTTCCGATTTTCGATACTTATTTTCTACCAGGATAGCTCCCTTAATTTTTTCCCTTCTATTTACACCTTCAGTCTTAATAAAATTTTTACTCATACTGTAATTAGTTTCAACTTTACAACTTTAGATATTTTGCGCCCCCACCAAAAACATGTGGTGGGCTAAAAGTTAAGTGACCTGAAAAAAATCAGAAAGTTTTGAAATAAAATAAATGATGCATTATAAAATCCATTCATTGATAAATCAACACTGAAAATTTCATTAATCGGATAGTTCCCTGATTGTAATTATTTTTTTCAACCGGGGGGGGGGATTTATTTTGTAAAATATAGATTTTACTGCAACTTTGCTAGTGCCTGATATTTTTCATTTAAAAGAAGGGTACTATTCGCAGAGTTCAGTACCGACCTCCTGCCTTAAAAAACCCTACGTGGTGATAGGTAAAAAAAACAAACCGACCTGGTAAAATATAGCATTAAATATTCTGGTAAAACGCCTAAAGCGCTATTTTCATTTTTTTTTTTTTAATTTTTATTTTTAATATTTTCAAAAATTCAATCGACAAATTATTTTTTCATATACAGCAGGCACCACTTTAGCTAGGGACTTCATTCATAGGTGGGTTTGTTTTTTTACCTATCACCGCCTAGCGTTTTTTAAGGCAGGAGTCCGAGATGGAACTCAGCGAATAATACCAAAAGAAGTTATCATTCACAAAATATAAATATAAATGAATATGAATAAACGTTTGTGTTAAATCTGTGTTTTTATTTTAACATTACTTGCATTCAATAAGAAATATTTACAGAGCTGGTAAAATAAGCATAAAAGTAGGTTTACTCTTAACACTCTTCCTAAATTTTCACTCACATTTATTGACCCTATAAGTTTTAAAAATTAATAATTAAAGTAATTTTTAAAAAAATCTTTATTGAAACATGACATAAATTGTATTTAATTTTTTTTACAGCAAGGAAAACAATTTTAAGTCACCTAGTGTACGAATCTTGGCTGACTTCTTAAAACGGTCGGAAAATTAAAACGGAAAGTTTTTTGGTGGTCCCCAATAACAGTTTAACTACAGTCTATGAATTAACATTTTGCGAATTGGGCTACAGTTTTAGGGGATTAAGGTTGATTTTAATTACGTATTGCTTTAAAAAATAAACAACAAAAAACTCAAATTACTATACATTTAATGTTGAAAATATTTTTTAAACTAAGTTTAATTGAAATTATACACTGCAATACGAACACAAACAACTGTCTCAATAATAGATTCAATAATTCATTAATTCATTAAATGTATAGTAATTTTTTTTTTTTTTTTTTTTTTGCTGTTTATTTCTTTTAAGCAATACGTAATTAAAAACAACTTTAATCCCCTAAAACCGTAACCCAATTCGCAAAATG
>CM042173.1:42695794-42768294 GCA_023376005.1 Doryteuthis pealeii
TCTGTGGGTGGCGATAGCCGAGCGGTTCAGTCCGACTGATGCTGAATCGATATAGGAGTTCTATCCCGGCTCTAGGTAGCTCACAAAATTTCTAGCCACACTGAAGACACTTGATAAGTCGAAACACCTGACTGTGGATGACTATATATATATATATATATATATATATATATATATATATATATATATTGGGGTGGAGAATATGTGCTTAATTGGATCGTACCTAATTTTGAAAATTAATTAATTAATAATGAATTAGGCGGGAATTAATTAATTTTCAAAATTAGGTACGACTCCAATTAAGCACATATTCTCCCAAAAATTGTCGGCAAAAAAGCCATTCCAAACATACTTGTTTACAACTTATCATATATATATATATATATATATATATGTGTGTGTGTGTGTGTGTGTGTGTGTGTGTTAAAAAAACTTCCAAAAGAATTCTGTAAATCAACTGTTTGTGTTAGTTTATCTACTTTTATATTTATATTTTTTGCACACACACACGCGCGGTCACCCCATATATATATATATATATATATATATATATATATATATATATATATATATGTGTGTGTGTGTGTGTATGAAAAATATAAATGATAAGTAGATAAACTAACACAAACAGTTGATTCACAGGATTCTTTTGGAAGTCTTTTAATATATATATAATATATATATATATATATATATATATATATATATATATATATATATATAGGGAGTTCAGGAGAAATTTGACAGTTTCATAAGGAAAAAGAAAAAGTGCTTGGTTACTCCAAAATTTTATGGATTGTAAAGAAATTCAACAGGCCCAGAAATTACACTGCCGTCAACAAGTTTTGCTGAAAATAACCGCCATTAGCATCGATCAGAGCCTCAATCCTGCTCCTGAACCTGGAGCAAGCTGATGTTACAGTTCCCTGGGAAGGGTCTCTTAATTCTGTCAATTAACTGGGCTTTTGTAGTACTGGCACGGCGATTGGTGTCTTTCTCAACAGTGCGCCATACACAATAATCTATGGGGTTAAGATCCGGGGAGTTCGGAGGCCAAACATTGGGACTGGTGTAGTCGTAAAAATTCACCGACAACTTTTTTTGACTTTTCCCAGAATCCTGCTGCCATACATATGGCCTACCATTGGCTACCCTTGTTATCAAGGGCTTGACTACAGTGCTTAGCAACTCCACGTAAGCATCTGAGAGTCATCCAACACTTTTCTGTTATGTTGCTTTCTTCTAGCCACAGCCTCGTAGTCTCCATTGTAATTTTCCAGTTCATGCCTGATTGTTTTTACAGTGTTCAGGGAGCATTGGGCAGCAACCGTAACCATAATCTCCTTATTTTGATGGCCGGAGCAGATCATTATGATACAAGTTATATACGTATATATATATATATATATATATATATATATAATATAGATAGATATATATAGATAGATAGATACGTATATGATGTGTAGTGTGCGTCAATACCTTCAACCTACGGAGAAAAATAACCAAATACAAATATATCAAATTAACCCGAACACTCTGCATATATATATATATGTGTGTGTGTGTGTGTGTGTGTGTGTGTGTGTGAGAGAAGAGAGAGAGAGAGAGAGAGAGAGAGAGAGAGAGGAGAGAGAGAGAGTCTGAGTGTGTGTGTGTGTGTGTGTGTGTTGTGTGTGTCATACTGGTGGCTGAGCAGTCTATGACATGCAAGATTCCACTTCAACCTTTACTTAGGTTAGACGGGCGGCCGGTGAGGCCCCCTTGGATCAATTGGCTGGTTACATGAAGCCTTAGCACCTATACGATAGAGAGAAACAGAAAGCAAGAGAGAGAGAGAGAGGGGGGGAGAGAGAACGAACTAGCGAGAAAACGAGATAGAACGAACTAGAAGAGAAACAGAAAGAAATAAAGAGAGAGAGAGAGAGAGAGAGAGAGAGAAGAGAGAGAGAGAGAGGAGAGAGAGAAGAGAGAAGAAAACTAGAGAGAAAGTAGAGACGAGAGAGAAAGAGCTATTTCGAGAGATAGAGAGAACCAGAAAAGAGAGAGAGAGAGATAGATAGATAGAGAGAGAGAGAGAGAGAGAGAGAGAGAGAGAGAGAGAGAGAGAGCGAATAAAAAAGAGGGAAGAGTGAGAAAACGAGAGAGAACGAAACTAGAGAGAGAGAGGGGGGGGAAGAGAGAGAGAGAGAGAAACTAGAAAACGAAAGAGAAACAGAAAAAGAAAGAAGAGACTAGAGAGAAGAGAGAGAGAAGATAGAAAGGGAGAGAGCTAACTAGAGAGATAGCGAGAACCAGAGAGAGAGAGAGAGAGAGAGAGAGAGAGAGAGAGAGAGAGAGGGGGGGCTGGGAATAGGCAGCGTCAGTCATGTGAGCATTGCAATCCCCTTAAATGAATGGCGATCTCCTTTAAGTCGCGAAAATTCAAATCTCACGTGGCGCTAATTTGATTGGCGGATGAGCAAAGTCGATAAAAAGGGGAGGTAAATCAGGTTTCATTTAGATTAGCGTCACTGCCGATGACATCATCATCATCATCATGCCGGCCTCTTTACTCACAGGGCTTCACGTGTTTGTAAATGCAATCTCTTATAAACATCCTCTGAGAAATTATCGCTACGATGAATTGTGTCCAGAGAAAGAAGAAGAAAGAAAAAAAAAGTAAAAGAAAAAAGATCGCTACATTAATTAACTCTTTTACTAAAGAATTCCAGATTGGAAAGTATCTTAAAATGGTTATTCCCCTTTTTAAGATAATGGACGAAAGGAAAAATGGACGAAAGGAAAATTAACAAAAGGAAAATTAACAAAAAAAAAAGATGTTTAAAAACTTATTTCTCTGATTTTTTTTACACATAGCCTAGTGGATAAAGGAGTTTGGTTAAGACAGTTCTAAGTGACAGTTATCTCTAGACTGCAGGTTCAATCCTGGTCGGGGTCAGCAGTAACATAAGAATAATAACACTGGTTTACAAAGAAATTGAGGCAAGCACAGAAATAGCTGTTTTAACCTAATTTAGGGGTGCTGAATTCAGATTTGAAATCCGTTTTTACTCATCACCTGTAGTTTTTTTTAGATATGCATACTGTACATTTTGTACACATACTGTACATAAAGGCGTATATGCATTCAGGGTTAATTTCTAATATTGTGTGACTTATGTCTTCTTTTTTAGTTATTATGCAGGAAGCTGAGAGCATGGGAAGCATTTAAGTCAGTCTGTAGTGGCTTCCTTGGTAACAAACGCGTGCCAAATTACCAAGCCTGTATTGAGAAGTTGCTAAAGACTTATGAGGATATGGGACGCCGAATGTCACCCAAAATTCGTTTTCTCCATTCCCACCTCAACTTCTTCCCTCCAAACCTTGGAGCAGTGAGTGATGAGCACGGAGAAAGATTCCACCAAAACATTACGAAGATGGAGAGCAACTACTAAGGCAAGTGGAACCCCGGCATGATGGGAGACTTCTGTTGGATGCTCTTGCGTGACATCCCGGAGGAAAAATACAGCAGATCATCTAAGAAAACACACTTCTAACTGTCTGCGGTACTATGAATTGTGTACTTTGTGTCATCCAAGTATATTTATTCCGTCAATGTTCTTTATCTATCCTGTTTTATCTGTAATAAGCTGCTGCAACTGTTGAAATAAGCACGTATATACTCTGTATATACTAAAATGAGACTATTTAAAAAACAGAAAACTAGAGGTGATAGAACAAAACTGTTTATAAATTTGAATTCAGCACACTCAAAGTAGGTGGGTTTTTTTTTTTTACTAAAAACACCTATTCACATTCTTGCCTCAGACAAAAAATATTTTTTGTAAACCAGTGTAATTAACACAGCTTAACACCTGTACCCCAGCTAGGGTTAGCAGAATGAGAACAGGATACCCCCGTGGACTGAATAAAGAGTTGGGTTCAAAGTTCCGTGATGGCTCCAGATTACGACAAGAAGGTTCCCGATTACAAGAAGGTTCCCAAATTCGAGAAAGTTCCCGAGTCTGACAAGAAATACCTGAAGATAAGAGGCAAATACCTCTAACTTCGGTTTCGACCGGGGGGGGGATCCGTTGGCTTCGGCCCTGGACCGTACAAGCTAACATCGTTGATCCTAGGGAGCTAACATCGTTGATCCTAGGCAACACCTGCTCCCTAGATTTAAAGGGACAGGGCTGGGTTTATTGCCCAGTGCCTGAGGCGCCCCTTGAGGGGGAATGCAGACAGGATTAACACATTTTTTGCACCCGCCACCTCTGAGTCTCGGCCTGTGGGTTATCCCTCATTAATTGGGCCTTGTGCCTAACCCGTACGCGTAGGGTACGTGGTAAATATCTAGTATGTAGATATGACCAACAGGATTAATAATGAAAATTTTTTTTATTAATAATTGAGGTTTAAATAAAATAAAATCATGGCGAATGTGACGTAAATAACAAAGGGAATTGTGACTTGAGTAGTAATATAGTTTTGGTTACAAACAGGACACACAATCTCCATTATAATAAGATTATAAATTCAAGTGACTATTCTTAATGCATACAACTCTTTTTAGCGCATGCGTAAAACAACCTTTTTATTGTTAATGAAGTTTTATAAAATGATGTTAAAATTTGTCAATTGTCGATATACCGTGAATAAAGATAAAGAAGTGAACTAAAAGAATTTCACTGTCCATGTTTGTTTAGTGAAAACTACGGCTATAAGGACAACGAGGCACAGGCGCCATTTTCTTTATCTGGTTTTATTTCTTGTCACTAAGTTTTGGAAAGACAACGAGGCGGGAAGAGAGTTAATGTGTCGTACATTTGGATTTGATAATAATGGCCGTCAGATGGGGACTAGTGAAATAGCATCCTTATTATCAGTCAATAACAGAGAGTGATGGGATGAGAGAGAGAGAGAGAGAGAGAGAGAGAGAAGAGAGAGAGAGAACAAACGAGCGAGAAATCGAGATATACGAACTAGAAAGAGAGAGAGACAGAGAGACAGAGAGAGACAGAGAGACAGAGAGAGAGACAGAGAGAGAAGAGAGAGAGAGAGAGAGAGAGAGAGAGAGAGAGAGAGAACTAGAAAAGAAAGGGAGAACGAACTAGAGAGACAGAAAAAAAAGAGAGAACTAGAGAGAAAGGGAGAGACGAAAGAGAAGAGCTACTTCGAGAGATAGCTCGAACTAGAGAGAGGGAGAGAGGAAGAGAGAGAGAGAGAGAGGGGAGGAGTAGGAGAGAAGAGTGGGGGGCGAAAGATATATATATATATACATATAGAGATATAGAAAGATAGAGAAAGAGTGGGAGAGAGAGGGGCGAGACGGAGAGGGTGAGAGAGAGAGAGGTGGAAGGGGGAGTGTGCATGAGTGTGTGAGAGAGAAGGGGTGTGAAAGAGTGACATTGAGAGGGGAGTCGGGTAGGGGTGTCCGTGTATGTGAGACAGAGAGGGGGGAGGGATAGAATTGAACAAATAACACCTGAAGTCCAAAAGTAGATCAATTGTTCGTAGCAGTGTGATAAAGATTAGTAAATAAAGTAATCGAATTACAAAAGTGTTTGTCATTCTTTTTGCTCCTGTTTCTCTTCTTCTTTCTTTTCTTCTTCTTCTTCTTCTTCTTTTCTTCTTGTATCCTCCTCTCCTCCTTCTCCTTCTTTTTCTTTTCTCCTTTTTCTTCTTCTTCTTGCATCCTGCTCCTATCTCCTCCTCCCCATTCTTCTTCTTGTATCCTTCTTCTTCTTCTTCTTCTTCTTCTTCTTCTTCTTCTCTTCTGTCTCCTCCTCCTCCTCTTCTTTTTTCTTTTCTCCTTTTTCTTCTTCTTCTTGCATCCTGCTTCCTACTCCTCCCGCCCATCTCTTCTTTATCCTTCTTCTTCTTCTTCTTCTTGTATCCTTCTCCTCCTCCTCCTTCTTTTTCTTTTTCTCCCTTTTTCTTCTTCTTTTCTGCATCCTGCTCCTACTCCTCCTCCCCATTCTTCTTCTTGTATCCTTCTTCTTCTTCTTCTTCTTCTTCTTGTATCCCCTCCTCCACCTCCTCCTCCTTCTTTTTTCTCCTTTTTCTTCTTCTTCTTGCATCCTGCTCCTACTCTCTTCCTCCCATTCTTCTTCTGTATCTTCTTCTTTCTTCTTCTTCTCTTCTTCTTTCTTCTTCTTCTTCTCTTCTTCTTCTTCTTCTTCTTCTTCTTCTTCTTCCTTGTATCCTTCTCCTCCTCCTCCTTCTTTTTCTTTTTCTCCTTTTTCTTCTTCTTCTTGCATCCTGCTCCTACTCTTCCTCCCTTTCTTCTTCTTGTATCCTTCTTCTTCTTCTTCTCTTTTTTCTTCTTCTTCTTCTTCTTCTTTCTTGTATCCTTCTCCTCCTTCTCCTTCTTTTTTCTTTCTCCTTTTTCTTCTTCTTCTTGCATCCTTCTCCTACTCCTCCTCCCCATTCTTCTTCTTGTATCCTTCTCTTTTCTTCTTCTTTTTCTTCTTCTTCTTCTTCTTCTTGTATCCTTCTCCTCCTCCTCCTTCTTTTTCTTTTTCTCCTTTTTCTTCTTCTTCTTGCATCCTGCTCCTACTCCTCCTCCCATTCTTTTTCTCTTGTATCCTTCTTCTCTTCTTCTTCTTCTTCTTCTTGTATCCTCCTCCTCCACCTCCTCCTCCTTCTTTTTCTCCTTTTTCCTTCTTCTTCTTGCATCCTGCTCCTACTCTTCCTCCCCATTCTCTTCTTGTATCCTTCTTCTTCTTCTTCTTCTTCTTCTTCTTCTCTTCTTCTTCTTCTTCTTCTTCTTCTTCTTCTTCTTCTTCTTCTTGTATCCTTCTCCTCCTCCTCCTTCTTTTTCTTTTTCTCCTTTTCTTCTTCTTCTTGCATCCTGCTCCTACTCTTCCTCCCCATTCTTCTTCTTGTATCCTTCTTCTTCTTCTTCTTCTTCTTTCTTTTTCTTCTTCTTCCTTGTATCCTTCTCCTCCTCCTCCTTCTTTTTCTTTTCTCCTTTTTCTTCTTCTTCTTGCATCTGCTCCTACTCTTCCTCCCCATTCTTCTTCTTGTATCCTTCTTCTTCTTCTTCTTCTTCTTCTTCTTCTTCTTCTTCTTCTTCTTCTCTCTTCTTGTACCTCCTCCTCCTCCTCCTTCTTTTCTTTTTCTCCTTTTTCTTCTTCTCCTTGCATCCTATCATCAGCTATCCACTTTACCGCAGATCCAAGCTGTGCGACTCATACGCTGAGTTGGCGAGGGCCGGTATCGAACCCTGAATTTTGTGGTTTCCAGATGGATGCTCAACCGACTAAAACGCTGGATTCAGAGTTTTCCTTCTCCTAGACCGGTAATTATACCAGTGTTAAAGAGCCCAGTCTGCCCTACTATTTACACATAACTGGAGGGAG
Organism: Doryteuthis pealeii; assembly: GCA_023376005.1. Classification (NCBI taxonomy): domain Eukaryota; kingdom Metazoa; phylum Mollusca; class Cephalopoda; order Myopsida; family Loliginidae; genus Doryteuthis; species Doryteuthis pealeii. The sequence goes on from CM042173.1 coordinate 42,703,144, forward strand.
AATAGTTGGATGTATACCTTTTCCAGAGTTCCCTGTATCCAAGTCTGAGTTTGAGTTTTGTTTAACGGCATATCAACCTCTGTGGGTTATTTAATGCCAGAAAGTGTTATGTAGAATATTTTTCATATGGCTTTCGGTCTTTAGAGTAAGGGTTTTATGGTGATATTCAGTTATGTTTGGTCAGTTTTGGTGAAAGAATCGGCTTGGTTAGATCTTCTTGAAAGGGTTGATTTTAAAAAAAAAATTTTTTAGAAAATTTAAGATGTCTTCGGGTTTGATATTTTGAAGAGGTTTCTTAAGTTGTATGCCCGGTAATATTTGGTGCGGGTTTGTCTGAGACTGTTGCAATTTAGGAGGATGTGTTTAATAGTGAGCTGTACCTTGCATGTTGAGCATACTGAGGAGTCCTCCCTTTTTAAACGGTGAGAATGGGTGATGAGAGCTTCGGTTCTGAACTGGTAAGATAAAATAAACCAAGTGACCACAGAGGGAAGCCACCCTCCCCACCCCCACCAGGCAGCACCTGCATCCTCGCTTAAAAGGAATGGGAACGGGTTTGTTACACAGTGCCTGAGGCGCCTCAAAAAGAGAATGCCGAAGGGATCCCGCACTTTTTGCACTGGTCACAGCATGCGCTTCGGTTTGTGGGTAGCTCCATATATTAAAAAGTCCTTATGTTAACCCGGCCTGGTGGAGGTCAGGAAAATACTTACCTTTCCCAAGGGTATTAGCGATATGAGAAATGCAACCAGCCTCGTCCAGGATTTGAACTCGTGTCACTACGATGATAACCATTGAACGTCGGGCGCTCCGCGTATTAATTAAAGTACTGTAGAGGATTAACACCTGAATTCGAGCATAAAACTGAATGATGGGTAATTCCATGTCAAATCACCCAGGAAAAAGTAAAATTGTCACACAACACCTTCAATTTCTCTGAATTTTTTTTCCAGGTGTGGACTATGTTAACATTTAGACTATAAACTATCTTTTTTATACAAATAATGTTCAATATATGTGAAATAATAATATAAAAAAATTGTTGTTATAGATGCAGTGCCACATCAGGATATTGATATTGTTAGGAAAAATCAGAAATCATCAATAACTTGAAATTGGTTGACTTTAAAACGTTTTTGATAGCATTGTTGGATTCCATGGGCAAAAATGCTTTTATAAACCAAGTTTTAGGAGCGGGAAACTCTAGAACATTTTACAGACAAAAATAGATTACAAAAAGTCGGCATTTTTCGCCAAACCCACCAAATTTGGAGAGCTAAAAATTGACATAACTCCACCAATTTTTGGAATTAGAAGCTCAAATTTTGGGGATTGGCTAACTTTATCATAATCCACACTTGGACAAAAATTGAAGTGGGTGGATGACATGGCCTGCATGATTTGACATGAAATTACCCTGATATAACTTTTGTATGATTTCGAACATAAAACTGAATGATATGACTTTTGTATGATTTCCAGTTAACGTTACGTAGGAAAGCGTCCATCTCATGAAGAATTAGCGCTATGAGAAATGCAACCAGCCTCATCCAGGATTTGAACTCGTGTCACCGTGTCCAGTTCCTACGATGATAACCGGTGCACATTGGGCGCCTCGCGTATTAATTAAAGTACCGTATAGAATTAGTACCTGAATTCGAACATAAAACTGAATGATATGACTTTTGTATAATTTCCAGTTAACGTTACGTAGGAAAACGCTCATCTCATGAATTAGTACTTTTTTTATTATTTGTTTCATTTCTAAGTAGTGAGTAATTGTTCGATGCCCTTATCATTAAAATAGTTCATTTGAATTTCTATAGTCTTGTGAATAGGTTAAAAGCAGTGGGATATGTGATGGGTTGGCTTTCAAAGCAAACCCTTCTGGGGTGGGGGAATTGTGAACATGAAAATGGCGTCAATTTAAAGCTTTTATTTCACAGGTTCTTTCGTTCAACTTCTCTTTATTATTAATTTTTCCTTTATTCCAAAGTGGTATCTCTGTCTATCTTACTCTCTTTCTGTCTCTGTTTCTAGTTCTCCCCCCCTCTCTCTCTCTTCTCTTCTCTTTCTCTTTCTTTTCTCAATCGTTCTCTCTCTCCTCTCTCTTTCGCTTTCTCTCATTTTTTTCTCTCTCATCATTTCTTATATAATTCTCTATAAATCTCTCTCTCTCTCTCTCTCTCTCTCCTCTCTCTCTCCCTCACTCACTCTGTAGTTCCCTGTCTATGTCTCTGTCTCTGTCTGTCTGTCTGTCTGTGTGTGTCTCTCTCTCTAGTTTGTTCTCTCACTCTTTCTCACCTTAGTTCGTTTTTTCTCTCCTTTTCTGTCTCTTTCGTTCTGCCATTCTCACCCTCTCTCTCCCTCTCTCCCTAATTCTTTTCCCCTTTCTTTCTACCTCTGTCTGTCTCTATCTCGGCCTGTCTGTCTGTCAGTCTGTCACTGTCTCTCTCTAGTCCGTTCTCTCTCCCTTTTTCTGTCTCCCTCTGTCTCTTTCTATCGTTTACTTCTCATTTTACTTCACAACTCTTTCTATTTCTCTGTATTTTCTCTCCTTCTATTATATATATATATATATATATACACCACACACACACAATATATATATGCTTTCATATATATATATATATATATATATATATTATATATATATAGACACACACCACACACACATATATAATGCTTCAATATATATATATATATGCTTATATATATATATATTATAGACACACACACACATATATATATATCATATATATATATATGCTTTTATATATATATATATACATGCTTTCATATATATATATATATATATATATATATATATATATGCTTTCATTTAAATAATATGCATTATGTTATGGAAATAGTAGAAGAATCTATTAAGTGCATTGAAGATTACACAATTCTTCATCCGCTTTCAAGGGGTCCACAAAAAAGTAGACATCACACGGCGCACACATGGAAGGGGGTCACTAAAAGACATTTTTATTCTAACATGACAGGTAAAAGTTGATGGACTTTCGTTTAGTCTGAACTTAATTGTCTCATTTGGAACATACACACACACACACACACACACACACACACACACACACACACATATATATATATAATATATATATATATTATATATATTATATATATTTTATTTTTTAATTTTTATAGTAATTCACAGACAGTCCTGTTTCGACCAATCACATCTCTTTAGTGCAGCAAACCACCAGCCGGGAACGAAAACCGACCGATTTTTCGTCAGTCAGAATCCCTAACCACCAGCATACTGTGGTATATCCACAGGTCCTGCTAGTCAAGATTATTATAAATTGTACATATTGAACTATTTCGCAATAGCTCTTAATTAAACACATCAAACGTTGGAATAATTGAATTATCATATTGTGGTATATCTACAGATCCTGCTAGTCAAGATTATCATACATTTTGCACACTGAACTATTTAGCAATAGCTCTTAAGTAAACATATCAAACGTATGTGCCAGGTTAGCTCAGTTGGTAGAGCGTTCGGCTAGAAACCACATGGTTCCTGGTTCGATACCGGATCTCGCCAACTCAGCGTATGAGTAGCACAGGGATGTGTGCGGTAAAGTGAGGAGCTGATGGTAGGTGTGGCGCTTCACCTCAGACGCCAAAATAATCTCCTTGGTCTAGCGCTATTGAAAAGGGGATAGACTCCCTCGCTGACTGGCTGATACCGACTTTAGGCCGCTCCGACGACTTTACTTTTTACTTACTATAGTATACCCACAGTTCCTCCAAGTCAAGATTATTTTACATTTTACATATTGAAGTATTTAGCAATAGCTCGTAAGTAAATATATCAAACGTTGTAATAATTAAATTATCATAATGTGGTAGATCAACAGGTCCTACTTGTTATCAAGGCCGAACGATATAGCAAGCGAAATATTGGGATTTAACATACCACAATAAAGATGAGGATAACAGTCCGAAAAATCAAAACTATACACATCAAGCCTCATCTAAAAAATTCAGAGAAATAAGTTTAGTCAATAACTTGAAAAGATTTGTGAAGTCCATAGTCAAGATCGAGTCTGTGACGGCAATACCCTGGCAAGGAATGAGTAATGACAGAGTCGACTGGTGAAGACACTTTTATTTAGGTAAATACGGGAGTTGTCACTTATCCTCCTGTTTCGCAACTGGTCTTCAACGTGAAACTACCATAGAATATAAAGGACTATGTAGTTTCTTTAATACACAACTAATAAAATCGAAAAAGGAGGAAAAGCTCCGTGCTGACACTAACCATCTTGTCTCCCCAGCTCCTGCCTGCTAAAAGACTTTAAAACTAGCGCCACACGCACATGTGACTTTTACCGGTGTCGAACGGTGCTTGTACCCACGCAATAGGATGGCCAAACAAAACAAGGGAGATAATTATCTTGCATTTACAGAATCCATTATCAAGATTTTTTAAACCAGTTCGCTAACCACTGCACCATAAAAGTCGTTAAACCAATCATATAAAATATCAAACCAATATATAAGGTATTCAACGAGGATCGAACTCATTTTTCTTTTGTAATGAATCTGCAGCTCGAAAGAATAAAATGAAACATGAAATAGGTTTAGTCAGTAAATTGAAAAAAACTCGGAAAGTCTATAGTCAAGATCGAGCCCATCTACATATTAATACTCGGTTCCTTAATTATACGACCGTTGTCATCTTACAACAGAGAGAGAGAGAAGAGAGAGAGAGAGAGAGAGAGAGAGAGAGAGAGAGAGAAGGGGTGGGTGGGAGTAGAGTGGTATGGGAGAGAGAGTTAAATCAAGGCTATTATACTTTTTACATATTGAAGTATTTTACAATAGCTCTTAAGTAAACATATCAAATGTTGTAATAATTAAATTATCATATATCCACAGGTCCTGCTAGTTAACCAGAGTGTTGAAATCAGCTCGCTAACCACTACACCATAAAAATCGTTTGTCCGATTATATAAAATTAAAGATTTTAAAGGGAAATTAAAGAAATATTCAATGAAATTTTAAATAAATAAAAATAAAAAAAAACGATACACAATAATAAAGAAATTTATGGAAAGAAAAACAAAAAAAATATTTCATTTATTTTGTTGAAAGGAACATTCAAGTCGAACGAACAAGGTTAGTTGGTTGGTTGGTTGGATTTTACGGCATGTCAACCCTTGTTGGGTTATTTTATTAAGGAAACCCTATTTGGAAATATAGGTTGGTTGATTGTTGTTGGTTTTATGGCATGTCAACCCTTGTTGGGTAATTTTATGAAGGAAACCCTATTTGGAAATATAGGTTGGTTGGTTGGTTGGTTGTTGGATTTTACGGCATGTCAACCCTTGTTGGGTTATTTTATGAAGGAAACCCTATTTGGAAATATAGGTTGGTTGGTTGGTTGGTTGGTTGGTTTTACGGTATGTCAACCCTTGTTGGGTTATTTTATGAAAGAAACCCTATTTGGAAATATAGGTTGGTTGGTTGGTTGGTTGGTTGGTTGGATTTTACGGCATGTCAACCCTTGTTGGGTTATTTTATGAAGGAAACCCTATTTGGAAATATAGATTGGTTGGTTGGATTTTACGGCATGTCAACCCTTGTTTTTTGTTGTTGTTGTTTTAATGCCGAATATGTTTTTGTTTTATTGATTGGTATTCATTTTTTAAAACTCATCTTTTCATCTATTTAACTCATAGACGTAACCCTAACAGGTACTACCACCCCGATTTAAATAAAATGCGTGAATAAAATGAATTAATAAAAAGTTTAGTCACTCACTTGAATAAATTTGTAAAGTCCAGTGTCAAGATCGAGCCCATTATCCAGATTGTTGAAATAAGCTCGCTAACCACTGCACCATAAAAGTCGTTAAACCAATTATATACACAAATTAAAGCAATGGAAATTCAAGAGACTTTCAATTAAATTTTAAATAAAAAAGACAAAACGATACGCAGTGATGAAGAAATGTATGAAAAGAAAAGCAAAAAGAAAGATTTCATTGAATTTGTTAAGAAGAGAAAATGTTCCAGTCGAAAGAACAAGGATAATTAGAAACAGAAGTTTTTCGGCGTTTGTCGTAGTGGAAATTCTGGCGCCAAAACTTCTAACAAAGAAAAAAGACGTTTAATGAGCAATGATAATGGCGACCCACAAGAAAAACAATTCTTGTTTATTGATAAGTGGTTTAAATAGTTACTCATAAAAATGGATTAATATGTGACATTGCACCACACACACACACACACAACACACACACACACACACATCATATATATATATATATATATATATATATATATATATTATTTGGTGGGGTACCAAGTTCTTTGGTATTAGGATTATTCTAAACTGGTCCTTTCCTCCAACTGTACGGTGTTGCAAAGTTCCGGTACGATTTAAGATTTCAATGTTTACTTAAAATATATATATATAATATATATATATATATATATATATATATATATATATATGGAAGGAAGATGAGGAAATTAATCCGACAGTATGTGGAGAAAATATAGAACAAACACGGGATGTTATAATGGATGGAAATTTATTAGTCGATGTTCGAACATTTCGGTTTCCAAAGGAAACCTTCTTCGGGACAATGACATTATTTAAGGAGGAAAGATTCAAAACATCCATCATCTTTTATCTGCATAAATCCTTTTTTCTTCTTGAATAATTTCATTGTCCTGAAGAAGGTTTCCTTTGTAAACCGAAATGTTCGAACATCGACTAATAAAGTTCCATCCCGTATAACATCCCGTGTTTGTTCCTATCTAATACAAATAATTATTTTGTTTCAAGTAATTATTTGGTTATTTCCTATAAGTCCAACCTAAACAAAGGGGAACCACTCTTGATTGATAAATTATTTATTAGTAGCATTTCGGAATTATCTAGTGAACTATATTTACTTGCAGGACCTGTGGATATACCACAGTATGAAAATTTAATTATTACAACGTTTGATATGATTACTTAAGAGCTACTGGTAAATAGTTCAATATATAAAAGTATAATAATCTTGATTTAACTCTCTTTCCTAGCTGGACCTGTGGATATACCACAGTATGATAATTTAATTATTATAACGTTTGATATGTTTACTTAAGAGCTATTGCTAAATAGTTCAATATGTAAAAAGTATAATAATCTTGATTTAACTCTCTCTCACTCTTTTTTCTTTCTTTCCTTCTTTTTATTATCTTAGACTGAAACAGATTAGTGTTATCAATTCCGCGTGCTCACCCCCTCTCGGTATATTTCCCTTACTGTATTTCTTTGTACTTTTTCTTTCCTTTCTTTCTTTCTAACAAAAACGGAATGGTCCATTATTTAGCCGAGGTGATGACACTTATAAAAAATAAGAATTCTGCTGATAAGCAACACCAGATAATCAGGATTTACATTTTTTCATTTCATCTTGGACGATCTCATTTTTAACCAGAGGGCGTTGCAAGTTGATAACGGTTGTTCAATTAAGGAACACTAGTATTAATATGTAGATACTAATAATTTACAGTTATGTGTCATCAAGTATACGTATTGAACACGAATAATTTTTCAAACAGATCTACTTGACCCATAGATGTGTAGCGATTGTCTACCCTTGCTGAGATGAACTTGGGTGGAAAAGAGTTATATTCCCTTGCCGCCAGGATTTGCCACTAAGTGGCACTACTACCTGAGTATTTAAACTCAACCCGGGAAACTCTCGACTCTTTGGTCTAGCATCTACACAGATGCACTAGATGAATGATGTCTCGGTCCATTAAGGTGGGGGGCCTTGCCCCCCAACTATAGACTCGTACCCATGTGTATACGTAGCTCTTTATAGATCCTACCACGTGGGTCATGCGCAGTAGTTACTCTGATATTCATTAAGAACTCTTTCTTACTTCCCAAATACTTTCGCTCTAACTGTGTGTATCTTATATATTTCATATTCCATGTGCTCAGACAATAAAGTCTGTATTGTTATATTGCATCCCTTTGTTTGGATTTTATTATGTATATATTCATTTTGACTGCTAAAGCCAAAACCACTTTTAATTCTTATAGATGTAACCCTAACTGTGTATCTTATTATATATTTCATGTTCCATGTGCTCAGACAATAAAGTCTGTATTGTTGTATTTATATCTCTTTGTTAGGATTTTATTATGTATATATTCCCGTACGTTGGGGGTTTCTCTGAAGCCTTCTAATGTATTACAAGAACCATTTTGACCACTAAGGCCAAAACCACATTTAATTCCTATAGATGTAACCTTAACAGGTACTACCACTCTGGATCAGAGTGGATCTGTGAGCAAAGGCAACGAAAAAGTATTCCACGCACCTTAAAGAAAAAGAAAAAGAAAAGGAGTGAAAAGGAGAGGAAAGAAGCCGCCACAGAAAAGAGAGCCAGAAGGAAGGAGAGACAACCGCAATTCCAGCAAGCATCACTGTTTGTTTGCAGTCACTGCTCCAGAAACCGCCATTCAAAAATTGGTCTGTTCAGCCATTCACGCAGTTGCAGATGTAAAAGAAAAATGGACACTACGCCATTGTCTTTAGTAGACGGAAGGATGCCAATGCATAGACATCCAGAGCTGAAGTTTGTACATTAGATACAGTTTGATGTCATACACAGGGAACCCATTTTTTTATAGAAGGCGTGTCCTACCCCTTCCAAGGAATACAGTCAACATATTCTAAACCCCGCCGACGGAGCGGTGCTACGGAGGAGTAGCATTACAAATCTATTTAGCATACTATATTTGTAGTACACCAGGGATTTGTGCTGTTGGGCTTTATAACTCGTTGATTTATCTGGGGACGCTTTGAAAAAAATGAAATGCTTGCTACTTAAGCCTTTTAGTACTTGGGCCCCTCGGGCACTGCTTGATCGATCTCCCACCCCCATCCGCTGTGTTCACCCCCACCCCCCAGTTTGATGCTACTGAAAAGGCGACAAAACTAGGTAGATCTCTAACGCACTTTGTCTAATGTTCACGTGAAAGACAACAATGATATATAATAATATAACATTCTTCATTATTTTCTTTCATAATCGATCCTATTCTGGCTTTTCACGATGACGAACACTTTGTGTATGTGTGTGTGTGTGTGTGTATTTGTGTGTGTGTGTGTGTGTATTTGTGTGTGTGTGTGTGTTGGTGGTGGTTGTGTGTGTGTGTGTATTTGTGTGTGTGTTGTTGTTGTGGTGGTGTGTGTGTGTGGTGTGTGTATGTGTGTTGTTGGTGGTGTGTGTGTTTTTTGGTGGTGTGTGTATGTTCGTGGTGGTGGTGTGCATGTATGTGTGCGTGTGCGTGTGTATGTGTGTGTTTCATATTTATCATACACTTATGCTTCGTCATTGTTTCTATGTCCCCTTATCTTTGTGTATGTGTGTGTTGGTAGTTTGTGTGTGTGTGCTGAGTGTGTGTGCGTGTGTGTGTGTGTGCGCGTGATGTTTTGTGTGTTGGTGATGTGTGTGTGTGTGTGTGTGGTGTGTTTCTGTGTTGGTGATGTCTGTATGTGAGTGTGTGTGTGTCTTGTGTGTGTGTGTTGGTGTGTGTGTGAATGGTGTGTGTATGTTCGTGATGGTATGTATATGTGCGTGTGTGTGTGTGTTTCATGTTTATCATACACTTATGCTTCGTCATTGTTTCTATGAGACCCCATCCTTTGTGTGTGTGTGTGTGTGTGTGTGTGTTGTGGTGTGTGTGTGTGTGTGTGTGTGTGTGTGTGGATGTGTGTGTGTGTGTGTGTGTGTATTTGTGGTTGTATGTGTGTGGTGTGTGTGTTTCTGTGTTGGTTATGTGTGTGTGTGAGTGTGTGTGTGTTTGTGAATAGTGTGCGTATATTCGTGGTGGTGGTGTGTGTGTGCACGCACGTGTGCGTATGTGTTGTGTGTGTGGTGTGGGTTGCGTGTGTGCGGTGTGTGTGTGTTGGTGGTGTATGTATGTTGGTGGCGGTGGTGTTTGTGCTCCACTCGTGTGCGCGTGTGTGTGTGTGTGTGTGTATGTGTGTGTGTGTGCGTGTGTGTGCGTGTATATATATATATATATATATATGTGTGTGTGTGTGTGTGTGTGTGTTTCATGTTTATCATACACTTATGCATCGCCATTGTTTCTATGAGACCCCATCTTTCTTTTTTTTGTTCTGTTCATTGTTGAAACCTTGACGCCATTTAATATATCAATATCTGGCTTTAGACAATCACTTTCGCGCGGTAAAGACAAATAAAAAGTCCTAATGCATCGCGGATTTGAAACAATCAGATTCTGTTTTCTCGGTGACACGATAGAATCGTCGAACCAGCCTCGATCCCACGAACGTTTCACTAATTTACTAACCTTTTTTTAGTAAGTTTTGTTTTATTTTATTGAAGTCTTTTCATCTACCCGAACATTGGCGGGCTGAATATTAGACACTCAATCGAAACAAAAAAAAAGGTGAGCGTAATAGAAAATCTATCTTTATTCCCTTTATTTACTATAAGTGATTTTCTTTTCTTTCTTTTTTCTTCTTTTTTTTTCCACATTAGAGACAACACTAGGAACCTTTCAGTTTGGTTTGTTTGTTGTTGGTTGGTTGGTTTGATTTACGGCATGATAACCTTTCATGGGTTATTTTATGCCGAAGACGTTTTCTTTTCTTTTTTCACTTGAAAGTTCTATGAATAATTTTCACTTTTAAGATCTATGGATAATTTTTGGTTAAAAACAACAACAAAAACCAAATTACTATACATTAAATGTTAAAAATATATATTTTTTTAAATCAAGTTTAATTGAAATTATACATTGCAATACTAAAACAAACAACTGAGATTAATGTGTCTACCGTTGGATTCAATAATTAATGTCAATGGTTAATTAGATTTATAGTAATTTGGGCTTTTTGTTGTTGTTTTTTAATCAATATGTAATTAAAAACAACCTTAATCCTCAAACCCCTAAACTGTAACCTAATTCGCAAAAAAGTTAATTCATACAATGTAGTTAAACTGTCATGGATCACCAAATAAGTTTCCGTTTTAATTTTGACGACAATTTGCAAGTTTTACCTAATTTTTGTTATCACTAGGAACCTTTTGTTGGTTGGTTGGGTTTTACGGCATAACAACCCTCTTTGGGTTATTTCATGCCGAAGATGTTTTGTTTTGTTTTGTTTTTTTTTTTCATTTTAATGGATATTCAACATTTTTTTAACTCAATTTTTTAAATACATTTTTTTATCTAACCCTTAGACCCTAACAGAGTGAACCTGGGAGTAATGGCCATAAAGGGGTACTCCACATTCACCAGAGCAGAAACTTCAGACCGTATGACTGATGCGTTCCGTTGCGTTGGATTTTACGGCATGTCGAGCCTTGTTGGGTTAGCTCAGTCGGTAAAGCGTTCGGATAGAACCCCCAAATGTTCTTGGTTCGATACCGACCTTCGCCAACTCAGCGTATGAGTAGCACAGGGATCGGTGCGGTAAAGTGAGGAGCTGATAGTAGGTATTGCGCTCCACCTCAGATGCAAAAACAATCTCCTTGGTTTAGCGCTAGTGAAAAGGGGATAGACTCCCTCGCTGATTGGCTGATACCGACTTTAGGCCACCCCGACGACATATATATATATATATAAACAGTTCTATGGTTGGCTGGTTGGTAGGTTGGAATTTACAGCATGACAACCGTTGTTGGATTATTTTTATTAAGACGTTTTGTTTTATTCATTCAACAATTTTTTAAAACTCATTTTTTCTATCTAACTCTTAGACCCTTACACATGCTACCACTCCGGGTTAGAGTCGACCTGGGAGTAATGGCAATGAAGGGGTACTTCTCACTTTACTGAGCAGGAACCTTACGTTTTGTTCCGCTAATGGAATGTTTGATTGGGCAATCAATTAACATTCAGTCGGTTTGGGGTTCCGCCCTGTAGGCTGGGGCTGTAGAATACACCGACTGCACCTCTACAAAGGCGTAAAACCCCTCAATCACCACCAATGGGGCCACGTATTGGTAGTTGTTGACTAAAGTACATCTAGTGATGTGGGTCCAATTCTAGAGCTCTGAAGTGTGGAGTACCCCTTCTTTGCATTACTCCCAGCTCCACTTTGACCGGAGTGGTAGTAACTGTTAGGGTACCATTAAAATGCATCTAGTGACGACGGTCCAATTCTGGGACGTGTACCCTTCTTTGTCATTACTCCCAGCTCCACTTTGACCGGAGTGGTAGTATCTGTTAATCTATTGGTTGATTAGAAGTTTAGGTTTAGTATCTAGGTTGAGTATCCTATTGACGTTTTACTATCTAGTGTGATGCATCTATTGATGAGGGTCCAATTCTGGACTTTGTGGAGTGTGGGTATCCCTTCATTGCCATTACTCCCAGGTCCACTCTGACACGGTGTGTTAATATCCATCTATTGGAGGGTGTGGATCCCTTCATTGCCATTACTCCCCCTCTGACCCGGAGTGGTAGTACCTATTAGGGTCTTATCTATGGGTTAAACAGAAAAAAATAAGTTTAAAAAACTGAATACCCATCAAGAAACGTCTTCGGCATAAAATAACCCAACATGGTTTGACATGTCGTAAAACCCAACCAAACCGTTGATTTTCATCAGTGAGTCGGTTTGTAGTTCCACCTTTGTCGGCTGGGGCAGTAGAATACACCGACTGCACCTCTGCAGAATGGTAAGACCGCCACCATCACCACCTGTTGGCCATGGGTAGCGACCCGTGATGCTTAAGAACGGAATCCTGGTGGCTGAGCAGGCAACACTCCACTTTGGCCCTTAGTTAGGCTAGACGGTCGGTTAGAGTGGCTCCCTCCAATCAATCAGCTGGTAACGCCAAGCCCTAGCACCTATATGATATTCCCAACCATATTGTCTTTATAGGACAATGCTTTTATTATATATGTGCTAGAAGGCGGTGTTCAAGTGTCTTAGTGTCTTGGGTATGACGCTAAAGTACATTTAGTGTTGAGATTCCAATTCTGGAGCTCTGGAGAGTGTGGAGTACACCTCCATTGCCATTACACACAGGTCCACTCTGACTCCGAGTGGTAGTACCTGTTAGGGTCCCATCTATGGGTTAAATAGAAAAAGCGAATTCAAAAAATTTTTTTAAAAATGAATCTAAAAATGAATCTAAAATATCCAGCAAGAATGAAAAAGAATATTTCCCGACCTTTCACCATGGCGGATTAACACACGGTCTTTTTTACGTGGGGATTTTGTATAGAGCCCCCAATCAGGATCGAACTCGTTATTACAATAGTAATGGATCTGCGAGACTAGTTAACCTTTACACCACGACGGGATGCCTTACCCAACAAGAATGAATAAAAGGAAAAATGTCTTCGGCATAAAATAAACCAAGGGTTGACATACTGTAAAATCGAACCAACCAATCAATCAACCACGTGAGATTCTTATGGGCATCCAGCGAGGATCGAACTCGTTATTCAGTAGTAATGGACTTGCGGGACTAGTTTGTAAAACATCACACTGCGACGGGACACCTTACCTAATAAGAATGAATAAAATAAAAAAATGTATTCAGCATAAAATAACCCAAGGGTTGACATACTGTAAAATCGATCCAACTAACCACGTGGAAATTTTATGCGGTATCCAGCGAGGATCGAACTCGCTATTCAATAGTAATGTAAAGGCGATCCACCCACCCACCCAACCAACCACGTGGAAATTTTATGCGGTATCCTATGAGGATCGAACTCGCTATTCAGTAGTAATGTAAAGACGATCCACCCAACCAACAAACCACGTGGAAATTTTATGCGGTATCCAGCGAGAATCGAACTCACTATTCAGTAGTAATGTAATGGCGATCCACCCAACCAAGCACGTGGAAATTTTATGCGGTATCCAGCGAGGATCGAACTCGTTATTCAGTAGCGACCCACCCAATCAACCAAGCACGTGGAAATTTTATGCGGCATCCAGTGAGAATCGAACTCGCTATTCAGTATTAATGTAAAGGCGATCCACCCAACCAACCAACCACGTGGAAATTTTATGCAGTATCCAGCGAGGATCGAACTCGCTATTTAATAGTACAACCAACCAACCAACCAACCAACTGAAAATTGAAGGATATCGTCGAACAAATATTTTAATTAGATCTTCAAACTTTCTTTTTTTTTTATTACCCAAAACTGTGTTGTGTGCCCTGCCAATTAGTGTAAATAGAAAAAGAAAGAATTGAATGATGATATAAAACTAATATCTAGTTTCAGGCTTTCGAGTCATTATCTCTTATTTCTCAGGGAATTATTTGACTCCGTTGGGATTTGATTAAAGGGAAAAGAAAAGAAGAAGAAGAAGAAACCAATATTGGGATTTTTGAAGCAAAGCAAATAATTAGTCTAAATAATAATTATGATATTGCCATTTCTATGATCTTAATTTGACCCACGTGTCATACATATCTCATTAACACCCACTATATTAAAAGGAGAGACAAATTACTTGGTGGGTACGCCTTCGTTTTTTTTCTAATTTTTTTTTAAACCTCATTATTTACACTAACAATTATATGCACCCTCCGGGTGAAAGTATTTAAGTTTTAATGTAATAAAATATTATATTAAATTAGAAAGGCTAATGAAACTAAATAAAAATGCAGATAAAAAGATTTGAAACACATGGGGGTATAATTAAAAAAATAGAATAACAGAAACTTATTCTCCCATCACTCCCGTCTTTCATTGGTAAATTTTCCTAATTTAACTATTTAGTTAGGGAGTAAAGAATAAAATTACAGTTATTTCTTCTTGTTAATGGATTTCTTTTAAGATTTATACCCGAGATTTTTGCTCATATTCATAAGGATATAACCAAACAATTAGAAATGAATAATACTAGGGACATATTTATTAAAATCAAATTTTTAACATAAATGTGCAAATTAGTCTTCCCGTTCACACTGTAAACCAATATTCGTTGTATATATAAATACAATTGCATGTTATTAGTATGTATTATTAATATTGTAAAACCACGGGCCTTTTGGGGCCTGTGTTTGTTAATGAAAATTAATAGCGTTGATCCCAGGGGGCTATCCCCCGGGCAACACCTGCCCCCTCGATTTAAAGGGACAGGGCTGGGTTTATTGCACAGCGCCTGAGGCGCCCCCTTGAGGGGGGATGCCGAAGGGATCGACGCAATTTTTGTTCTTTCCCACTCATGAGCTTCGGCTTGTGGGTGGGCCCACATTAAAACGAGGCCTTGTGCCCAGCCCATACAAGTGGGGTATGAGGCAAATACATCCCCCCAGGCAACACATGCCCCCTCGATTTAAAGGGGCAGGACTGGGTTTATTGCTCGAGGGAGAATGCCGATAGGATCGACGCATTTTTTTTGTGTCTACCATCCATGAGCTTCGGCTTGTGGGTGAGCCCACATAAAAATGTCCTTGTGTCACGCCCTCATAAGTGGGATGAAAGGCAAATACCTTTATATTGTAAAACAATTTTTATTAATAATTAAGATCTAAATAAATTCAAATCATGGAGAATGTGACGTAAATAACAAGGGGAATTGAGAGATTGCCATTCAAAAATTGGCCTGTTTAGCCACTCACGCAGTTGCAGATAAAAAAAGTGGACACTACGCCATTGTCTTTAGTAGACGCAAGGAAGCCAACATTTTATATTGTAAAACAATTTTATTTATTAATAATGGAGATTCACTTCCGGTTTTTGCCTGTAACACAAAACTACGTCACTGCTTACGTCACATTGCCTAAATCGTCATAAATAGAATACACTCAAAATTTGAGCATGCAATGTTAGACAGTCCTCATTGTTTTTAAAACAAGTTTTAATAAATACATGACTGCTATTATATATCTATATATAGTTTGTTTTATTTTAATATATATTTAAAGTTTACATTTCAAATTGTTTTATTTTTTAATCCTTTAATGAATTTGATGATTTTACGTACAAACTCGCTGACATTGAATTTTTTACTTCCACCCCTCAGGCAATATGTTTCAAAAATCTATTTTTACACCGCTTGGAAGGTGTTTTTTATTTTGTACTAGTTATTAATAATTGAGGTCTAAATCAAATTAAAATCATGGAGAATATGACGTAAATAACAAGGGGAATTGTGACTTCAGTAGTAATATAGTTTCGGATACAGACAGAAAAACACACAATCTCCCTTATGATAAGATATATAAAAAAAAGATTATTGTATGTATGTCTGTTTGTACGTTTGTATGTATAACGACAGAGACAGTTCTGTGATTTTAATTTGACCCTCGTGCCGTACATATATCATTAACACCCACTCTATTAGTAAAAGAGACAAACTACTTGGTGGGCCCACTTTGGGTTTTTTAAAAGTATTTTTTCAAACCTCCTTATATATATATATATATATATATATATATATATATATATATATATATATAAAGATTCTCTATGTTTGTCTGTCTGTAAAATTATTTGTATTAGTTAGGAATACTTGATATTATACACATGTGTGCAAAAAATCTCTTAAGAAACAACTAATGTAAGCATGAACGTACAATGAATACGACTCCCTAACCCCAGGGCATAAAATAACCCTTTACAGGTTAATATGCCATTAAAATAAAAAATAAAAATTATTTTTCTGGCCTTCCACCAGCCCTGATTAACACAAGATCTTTTTAACTTGAGATGTTTTATGGGTGATCCAGCAAGGATCAAACTTGCTATTCAGTAATAATGGATCTGCGAAACTAGCTTGCTAACCACTACACCGCGACGGGCCATCTAGAAATCAATGAATTGTTATTATTATTATTATTATTATTACTAGCAAATATATGCACCCTCCAGGTGCAAGTATCTAAGTTTTAATATAATAAAATATCATATTAAATTAGAAAGGTTAATGAAACTGAATAAGAATGCAGATAAAAAGATTTGGAACAGAGGGGGTATGATTGAAAAATAGAACAACTTTGAAAGTAACTCTTCCATCATTTTCCGTTACTCCCGTCTTTCATTGGTAAATTTTCCTAATTTAACTGTTTAGTTAAAATAGGAAGTAAAGAATAATATTACAGTTATTTCTTCTTGTTAAGGGATTTCTTTTAAGATTTATTGAAGAGATTTTTGCTCATATTCAATAAGATAAAACCAAACAATTAGAAATCAATAATACTAAGCATATATTTATTAGAATCAATTTTTTAAGATCAATATGCAAATTAGCCTTCCCATTCATACTGTAAACTGCTATTTTGTTGTATATATAAATACAATTGCATGTTATTAGTATGTATATATGGTCAACAGTGTAAGTAATGAAAACAATTTTATTAATAATTGAGGTTTAAATAAAAATAAAATCATGGAGAATATGATGTAAATAACAAAGGGGGTTGTGACTTGTATGGTAATATAGTTTCGGTTACAGACAGACAAACACACAATCTCCATTATAATAAGATTATTATTATTTCACTCCTTATAAGTTTTTCACACCGGCGTTAGCTGATAGTACTTCACTAGCGTCTGAGTGACAACAAGTCTCCCCAAGTCTCCAGAACTCTTCTAACCGATCTTAATAATGATGTAGTTTGGATGGTCTCGATTCATCCTCTGATTTCCAGTTCACTCAGAACCTTTTCCAGACCATTGAGGACCGTTCCAAGGTCACAAATTATGATTGGTACGACCCTCACCTTCATGTTCCACAGTTTTTTCAGTTCCCTTGCAATGTCCAAGTATTTGTTCACTCCTTGTGAGTTTTTCACACCAGCGTAAGCTGATTTTTTTTTTACTGGAGTCTGTGTGACAACAAGTCTCTTCAGGTCTACAGATTCTTCTGAGTATTCTAGCTGATTTGATGTTAGACCAAGAGGAAAGAGAGTGGGAAATTCATGGGCTGCTGTTTAAATACCCAGCCAGTAGTGTCACTTAGTGGCGAAACCCTCGCGGTAAGGGAAGATAACCCTTTTGGACACAAGTCCATCCCAGAAGGGACAGACAAAAAACTATAGTTGGTAGATTTATTGGACATATGACCTTTAGGCACCCCTTTTTTATCTCGATTAAGAAAGGACATGTTTTTCATTTACACCGTCAATATCCGGTTGTTTTAACAGACGATTTTTAGATTTTTAAAAAAATTATAAAACTAACCCCTAACCCTAACCCGTAACAAACGGAAGAATAATTAAAGTTCCAATTACCGTCGAACTGGGAAGACAAGGCAACAAACGCTTGTAACTTAAATACAAACCCGAATGTCACAAAGTCTACTGCAGAATGACAGGATATATATAAGACTCCACAATGTCATTCAAATCAAGCAGTCAAGCAGCCAATCAGAACTCAAGGAATGGAATCACCCAAATCACCCAAATTCATGAATGGGTCATTCTTGATTTCTATATATACCAACTGTCTTGAACACTGCTTAAGTTGTACTTAGCTGCTGTTATTCAAACCAACAGTAGACTTGCTGACAACAGGATATTGACGGTGCAAATGAAAAACATGACCTTTCTTAATCGAGATCAAAAAGGGGTGCCTAAAGGTAATATGGTCCGATTTATTTATACTGACATTTTGTTGTGAAGAAAGTTTGATCTAAAAAAAAAAAGCAAGTAAATACTGATTTAAAAGAGCCGCGTGTTCAACTTTAGGAAAGGTAGAATTGTTATATACTGGGGTTTCGCGTTATCCAATCAGCATATAACGTTATATACCTTTCTTACTTCTTACTCTGTCGTCTATTCTTCTGGCCGGCTTTGGTATTCTGATCGTCTATCTTCTAACATCTTGGTCTGGTATATCTTCTAAGGTCTGGTCTTTCTTGGGATTCCGGGTCTGGTTTCTGTTGGGGATCACTCCTTATCAGAAGCCCTGTGTCATTGTTAGTTTTTGGTAATAAACACAAGACTTCGATTTATGTTGATGTTACTTTATTTATAAATCCCCAACACAGACACTCTGCGCAGATGAGGCTTACATGTTGCTAGCTTGGCTTCTAACTTCTAAAAACTTAAACTGACTATATCCTTAAACCGGAAGAGGGCCTTCTATTGCCTTCCGGTTCTCACGATCCATCCCCGGAAAGCAAGGTCAGAGTGAGGTCAAACGCTGTCACTCACTCTCAAGGCCATCAGCTGTACTAATCGCCTTAATGATTTCTACAATACCTTATAAAAGCATTAGGGATCCAATAATTATGTAACATAATTGTCTCCCCTTAGTTCATGTTTCAAGCACTGATTCATGTCATGTCTGATTATGCCCACTTAAACTGGTTTAGAGCTGGGGGTGCCAAACTTTTTCGTCCATCGACCCCTTTTAGCCTTCCCGTTCACACTGTAAACCGTTGAATATATAAATACAATTGTATCTTTTTAGTATGTAGATATGGCCAACAGTATTAATGACCTAAAACAATTTTATTAATAATTGAGGTTTGAATAAGAATAAAATCGCGGAGAATGTTGCTGTAATGACAAACGATAACACCGATAAACTTTGGAATGCTTTATTCTACTTAGAATAATTGGTACACTTGCTAAGAGTTTATATAGTCTAGTATTCCCTAGAGAGTTCTCCAAAAGGGGAGGTAATCATAAAGTTAACTCTCAATTACTTATTACAGTGACGTAAATAACAAAGGGAATTACGACTTGGGTATTGATATAGTTTCGGTTACAGACAGACCGACACACAATCTCCATTATGATAAGATTTGAAGATATTAAGAACTTGAAACATAGAAACTTTTATCAAAATGACTTGTTTTGGCATTAAATGACCCGAAAAGAGTTGATATGCCGTATAACAAACAAACCAAACCAAAACTAAAACAAAGATAATATCATAAATATTGTTTAATTTACTGTATCCCATTATAAGATTAATTGTTTTATTATTTTACTAGAAGCGGCTACCCAGTGTCACCTGGGTAGAGGGGAACAAAAAAGCCCTGGTGTGTTGATTTATTCACTTTTGAGATCTACAAATGCTGGACATTTTTAAGAAGAATTTCAATGCTATTTCTATGTATATTTTAATATTTAGATATCTTTGTGAATATAAATCAAATAATTCATAATTTTGGCACAAAAAGCAAGATCCGGAGATATTTAATGTGTATATATATTTACTTTGTCATTAATTATTTCATTTTCGTACTTTCATCCAGACATACATACACACCAACTGCCCGTTATATAGGTATTAGAAGCGGCTACTCGGTGCCACCTGGGTAGAGGGGAATTTTTATTAAAATTTATTCTCGCAAGTCCATTATTACTGAATCGTGAGTTAGATCCCCGCAGGATGTCCCATTAAAATCCCCACGTAAAAAAAGACCTTGTGTTGATCCAGACATTCTAAAAAGAAAAAAATGAATGTTTACTATTTACAATATCAAATACAAAAAAAATCCTATGCTGTTATAATTTAAATTTTGTTTTTTACACGAATAAAAATCAAATCTTCCTTATTTTAACAGAAATAAAGTTAACAAGTAGTAACGTTACAAATATGACTGTATTGAAGGAAAGGTACAAGGCAATTATAAGAGTTTATAATTGGGTTAACAGTTTATTCTGGGTTAGTAATAATGTATTAGAGTGTATACAATTGTTTAAATGTCTTTGAGAGTTGTGTAAATGTCTTTCAGAGTTGCCAGAGGATTTCTCCTGGCGGGGATATATTTTGGTAATACAAAGAGTTTCAAATACACTTATCTTATTTGTATTGGTCTTACTAATGTCTCTAAGTTGTCCGGTAAAGTCGCAGTGTTTCTGTTGTTCTGCTAGTCGTAGTTGACGTGTTTCTCACGGGTGCCGAGTTGGGTCTTACCCTCGTGCCTGTCGTATATGTTCTGCTGAGTTTTAGGGGTCTGCCCCTGGCGTCTGATTCCAGGAACTAATAGGGGCAGACAACCCAATTTCCGATAATTTTTACTCAAAAAAGTAAGACCTGCAGTAATGACAAACGATAATACCGATAAACTTTGGAAAGCTTTATTCTACTTAGAATAATTGGACACTTACTAAGAGTTTATATAGTCTAGTATTCCATAGAGGGTTCTCCAAAGTGGAACTAATCATAAAGTAGGGGAGGTAACTCTCAATTAATTATTGCACAAGGTGATAGTGAATATGTACCTATTTTTACTTTGTCGTTAATTGTTTTATTTTCGTAATTTCCTCCGGACATACATACACACAACTGCCCTTTATATATGTATAGATTACATTCAGACATACATACACACAACTGTCCTTTATATATGTATAGATAAGATAGCTTATCCTAATTGGTATACGATTAATAAGGTGGGCAGCTTTGAAAGGTAAGCAAACGTTGACAATGGTTGCAAGAGTGGCGACCATTTGCAATATGTATCTTACAGGTATGGATGCACTTACGTTTACGGTAAGGTAAAAAAAACATGTTTCAATTGATCACATTCAAACGACGTGTGCAGAATTTATTACGGGCAACTTTCAAATCCAAACTCAAACATTACACAGAGAATATGACAAACTCATAATTTGATTGGCAACAAAGAGGAAAGGTGCCGAATATCGACCCACTCACTTCCGGGATGAAACACAAGAGAGAAAAAAATAAAGGTTCATAAAATATTTTCCGACCAATCAGAAACTGTATAAAGATTAGCGTGGTGTTAACTTAGTAACAAACACCAATTTCTTATCATGCGTTAGGTTATCCCAGAAGGTCACCCAACGAAGGACATATACATATACTGGGTGTTCGGGAGAAATGTTGACAATTTCATAAGGAAAAAGAAAAAGTGCTTGGTAACTACACAAATTTAATGGATTCTAAAGAAATTCAACAGGCACGGAAATTACACTACTGTCAACAAGTTTCACTAAAAATAACCGCAATTAGCGTCAATCATAGCCTCAACCCTGCTCCGGAACCTGGAGCAAGATAATGTTACAGTTTCCCTGGGAAGGGTCTCAAAAACTACCTTAATTCTCTCGATTAACTTGTCATTTGGAGTACTGGCATGACGATTGATGTCTTTCTCAACAGCGCCCCATACATAATCCATGGGGTTAAGATCTGGGGAGTTCGGAGGCCAAACATTAGAACTGGTGTAGTCGTAAAAAATCGCCGACAACCATTTTTGACTTTTCCCTGATGTGTGGCAGGAGGCCGAATCCTGCTGCTATATATATGGCCTATCATTGGCTACCCTTGTTATCCAGGGCTTGACTACAATGTTTAGCAACTCCACGTAGGCATCTGAGGTCCTCCAACACTTTTTTCTGCAGATTTTCGAGGAATTCTGCTGTACGGACGCAATCAGATCTTCTGTTATGTTGCTTTCTAGCCACAGCCTCGTAGTCTACATTGCAATTCTCCAGTTCATACCTGATTGATTTTACAGTGTTCAGGGAGCATTGGACAGCAACCATAATCTCCTTATTTTGATGGCCGACACAAATCGTCATGGTACATGTGGGTTCCAATCATCCATTCTATCTGTCATCACGTATATGAATGAATAAGGGTCCAAGCTTTTAAATGATTCGTAGTGTGCGTCAATACCTCCAACCTACGGAGAAAAATAACCAAATATAAATATGTCAAAATATTCCCGAACAACCTGTATATAGAACAAATCCCAACAAAAAGTTATGATAGTCTCCAACGAAAAGAATACATAACAGGATGGATGGTGAAAGTTCTAAAAGACTCTTTGAAGATAGTTTGAGAAACACGAAGAAAAGATTATGCCTTAAACTTGTGGGGATTAAAATAAAACTAAAATAAAATTAAAATAAGAAAAAAATAAAACAACAACAAACACTCATGGGCCTTCACTGGAAGAACCCCGCGTGCATGTGCGAGAAAAGGGACCGACTTCCGACCCCCAAGAGAATATCACGGCCATTTCTCGTTTAGGCCGTAACTGGGTCTAGTCGCTCCTACTGATCAGGGAGATATTCCCTTGCCACAGGCGACTATGACCGGGAAGCCTAAGCCATAAAACCACCTTCTGCCTTTGTCTCTTTCTTTTTCATTCCTTAAATTCGTTCCTTTTCAGTACGACCACTAAACGAGATGGGGTTGAAAGCGAAACCCTAGGAACACCCACCGTGAATAACCAGCTACCTTTAAACCCTTAAAATACCCAAACCTTTTCTTACTCGATGATGGATCCACATGCGTGGCTAAATTTCCATGAAGACATGAGTATAAAAAGGCACGTGTACTAGACGTGTACATGCCGGGACTGGTAACCTAAACTTCTACGAAGACAGAATAAAGGTGTAGCGTAATTATTAGGGTCTACCGGAATTTGGGATTAGAAATAAAACTATATTCGGATTTCTAGAAAAAGAGAGGAAAAAGAAATAAGAACAAACAAAAGGTTAAAATCGGGAAGAGTAAGCGGGGTGCAAGTAATTTGACCGAAGAATGACCCCGGAAATAGAGTTAAAAAAATAAAAACGGAAGTTCCGGGTGTTGACTGCAACTGGACATGATACTATGTTAGGGGATAGAATAATTTGACGACACTCCCCGCCTTTCTCTCTTTCTTTTCTTCTCTATGAGAAAGAGCCCACGAGCCTGGAAATAAATACAAAGCCCTTTGTGACTATACAACTTGTGTGTATGTTGTTTCTGACCTAACGGCTACTAATAACGACGACTACTACAAAAACTTGCGACACAAATCACCCTGTTACAAAGGGACAACGTACAGACACACGTATAAGCCTGCAGCTGGGGAGATTAAGCCTCACCTCAGTCCAAATGAAGGGAGACAACTTGTGTCTACTTCAGAGCTGGAGGATCCAGGAGAAAGAGAGAGTCACCTTCGTGGGGCTGCCTTTAAATATTCAGGTCGCAACGCCACCTAACGGTAAACTGTAGCAGCAAGGGAAGTTAATCCCACACCTCACGACAACCGCAGCAATAAAAGGAAGATGATCCCTACAACCGATCCGCAACTTTTTTTTAGCAAAGTCGATTCTGACCAGATCTGAAGCACTAGGGCAGTATATAAGAGGAGCTCCATTTAATTCCGCAGAAAGAGACAGACAGGCCGACAGATAGACGGACAGACAGAGATAGAGAGACAGAGAGACAGAGAGACAGAGAATATGATATGATATGATATGATATGATATATATATATATATATATATATATATATATATATATATTGTTGGTACAGGCAAATTTATATAATATATTTAAGGCTATCATGTATAGCGATCTACACAATGATAATGAGTGGGAGACAAAAAGGAGGAATAGAGTGGAAAAAGTTGTTTTATTGATATAAAACTAGGGCCCTTTCGTCCGGTGCTTTTCAAGTTTTACACCCGGAAACGATTAAAAGTCAAATAGTAAATTAAATAAGTTCAGGAATGCATATAGAATTAGGTTAGACAAGAAGGGGTCGAAAAAAATTAATAAAATTTTCAAAACCCCATATATATTAAGCAGTGACGAGTCTGTTAAATACTTGATTGGGTGACTCTTAAACAACAGCAGGTATTGTAATCAATCTGAGTCCTTTGTATATCAAAATGACTTGATTCAGTATTAAATAACACGAAAGGGGTTGATATGCCGTAAAACAAAACAACAAACCAACCAACCAACCAACCAACCAACAGATATATATATATATATATATATATATATATATATATATATAAACCTAATGAGTCAGATAAACCTACTAAAAGTTTCGCTAAGTGGTCTTCAGGGCTAAGATCCGACTCTTGGTTGTCGGATATTAGCCCTGAAGAGCACTTAGCGAAACTTTTAGTAAGTTTATCTGACTCATTAGGTTTATCTTTATTATTTGCTCGACTTAGGTATTGAGCACTTTTTACTTATTAGCTTTAGTTTCCTGGCGGTTTTGTATGAATATATATATCTTAAGGAGCTGATGGTAGGTGTGGCGCTCCACTTCAGATGCCAAAACAATCTCCTTGGTCTAGCGCTATTGAAAAGGGGGATAGACTCCCTCGCTGACTGGCTGATACCGACATTAGGCCGCCCCGACGACTTACTTTATATATATATATAAATTGTTTTTTCTTTTAGCCAAATATTGTACCAATAGATTATTTTTGGTTGGTACGATTATCTTGGTCTTTTCTTTTTTCCAAATTTTTTTTTCCCCAGGTGATGTTTGGTAGTATATTTTTACAATCAAACTATTTGCTGGGTTTTTTCTCACCGCGAGGATTTACCAACAAGTTTGGTATATATATATATATCAAACACAGCGAGTAACGTTCCACAGTTCGAACTGCCTCGGTGACGCGCCGCAGACTAGCACGTTACTAAAATATTGCAAAACTTTTGATTCACCCACAGCGGCTCTTCCTCAAAAGTACAAAAACTGTTGGTTAGTTCATTATAATTGAGAAAAAGGATTCAGATTACAATAATAATAGGACTTTATTTGAATAGAATGAGTTCTGAGGTGAATAGATAGTGAACTTTGAAATATCCCGTCATACAGGTAAAAAATACCAAGGAAATGTGATACAGCCGTGGGGAAAAAATTGGTAGGCAAAGAGTTAAGAAGAAGAAAAATACAAATAAAATATAACCAAAAGTTTTTGCTTACTTAAGCCGCTCACAGAGGCTCTTCCAAAAAAGTACAAAAACTGATTATAATTCATTAAAAATTCATTATAAAAAACTGATTATAATTCATTAAAAATTCATTATAATTGAGCAAAAGGATTCAGATTACAATAATAATAGGATTTTATTTGAATAGAATGAGTTCTGAGGTGAATAGATAGTGAACTTTGAAATATTTCATCATACAGGTAAAATATACCAAGAAAATCTGGTAGAGCCGAGGGGGGGGGTAGGCAAAGAGTTAAGAGTATGTTATTAATAATTGTTGGAGTACTGTTCGATGTAGAGTAATAAGATGTTGGTTTGTTGTTTTGTTTTGAGGCATATCAACCCTTTCGGGTCATTCAATGCTAAATAAAGTCATTTTGATAAACAAGGTTCGTCACTGCTTAACTTCTCTTGGTTGGTTTGTTGTTTTGTTTTACGGCATATAAACCCTTTTCGGGTTATTTAATGCTGAAGCAAGTCATTTTGATATACAAGGGACCCAGGTTGTTTAAGTGACCCAGTAAGTGGTCACCCCTCCAACTATTTAACAGGCTCATCACTGCTTAATTTCGGTCGGTTGGTTTGTTGTTTGGTTTTATGGCATATCAACCCTTTTCAGGTCATTTAATGCTGAATCATTTTGATATCAGGTTGCTTACAGTACCTGTTGTTGCTTAAATGGTCACCCAATTAAGTATTGAACAGGCTAATCGCTGCTTAACTTGGGTGATCTAGCGGTAACCGGTGCTCTCAGCATGATCTGACGGTAATATTGATATCATTTATCTGATTTGAAATAAATGATATCAGTATAGCGAGTGTCTTCCCCTGGGGGATGAGGTTGATTAGAAAAGAGTTATCTTCCCTTGCCGCCAGGATTTGCCACTAGGTGGCACTACTACCTGTCTTTTAAAAAGCCAGGTAGTAGTGCTCAGTCCAAGAAGCTATCTGCCTCTCATTTTATCTGGCGTCCACAGACATGAACTAGTGTGTCTCTGTCCATTAAGGTTGGGGGGGGGGAGCACTTGCCTCCAGCTATTGGCTTGAATCCATGCGTGTACGTAGCCCTGTTAAACCCTAACCACGTGGGTCTTATACAGTAAATGACTTTTATATTCTACATTGTAGATTAACTCTACAAGACTCTTTATATCTTTAAGACGTTCGTCCTAACTGTTTGTATATATGTTATATATTTCATGTTACATGTGCTCAGGCAATAAAGTCTGTATTGTTGTTATATGTACCTCTTTGCTTGGATTTTATTACATATATATTGACTTACTATCTGCGTTATTCGGACCATTGTCCCCATCTTCATTGTTATTTGTACAACGTTTCGGCCGATATACCCTCCGGCCTTCTTCAGGTATTTCTTGTCGGACTCGGGAACCTTCTCGGTCTCGGGAACCTTCTCGGACTCGGGAACTCTCTTTTCGAACTCGGGAACTTTCCTGTCGTATTCATCACGGAACTTTGAACCTAACCCTTTATTTATTCCACGGGGTATCCTGTTCTCATTCCGCTAATCATAGCTGGGGTTGGAGTTGTGTTAATTAATTATTTTTCTAACTGCTTTCACTCAGGATTGAACTCGGGTTCCAGAGAGAACTGTAGCCCAGAACTGTCTTAACCTAACTGCCTTATCCACTCGGTCATGTGTCCAATTGGACAATTGAGTGTGAAACAGGATACCCCCGTGGAATAAATAAAGGGTTAGGTTCAAAGTTCCGTGATGGATCCCGAATACGACAGGAAAGTTCCCGAAAGTTCCAATGAAGATGGGGACAATGGTCCGAATAACGCAGATAATACTAATCTTCAAGCCTCATCTCAAACATTCAGAGAAATAATATTCACTTATGTTTAGAGGTTTCTCCGAAGCCTGCTAACGTATTATAAGAACCAGTTTTGGCCACTAAAGCCAAAACCACATTAAAGTCTTATATCAGCGATATCATTTATCAGAAAATCATTTTTTTTAAGTTTAATAAAAGTTTTGATGATTGAGACACTACAGATGGTGATACATCGGATGCTGGGATTTAACTGTATTCGCCGGATATTATCCAGCACGCACCCAAGTCAATAATAGTACGAAGATTTTTTTTTAAAAAGTAATGTTTCTCGCCTAGCAGAAATGATATAATAATAATAATCAATTCTTCGATTTATGTCCGAAACACGTACACACTTATACGATTGCCAATCAATAAAAAGATATCGCCTTGTTCAATAGTGAATTATATAACAAAAAAAAAATATCCGTCCTCAAGAGGGATTGAATTTCTGAAATAAGGATTACCCCCAATCTCTGTGAACAACATTAATAATAAAAAAAGCAAATATAAAAGCTTAACTCATATTTGAATAAGGAGGTGATAAGCAGAAATCAAAGTTGCCTCACAGGTTTTTAAATTGAAAGACTGATATATTTTGTCAGTCCATTAGCAGGAGAGACAAGGGGAAGTATCAAACCAATTATCTATAGTCGATTAGAGCAGTGGTCCTCAACCAGAGGCCACATGTCTCCCCTCTTGGGACCATATAACTTTGTCTTTTAGGTCCAGGCAAGCAAAAAATATTCAACGATACTATCAAGCATAACGTGTACCTTTCTACAGTCGAACTTCTTCAGTCACTTCGGTAGCAATATTTCATCTACAGAAAACAATATATTTTTTCAATCCATTAGCAGGAGATAAAGGAGAAGTATCAAACGGATAACCAATTATCTATTGTCGATTAGAGCAGTGGTTCTCAACCAGAGGCCATATGTCTCCCCTCTTGGGACCATATAACTTTTTTCTTTTAGGTCCAGGCAAGCAAAAAATATTCAACGATACTATCAAGCATAACGTGTACCTTTCTACAGTCGAACTTCTTCAGTCACTTCGGTAGCAATATCTCATCTACAGAAAACAATATATTTTTCAATCCATTAGCAGGAGATAAAGGAGAAGTATCAAACGGATAACCAATTATCTATTATCAATTAGAGCAGTGGTTCTCAACCAGAGGCCATATGTCTCCCCTCTTGGGACCATATAACTTTTTCTTTTAGGTCCAGGCAAGCAAAAAATATTCAACGATACTATCAAGCATAACGTGTACCTTTCTACAGTCGAACTTCTTCAGTCACTTCGGTAGCAATATCTCATCTACAGAAAACAATATATTTTTTCAATCCATTAGCTATATCTCATCTACAGAAAGCAATATATTTTTTCAATCCATTAGCAATATCTCATCTACAGAAAACAATATATTTTTTCAACCCATTAGCTATATCTCATCTACAGAAAGCAATATATTTTTTCAATCCATTAGCAATATCTCATCTACAGAAAACAATATATTTTTTCAATCCATTAGCAATATCTCATCTACAGAAAACATATATTTTTTTCAATCCATTAGCAATATCTCATCTACAGAAAACAATATATTTTTTCAATCCATTAGCAATATCTCATCTACAGAAAACAATATATTTTTCAATCCATTAGCAATATCTCATCTACAGAAAACAATATATTTTTTCAATCCATTAGCAATATCTCATCTACAGAAAGCAATATATTTTTTCAATCCATTAGCAATATCTCATCTACAGAAACAATATATTTTTTCAATCCATTAGCTATATCTCATCTACAGAAAGCAATATATTTTTTCAATCCATTAGCAATATCTCATCTACAGAAAACAATATATTTTTTCAATCCATTAGCAATATCTCATCTACAGAAAACAATATTTTTTCAATCCATTAGCAATATCTCATCTACAGAAAACAATATATTTTTCAATCCATTAGCAATATCTCATCAAGAAACAATATATTTTTTCAATCCATTAGCAATATCTCATCTACAGAAAACACTATATTTTTTCAATCCATTAGCAATATCTCATCTACAGAAAACATATATTTTTTCAATCCATTAGCTATATCTCATCTACAGAAAACAATATATTTTTTCAATCCATTAGCAATATCTCATCTACAGAAAACACTATATTTTTTCAATCCATTAACAATATCTCATCTACAGAAAACAATATATTTTTTCAATCCATTAGCAGGAGATAAAGGAGAAGTATCAAACGGATAACCAATTATCTATTGTTGATTAGAGTACCTGCCTTGCCTGTGTCGTGTGGTTGGTTGGTTGGTTGGTTGATGTTTAATGGTAAACCAACACTTGCGGGTTATTTAATACAGAATCTTCTTTCTTTTTCTTCTGTTTTTATTTATGCATATTTACCAACCCCTCCACACGAATAGGAAGTGAAACTATGTCAATTTCTTATCGGGGTTTTACAGGTTTGAATTCAGATTTTTCCATCTCCTAGACTGTATTGGAAATTGGGTTATCCACCCTCGACCGGAAGTCCGGACAATAGGGTCACAGATAGAACCCTGACTCAACAGAACAGAGTCCGCACCCGTGAGAGGAACACGACAACTCCGACAGGCAGACATCATGAAGCAGCGACCTTACCGGACGACTTCAGGACATTGCTGAGACAGATACTACAAAGTTAAGTTTCTTAAACCTCTTTGCATATTTATATATATCCCGCCAAGATAAATTCTCTGGCAACCTCTTACAGACATTAAAACACCAATTGTATACTAACACATTTAATATGACAACCAATAAATTGTTAACCCAATTATATACTCTATAATTGCCTTGTCTCCTTTCCTTTACGACAGAAATACTATTTGACCCCAGTATTTCTGTTAACCGGTTGCCTAAGCAATGTTAAAGAGTCTCGTCTGCCCTATTATTTACCCATAGCTGGAAGAATAAAAGTTGGATTCATAGTATAACGGCAACCCCAAGGCAAGGAATGAATAAAACAGAGTCGATTGGTGAAGACTTTTTATTTTATAAAAGACGGGAGTTGTCACTGGTTCTCCTCTTTTCTGCAACTTGTCTTCAACATGAAACTACAATAAACACAAAAGATTATATAGTTTCTCTAATATGCAAATACTGAATTTGGACAGAGGAGGAAAAATTCGCATGTTCACACTTAGCTTCTTGTCTCTCGTTCCCTGCCTGTGAAATGATTTAACTTTAGCGACAAAAAGACATGAAATCAATTTAATAATCAAAGTTTCATTTACTTACGAATAAAACAATTCTAAAAAAAAATGTTAGAATTATTCGAATTATTTTTTAGGAATTTTTATGAATTTATCTAAAAAAAATTCTTTAAAGTTTATCTTAAAAAATGAGGTTTTAGCTTTTAAAAACATTGTGAGTGATAAAGTTAAGACAAATATATCACGAATTAATCTATTTCAAAGCTTTGTTAGCATTAAATGACCCACCGAGGTTGATATGCCGTAAAAACAAAAACAAAAACAAACAGACAGACAGACAGACGGAAAAGTATATCATTTCTAAGTTCATTTACCAATAACATCCCTATCGAATAACGCGCAATAAATGCTTCTTTTAATTTTTTTCCTTCTTTTTCCCAGCGCAATTATAAACTGCAGTAAGTAAATGCGTATTGTTTTTTTGTTTTTTTAATATCCAGAAAATGAAAAATAAATAAATAAATAAATAAAAATAAATAAATAAACAAACAGAATTACTTTACATAAAATCTTGATGTTTTAAGACGTTTATTGTTCACGCAATTCTTTGTATTTTTGCATTTTTTTATTAAAGCCCATAACCATATATATATATATATATATATATATATATATATATATATATATATATATATATATATATATATATATATATTTGTGTGTGTGTGTGTGTTTATATATATAAGAATATATATATGTAATCTTGCCCACACACACACATTTATATATGTGTGTGTATGTGTGTGTGTTTGTGTGTGTATATATATATTTATATTTATGTAAGAATATATATATGTAATCTTACACACACGCACACACACATTTATATATATATATATATATACACATATATACATACATACACACATATATATATATATATATATATATATGTGTGTGTGTGTGTGTGTAATGATGTTATATGTATTTATATT
This sequence comes from Doryteuthis pealeii, assembly GCA_023376005.1. Lineage (NCBI taxonomy): Eukaryota > Metazoa > Mollusca > Cephalopoda > Myopsida > Loliginidae > Doryteuthis > Doryteuthis pealeii. The sequence continues at coordinate 42,734,872 of CM042173.1, forward strand.
TTTTGTTAAAGCCAATAACTATATATCTGTGTGTTTGTGTGAATCTTCCTGTATATCTATGTGTATGCATATATATATATATATATATATATATATATATATATATATATATATGTATTTTTATGGGGAATAAAGAAGGTCCTTAATAGAAACTTTCCCACCATCAACTAATCTGGCCTATTGGATATATATATAATATATATATATATATATATATATATATATATATATATATATAAGGTAGTCTTGTATTCCTTTTGGAAAAGTTAAAAATCTTTTCAGAATAAAAATTAGAGTATTTGTAAAAATCGGATAAAAAATGGAAGAAAGAATTATCGTCTGTTTTTTCTTTCTTTTTCGATCTAAATAGAGGTTGCAAAAACAATCCGTTACACAATGTACACTTGTAACGTGGATTTCCGATTGAGACAATTCCCGCTTCCAAAATATGTACACAGTAATATTAAGTCACTACATGATCTTATACAATAAAGGCTCTTAGATATTTTTCCTGCCCCGAAATATGGTTTCCCAGTGTCATATCCTCTGTGTTTTTTTTGTTCTGTAGAAAGTCCCGTCTGATTATTAGTAGTCTATTGATTTTCTGTCATAACTAACGCCAAAAGAAAGTCTCTTTGGCAAACAACACGAGGAATTTTTATAAACCCCTGATCGCTTCTTATAAAACTTGCTTCGGTAGAGAAAATAACCATCGTCCAAATCGTAGGAAAACAAATCAAGAAACATAAATCTGACAGATGATTAATATATATATATATATATATATATATATATATATATATATATATATATATATATATATATATATATATATATATATATATATATATGAAGTAAATGGAAGTTAATCCGACAGTATGAATTTAACATTTTTAGAAAAACAAAAGATGTTATTAGTTTGCTGACAGAATCTGTTTCGACCTTTTAATAGAGCGGTCTTCATCAAGAGCAACATATGAAGGAAAGACGGAATAAATAACCGTTAGATAGGAGGGGTACAAACGAACACTGATGTTCGATTCTGGAATTAAAAAAAAATGTTTTTTTCATATGTTGCTCTTGATGAAGACCGCTCTATTAAAAGGTCGAAACAGATTCTGTCAGTAAACTAAAAACATCTTTTGTTTTTTCTAAAAATGTTAAATTCATATATATATATATATATATATATATATATATATATATATTTACTGAGTAATCTTGTTAGTAATTTCTATAATATAATAGACATCAAAGCCCGAATCTATTTATTTTCTGAGTTATTGTGGTATGTTATATAAGTTTTCGCGTATGTTTCTAAATTATTTAGTTAAGAATTAATTGAAAAAAAGCTGTGAATGTGTTATGGTAAAATTTATCGACTCCCTATTATATATTCCTTTACATCGGGTATATAATGGGAAGAGAGTAGAGAGATGAAGAGAGGGGCTCTTACTTGTTTTTACTTCGTCGTTGCCATCTCCTTCTGGGCTGATTATTCTTCCTTCTTCTGGGCTGGGGCCTGCCGATTTCTTTGTTGAAATAATTAAGCAAGACTTAATATTTTTCTTATTTTTATTAATAACCCACAGCCCAAAAGGGTTTTCTACCGCGGTGAGAAGTTGGCACCTTGGGAGCGAAGGACCCCAACGTCTGCTCCTTTCGACTAACGGCCAGAATCTGCTTACTAATTCCATTTCCGTTGTAACACACCCTAATAATGTTTTTTCCTTGATGGTAGCATCAGTGTGAGTAATACATCAAACAAAATGAAAGAGATTATCTTTAATCTGGTATTTTGCAGTTGATCCTTACTTTAGAGAGAGGATTATCTTACTTGCTTCTTACTAACTTCATTACACTGGTAATAATAAATGGTAATAATAATTAATACCTAATAATGTCCACAATAATTGTATAATGTTCCATTAGAAGTAATATGTTACTGGTATATTTGATTTGGAAGAAAACTAATATAACAAAAATAGTAGATATTACTCATTCATGAGCAATACTCTCATTTTCACGTTGCATATTTAACCAAAGATCGGACTATGATATATATTATTTAGATTGGTTGTTTGGTTGAGGTCTCAATATATAAGTCCTTGTTGGCTTCTTTAATGCCGAATTCATTTTTACAATTAAGCAATCACATGGTTTCAAGTAACTAATGATTTGAATATTTTGTAAAATCTTATAGCTTCTAGTAACTTGTCATAATACAAATAATTTAGACACATTATGGTTTGAAATAACTATAATTATTTAATTATGAAGTATTTGTTTCCACAAAACCGTTTTTAAATACCCCTAACTAATACCAATAATTTTCACACAGTTGACTGACTTCTTAATTCTTCTAAGGGCTGGTTTTCTTCAGGGTTGATTTTGGTCATTGTAATTAAAACAAGACTTAGGTCTTTTTTCTTGATCAAGTTTATTCTTTTATCAGCCCATGATTCTATCTTTTCCACGCGGATGGGGTAACCCGAGAAAGACGACAATCGCGTCCAAACCCTCTGACGACCGGTTGAATCTGAATTCTAAACTAAAACTATGTCACGTGTCTCTCATGGTGCGTGAGATTCGCGCCTCTTCGAGTCAAAGGGTTATTAACAGTCAGCGTATTTTTCCACTGGTCCTTGATTCTAAATATGAGAGACCTGTTTTTAATTCCTAGCTTCCAGGTACGCTTCACAATTTATGATTCCTCATAAATTGTAACAGTGGGGCCTGAATGTCTATCCATTCTCCACGTGATAAAACTGAAACGGTGTGGCAACAACACTACCATAACTTAAGTTTATATTTTATAATTCAACGTTAGTAATTCACAAAATATCTCTCTCTCTCTCTCTCTCTCTCTCTCTCTCTCTCTCTCTCTCTCTCTCTCTCTCTCTCTCTCTCTCTCTCTCCTGTATGACGGTATAATTTGTTAATGTTCTTATAATACGTTAGAAATGGGAAATGGACTCGTCGCCGAGTTCAAATCCTGGACGTGGTAATTGCATTTCATTTAGCGCTAATATCCCTGGGAAAGGTATGAATCCTACTCTCCCTCCAGCTATGGGTAAATAGTAGGCAGACTGGGCTCTATAACCTAGGTTAGGCAACCGGTCTAGGAGAAGGAAAACTCTAAATTCAAACCTGCTGACCTCCGCTTAAGAAATTGACCTTGTGTCGCATCCTGTTGGTGAATATATATATAATACGTTAGAAAACATCAGTGAAAAGATTCACAATAAAGTCCGAAGCAACAAGAAAATAACACATACAAACTTTATTTGTCTGGATATACATGGAGGAATACACATACTCATGACAAGGTACAATATAGACATAGAAACGAATACATAAAGATAAATAAAGGATGTGGGACTAAGTCTTAAAGAAGTGATAAAGAGCTCCTGAAGCAATGTCACTTACTGATAGTTGGTTTGGGGGCAAAGCCCCCACTTAAGAGACAGATGCACCAAGTGCCTAACCCATGTGCAGTGCTTGCTGGACCGAGAGAAAGAGAGAGAATTTGCCGGGCTGTTTTGAATACAGTAGCAACCTATGGGCGAAAATCTGGCAGCAAGGGAAGATAACTCTTTTGGACTCATGTCAATCCCAACATGGGGCGGACAATCGCTACAATCGTATGTGTGTGCGCATGCGTTTATTCGAGTAAGTTAAACATTTCCAATAATTTTTACAAAGTTCAGGAAACGAGTGTTTACTTCTTTAAAAAGACTGATTCAAAAATTAGATTTTCACAGCCATGATCTCTCTCACCCCAGAAAAGATATTCACACTTTTTACATTTAAGGTTGCGGGAATTTCTACAAAATATCCCATTTACAGTGCCAAAAACAGAGGCAACTCTATTTCTGGCCCGTTCCATTGATCTCAAATACGTCTATTTGTCTATTGCAATGAATATCAAAAATTCTTTCAAATACAGCGGCACCTTCAAAACATACATATGCAGTGATACGTTGCATTAAGAGTGTATCAACTCTTCCGAATTACGATCTGACACTCGTCGATATTTTTGCTTTGTGTTGAGAGCCAAAATTTGAGGTCTGACCGAGCTTAAGATACGCTTATATTAATAAGTGGGAGGCGCGTGGTGTAATGGTTAAAGTCATGGGAAATGGACTCGTCACCCCGACTTCAAATCCTGGATGTGGTAATTGCATTTCACTTAGCGCTAATACCCTTGGGAAAGGTATGAATCCTACTCACCCTCCAGCTATGGATAAATAGTAGGGCAGACTGGGCTCTTTAACCTTGGTTAGGCAACCGGTCTAGGAGAAGGAAAACTCTGAATTCAAACCTGTTGAACTCCGCTTAAGAAATTGACCTTGTGTCACATCCTGCTCATGCGGGGGGGGGGTTAAATATATATATTAATAAGTTCAATAAAAACATTTAAGTTTCCAAATTTATTATGCCAAAGAAAAATACAGCGGTACCTTATCTTACGAGTTTTCCTAGTTACGAGTGTCACTCGGTCGATATTTTTGCTTTATGTTGAGAGTTAAAATTTGAGGTCTGAGCGAGCTTCGGATGCGCTTATATTAATAAGTTCACTAAAAACATTTATGTTTACAAATTTATTATGCCAAAGAAAAATATTATTATTTACAAAAAAATAAACATTAAACCATATTACAGCACATAATTCATTAATTATGTTTTTAAGACAATACAGAGTTATTTTTTATTTAAAAAAAACGTAAAAATTAGGGTGTTTTTGTGAGGAGTATCACGTCTCCATTATATAGCTCTATCCTTCCCAAGGAGTCGCAGCTGTGTTTTGTCGCGTGTAGTTTAACTCTCCCGAATAATGAAGACTCTGACGAATACCGAGGGTAAAAGACAGGTTTTATTCATTACACGAAAGTATAAAAAAACTGGAACAAAAATAATTACTGATCAGTCTACACAAATCTCTACAGTAAGCATGACTTGTTCGTCTAACTCGAATGGTTTATGTGATATGAGGCAAGTGGCCGTACAGCGGCTTTCATGTTGGTTGCTGCTTCCCAGATTTATTCAGGACAGCTCGCAGAGTGTCCACGAAGAGGTGTCAAACATTTTTGAGTAGTTAGTTGGTTGGGTTTTACGGTCTGTCAACCTTTGTTGGGTCATTTTATGCCAAAGACGTTTTGTGTGTGTATGAGTCTGTGTGTGTGTGTGTGAATGGTATCAAGTGTTTCTGTGATGGGATTCAACCAAAACTGAGAACTGAAACGTACATATAAAGATCTGAGTATATGTTTTTACATATACTTAATATCTTAAATTAATGAATAAATGGATACCTTAGTTATAAATTAATTTTGGCATTTTTTGTCTTTTTCAGTCTAATATTTATTAATTTGAAGGTTTCATACCCGGTCTTATCGCTATGTGAGAGTGAGACGGGAAAATCACAGCAATAAGGGTAAAATTGAACTTTAAGTGACTAAATTCCTACCATAAAATTGTACTTGCACATTGTTTGAAATTAACTTAATTGTTATTAAAAAGACATTTTATGATATTTTGGAGTTAAAACCATGCATTAAAATGGATTTGAAAAGTGTCGTGTTTTCTCCGTGAAAATTACATTGAATCAAAGATGGCTGCCATTGTTTACAAGCTTCTTCTCGGAAAAAGAACAAAAGGATTTAATTCTCATTGCTTTGAGAGTTAAGTCCTTTTAAGACTTAAAATGACAGTTAAGTCCCTTTGTTCTTTTTCCGAGAAGAAGAACAATAGCAGCCATCTTTGATTCAACGTAATTTCACGGAGAAAACATGACGCTTTTCAAATCCATTTTAATGCACATTTTTAACATGCTTAATACATTTACCAAAAAGACACTTTATGATATTTTGGAGTTAAAATCTCCAAAATATCGTAAAATGTCTTTTTAATAACAATTAAGTTCATTTCAAATAATACCCAAGTACAATTTTATGGTTGTGCTTGATAATATCGTTGTATATTTTTTGCTTGCCTGGACCTAAAAAAAGTTATATGGTCCCAAGAGGGGAGACATATGGCCTCTAGTTGAGAACCACTGCCCTCAGCCACCGCCTTCTAGCACATATATGATAAAAAAAGTTGGAGATTGCCATAAGGGGAATATGATTGGGACAATCATATAGGTATTAGGGTTTGACATGACTAGCTGATTGATCGGGGTGGGGGTCTTCTTACTTTAGCCTAAGTAAGGGCCAAAGTGGAGTGTTGCATGTCATGGACTGCTCAGCCAACAAAATTCAATCCTTAAGTATCACGGGTCGCCACTCACATCCAACAGTTGGCCACATTGAGGTGCGTGGTGTAATGGTTAGAGTCGTAGGAAATGGACTTGTCAACCCGAGTTCAAATCCTGGACGAAGCTACAGTTCACATTGCGCTAATACCCTATGGAAAGGTATGAATCCAATTACTCTTCTTCCAGCTATAGGTAGATAGTAGGGTAAACTGGGCTCTTTTACCTTGGTTAGGCAACCAGTCTAGGAGAAGGAAAACTTTGAATTCAAACGTGCTAAAACTCCGCTTGGGGGGTCACTACTAGAATAGGCTCAGTCCTAATTAGTGATGTATTTTACTAATCTAATTTAATTTTAAATTTATTTAATTCAATTTCTACAGAGGTACTGTCGGTGTATTCTAAAGCCCCAGCTGACAGGGCTTTTTCGAGTTGTAGTCATTATCTAAATTTTTCGCTATGACAGCCCAAGCACCTGCGGAAACAAAACAATCTAAGATGATTCCAATGAATATATCTCCCCCCCCCCCAAAAAAAAAAGACAGGTGGGTTTTTCACATGCACAGGTTTAGTGGAAACGTAATCAATAAAATAGTAGACGTTTTCTCAACTGGAAAGATTAGAGGACGAGAAAATGGGTTTTGGCCGAATGTTAAGATAAACTAGCAGAGCTACCCGGTGTTGGCCGGGATTTAAAAAGTTAGAAATAAATTTCTTATTTACAGAAAAAATAAAAAATAAAATAAAGAAAAAGTTCAAACATGAATAATAATGAAAATAAACAACTTAAAAACAATCTATACATTTATAAAGGGCAGTTGTATGTATCTGTATGTCCGGAGGAAACCTCGAAAATAAAACAATTAACGACAAAGTAAATATATATACACATTAAATATCACCAGGGCTTGTTTTTTGAGCAAAAATAATAGAGATTTGATTTATATTCGTGAAGATAATTAAAAAAATAAAATTCAAATGATAACAGCATGGATTTTTTTCATTTAATATTCTAGATAGTAGACATCAACATTTCTTTTCAGAGTAGCTGGATCAATGCAAGGTCTATTTTTTTACATAGGGGATTTAAATGGGGCATCCCACGAGGATTCAACTTACGATTCAGTGATAATAGATCTGCGGGACTAACTTAATAAAAATCTCCCTCTACCCCGGCGACGCCGGGTAGCCGCTGTTAGTTCATACTATAAGGTTTAAATGTGGTTTTAACTATGACCACTTCTTATGATACGTTAGGAGGCACCAAGAATGCTTCCTAACGTGGGTGAATATACATACGTGTCATGTACAACAAATCCCGACAAAAAGGTAGATAACAAAATACAGACTTTATTGTCTGAGCAACATTTAACAACAATACAAATACAAAACAGCTAGGACTATGGTCCTAAGGAAAGTGTATTTGTAGATAATCTTGAGGCTACTAAATGGAGAATAGAATTAGGCACTTACTGTATAGAATATCTAAATAGAGATTTGATTTATATTCGTGAAGATAATTAAAAAAATTAGATTAAAAGGATAACAGCATGGAATATATTTTTTTTAATTCAATAATTTAAATATGAGACATTAATCTTTCTTTTCAGAGTGTATGGATCAATGTAAGGTTTTGTTTTTGTTTTTTGTTTTTTGGGTTTTTTTTACATAGGGATTTTAGTATATTTGTATAGTATATTTGCAAGAAAAATTGCTGGACTTCTAACAGAGAGTTTTTTTGTTATAATTTGAAAAAAATTCTCGTTAAACAATGTTGAAAAATATAAAATTTCAGAGCTCTGGAATAATTTTGATATTTCGGACTGTTGTCCTTATCTTTATATCTGTATAAACACAACGTTGAGGCAACAGTAACCTCAGGATCTGTTCATGTTTTTTTTATTAATTACCTTAATATAAGTCATCTTCAGACGATTACCTATGTAATCAAATGTGATTTCTGAGCCGAAATCGTTACCACTAGTTCAAGGGTCCCCCAAGCAGTATAAACTAGGGGCAATGATTTCAGCTCCAAAACCACGTTTGAATTTATGTGTAATTGTCTGGATATAACTTATTTCAATGTAATGAAAAAAAAACCCACATGAACAGTGCCCAAGGTTGCTGTAGCCTGAACGTTTATTTATACATAAGAAAGATGAGGACAACAGTCCGAAATATCAAAATCATTCATATCAAGCTCCATAATTACATACAAGTATGTTTAGAACTCTTGCTAATCAACCTGGTTCTCTTGTTACACAATGCACACAATGGAAATACATGGGAATTGTTCTATTAGAAATACTCTCACCGTAATGACTTTTATTTATTGAGGAAACTTTCGGGGATCCAACTTGCAATTCAACAATAATTGATCTGCGAGACTATCTCTCCCCCATACCTCCACCCAGGCGACGCCGGGTAGACACTTCTAGTAATATCTTATTATAATGGAGATTGTGTGTTTTTCTGTCTGTAACCGAAACTATATTACTATACAAGTCACAATTCCTTTAGTTATTTACATCATATTCTCCATGATTACATTACTTATTTATCTACTTATTAGTAATTATTTTAACATTACTTACCCTACTTCGACGCTATTAACATCTACATACTGATAACATGCAATTGTATTTATATATACAACAAAATAGAGGTTTACAGTATGAATGGGAAGCTAATTTGCATATTGATCTTAAAAATTGATTTTAATAAATATATGCTTAGTATTATTGATTTCTAATTGTTTGGTTTTATCTTATTGAATATGAGCAAAAATCTCGGATATAAATCTTAAAAGAAATCCCTTAACAAGAAGAAATAACTGTAATATTATTCTTTACTTCCTATTTTAACTAAATAGTTAAATTAGGAAAATTTACCAATGAAAGACGGGAGTAATGGAAAATGGTGGAAGAGTTAATTTCAAAGTTGTTCTATTTTTCAATCATACCCCTCTGTTCCAAATCTTTTTATTTGCATTCTTATTTAGTTTCATTAGCCTTTCTAATTTAATATGATATTTTATTATATTAAAACTTAAATACTTGTATATATTTGCTAGTATAAAGAATAAAAGTCAATAAAACAAATATATAGAAAAATAATTTTTATCAATTTATGAATTGATAAAAATTATTTTTATATATTTGTTTTATCATTTATTATTCTTAGTACAAACACATAAACAGATGCACATATATATATTACATATTCATACACACAAATATATATATATATATATATATATATATATATATATATATATATATATATATATATATTATACTAAAGCTGAGCTAATCAATGTTTGTCTCATAAAGGATGTTTTCTGTTTAGTTTAATGACACAAAATTCATACTAAAATATTCCTTAGTTTTTGGATTGAGTTATGTTTGAAAAAAATCCATTTTAATTGGTTCTAATTAGTCCTAATTTGCAATTAAGTAATTATATATATATATATAATATATATATATATATATATATAATTATATATTAAAGTAGGTAAAGAGTTAAAGTTATAAGCTAAATATAGCTTTGTACTTCTGTAATGTTTATCTTATTTGAAGGATATACAATTTATAAAAATAGTCAATAAGTGTTGTTCATATCGATAATTTTGATCTGATCAATACTGAGTCGCCTAATTACTGTTTGTATGGCGTGTGTGACAAGGGGAGATAAATCTGGAAATATTTTTATTTTCTCTTTTCCCTCTCAGTCAGATTCTTATAAAACAATACTAGCTTGAATCCTTCATTCTGATTTCTATACAGGGTGTCTATAAAGTCCTGTAGCGACGTCCAATTTGACGTGTAAAATCTACCCCCACCCTTATATTTAACACAATGAAACTTGAATAAAGGTTAATATTATCTTCAAAATTTTGGGGACATTTAAAAGAAAAAACATTTTTTTAAAAACTGATGATTTTCTTAAATTTTACGGAAATAATGAAAATTATGAACGAAAACAATGTTTATTCAGACTCTTATTTTTATAGAAAAAAAATTATCTCTTTATTTTTTCAAATGTCATAAAATGAAATAGGGATGGGGAGACCTCGTAAAAATATTTCCCCTAATATATTTTAGGAAAACTCTATTTTAAATATAATTTCACCAATAGGTGAATAAGTATCGAAATCTTTGTGAAAATTTGACTCTTAATTGATTTTCATAGAACTTTTGAAAAATTCCTGTAGTCGTAACTTGTTTTTGGCTACGTTAAACTTCAATTGATTTAATGGTGCGAAAATGTAAACATTGTTTTCGTTCATGATTTTAATTATTTCCGTAAGCTGAATTTTCAAAAAGTCATCATGAGTTTTTGTTTTTATGTTTCTTCTTTTGAATGGTCCAAAAGTTTTGATGATTATATCAACCTTTATTCAAGTTTCATTGTGTTAAATATGGGGGGGGGGTAAACTTTACACGTCAGATTGGACGTCTCTAAAGTCCTGCAACAGAGTTAGAATATAACAACAAAGATGACAGTCTTGTTGAAATCTAATAATCGAAACATACATAAAAAAGAGTTGAACTTTCATATGTTTTTTAATAAATGATTCTATCATTTATACATCGTAAGTTATTAGGTTTTCAATTTTAAGTCTGCTGCAAGACTTTAGAACACCCTGTGTTTCAAAAACTTCCTAGTGCTTTGCCTGAGCCCCCTAAACCAAGAAGATGTCCCACAAACCAAAGGAATGATAACAACATCAACTAGGGACCTGGCCTCATCCAATGTCACTCCGGCCCCTAAGCCAATGCCGACGAAAATACCCCGTATCTTGTCCAGGTTGCTCTCCTGTAATCGGCCTGGCCGAAAGGAACTAATTTCCCCTCAAAGGTCACTACGCCAGCGCAAATGGGGGGGGGGGGGTTAGAATAATCATACTAAGTTCCAATTACCGTCGAATTGATAAGACAAGGCAACAAGAAGTCGTAACTCAAAACGGATCTAACCTTGTTGCAATCCTACTGCAGAATGCCAGAGCATTTATGAAGCCTCATAACATCATAGAAACCAAGCAGCCAATCAGGACCCAAAGAATGAAATCACCTAAATACATGAATGAACTATTCTTGAGTTCCATAAGTACCAGTTGTTTGGGGTACTAGTTCAGTTGTGCTTAGCCAGTTGCTGTTGTCCAAACCTACAGTATACTGACTGACTGACTGACTTCAACACCTGGAATGGGATCTCGTGACGTAGTGGCTAATGTGCTAGACTGCAACATCATAGTGAGTTTGAACTCCAGTCGTGCAATATTGTTCACTTTTTGACTAATATCCTTGGGAAAGGTATGAACCCACTCTTCCCTCCAGAAACTCTTAAACAACTACACAAAAATGTGAATATAAATGTACAATGAATACAATTCCCTAACCTCGAGGCATTAAATAATCCTAGATGGGTTTGCATGCCGTAAAAATCAATCAGTTATTTGAAATGTGCACACTTGATGATTGTACGACAAATTTATTAAGTGTGCAGTCCCAACAAATACTTTCTGTTTTTTTTTTTGTTTTATACCAAAAATAATCCAACAGAAAGTATTTGTTTGGACTGCACACTTAATAGATTTAACACGCTGCAATCCACCACTTAAATTTATAGACTATGTGAGGTCATGTAGTTTAAACCTCAGCCAATCACCAATCCCGCCTACCGAATACGTGGTTGGTTAACTACTTAATCGGCTGATATTGACAGGCATCCACTTTGCACTCATTGACGAACGACCTGCCAGACTGAGGAGCACCAAGAAACAGCCAAAGGATCATACCCAATATTAAGGCACACTAAGGAGGAACACAAGGATTCTTCACATAGGGTCACACTCTGCTTAACACAAAGGATCTCCGCTGGACAGTGCTCTTTCTTGAACCCCTAAGGATGGCCACACAAATCTTAACACTTTCTTATATGATCAACCGTTTGATTGTCTCCAAGTGCTCCAATTACAATTAGTACGACCTTTATCTTCATGTTACACTGCTTTTTCAGCTCTCTGGCTAGGTCCAAGTATTTGTCTATCTTTTCGTTTTCTTACATGTTCACTTTGTGATCCGCCAGGATTGTAAAATCCACTAGATGACAAGTTCTCTTCTTCTTCTTGATCAACACTAGGTCCGGTCTCCTAGGCGGGATTAGGTGATCTGTCTGTATCTCAAAGTCCCAGAGAATTTTATGCGTTTAATTCTCTATGAGAGATTCCGGTTTGTGCATATAGTATTTAGTAGGATGGTGAAAATGGAATTTCTTGCACAATTCCCAATGGATCACCTTTCCTGCCCAGTCGTGCCTAGTCTTGTACTCTCTTGGTGCTAGTTTGCTGCACTCACTTATTATATGATAAACCGTTTTTTTTTCTCCACACATTCTACACTTTTTATTCCGTTGTGTCTTATCTATTTTTGCATTGATATAGTTTGTTCTTATGGCATTTTCTTGTGCTGCAATTATCATAAATTCAGTTTCTCTTTTTAGGTTTCCCTTTCTTAGCCATGTCCAGGTCTTCTCATGTGCAGTTTGTCGCTTGAAGTATCCATATAAATGTTTTTCTTCCCATTTTTGTTTTCTAGTTTTTGTTGCATTTCTGTATGTCCATGTGTTGCAATTGCCTCTTCTTTTTTTCCTGCTACAATTAGTCTTTCCTTACTTTCATTAGTGTATTATTGAAGTGCTCAAATTGTCACAACTACACAATCTTCAATGTTGGCGAGAACCCTTCCCCTTATTTTCTTGGCACATATAGTTCGGTCTATGTCGTCTCTCGAGTGTAATGCCTTATGCATTGTCATAAGTGTAGTGAGAGAAGAGACTTACCTCGTGCAAAACGGGCAAGGACTTGCTTTGCATGCAAGTCCACCGGAACTGAACGGTGAAAGAGGAGTATGTGTAGGCAGGAAGGCAACGTCAGAAAGTTAGAGAGGAGAAGGAGAAGCCTCTTTATAGAAGCGCCTGAGGCATTGTGGGTAGAAGTTAGAAATAAAACGTCGGCTTCTCTGAGAGGGAGAGTGAACGTGGATTCAGTCGATAGACTAGAGCGAGCAAAGAGTGTTAGAGACAATAAGTTTCCTTGTCCTCTCGTGTCCATTTTAAGAATGGTCCAAAGTATCTTACAAGAGGGACAGCCCAGGCATTTATTCCCTTGATGAGATTTCTGCTGCAGAGTTTGGTTTCTAGTTCTTTTGAGGTATTTTTTTCTTACCTTTTCTTTCGTTTCTATTTGTTTGATGATGGCGTCCGCTACCAATATTACCAAGAATTTGTACTATTATTACTATTGCTGTTTTTGTTTTTGGTGTTGTTATTATTATTATTATTATTATTATTATTATTACTAGCAAATATATGCACCCTCCGGGCGCAAGTATTTAACTTTTAATGTAATAAAATATTGTAATAAATTAGAAAGGCTAATGAAACTAAATAAGAATACAGATAAAAAGATTTGAAACAGAGAGAGTATAATAAAAGATTTGAAACAGAGGGAGTATAATAAAAAATGGAACAACTGAAACTTACTCTTCCATCACTCTCGTCTTTCATTGTTATTTTTTCTAATTTAAGTATTAGTTTAAGAGGAAGTAAAGAATAAAATGACAGTTATTTTATCTTGTTACTGGATTTCATTTAAGATTCATTGAAGAGATTTTTGCTTATATTCATTAAAATAAAACCAAACAGTTAGAAATCAATAATACTAAGCACATATTTATCAAATTCGATTTTTTAATATTAATATGCAAATTAGCCTTCCCGTTCACACTGTAAACCGCTATTTTGTTGTATATATAAATATAATTGCATGTTGTCAGTATGTAGACATAGTTAACAGTATTAATTGTAAGACAATTTTATTAATAATTGAGGTTTAGATAAAAATACAATCATGGAGCATGTGATGTCAATAACTAAGAGAATTGTGGCTTGAGTAGGAATATAGTTTCGGTTACAGACAGAAAAACACACAATCTCCATTATAATAAGATTATTATTATTGTTGTTGTTGTTGTTGTTTTTTTGTTGTTATTATTATTCACTGGAGGCTGAGTGACAGCAAGACACCTCAGGTCTCCAGGACTCTTCTCAGTATTCTAGTCGATCTTAACAGTGCTGTAGTTTGGATGGTCTCGATTCTTCCTCTGATTTTCAATTCACCCAAATTCTTTCCCAGATTTTTGGGGACCGTTCCAAGGGTCCTAATTACAATTGGCACGACCTTCTGTTGTTGTTGTCGTTGTTGTTGTTGTTGCTGGTATTATTATTATTATCATTATTATTATTATTATTATTATTATTATTGTTGTTATTGTCGTTATTATTATTGTTATTATTATCATCGTTGTGGCTGTTATTATTATTATTATTATTATTATTATTATTATTATTATTATTATTATTATTTTTTCACTCCTTTTGAGTTTTTCACATCAGCGTTAGCTGATGGTATTTTACTGGAGTCTGAGTGACAACAAGTCTCCTCAGGTCTCCAGGACTCTTCTAAGTATTCTAGCCGATTGCAGCAGTGCAGTAGTCTGGATGGTCTCAATTCTTCCTGATTTCTAGATCCTCCAGTCTTTTTTCCAAGTTTATTGATACCGTTCCAAGTGCAACAACTACAATTGGTATCACTTTCACTCTCATATTCCACAGCTTTTTTTTCTCTAGCGAGGTCCTGGTATCTATCCATCTTTTCATTTTCCTTCATCTTCACCCTGTGATCTGCTGGGACCGCAAAGTCCACCAGTTGACACGTTCTCTTTTTTTTTCTTAATCAACAGTAGGTCTGGTCTCCTGGCTGGGATAGGGTGATCCGTCTTTATCTCGAAGTCCCAGAGAATTTTAGGCGTTTCATTCTCAAGAACAGATTCTGGTCTATGCATATACCATTTTGTTGTATGGTCAAAGTTTAATTTTTTGCATAATTCTCAGTGGACCACCTTCCCAACCCAGTCGTGCCTATCTTTGTATTCCCATTGTGCTAGTTTGCTACATTCACTTAATACATGGTTTACAGTCTCATCTCTGTCACCGCACAGTCTACATTTACTGTTTTGTTGGGTCTTATCAATTTTGCTTTGATATAATTTGTTCTTATGGCATTATTTTGTGCAGCAATTATTAGTGATTCAGTTTCTCTCTTGAGGTTTCCTCTTCTTAACCATGCCCAGGTCTTTTTATGTGCAACCTCTTCGATTTGTCGTTTGAAATGTCCATATAATTGTTTTTCTTCCCATCTTTGTTTTCTAGTTTTTGTTATTTTTCTGTTGGTCTATACATTACATTTGCTGTTGTTGGTTGCTATACGTAATCTTTCTTTGCTCTTTTTTGTGTACTATTCGAGTCCTTGGATGGTGGCCTCTACACAGTCCTCTATGTTGGCAAGACCCCTTCCACCTTCTTTTCTTGATACATATAACCTATCTTTATCATCTCTAGGGTGTAGAGCCTTGTGCATAGTCATTAATTTCCTAGTCCTTTGATCTATCTGCCTGAGTTCTTTATTATTATTATTGTTATTGTTATTATTATTGTTATTATTATCGTTGTTATTATTATCATTATTATTATTATTATTATTATTATTATATTATTATCATTCATTATTATTTATTTTATTGTTGTTGTTTTTGTTATTGTGTATAGATGATATGATAATTATCGTTGTTGCTATTATGTATTATTATTATTATTATTTATATCATTATTGATATTGATCATGGACAAGGCAATTTCACCGATAGTGTTGCATAGTGGCCAGAACTTATGTGCTAACTTTAGAAACGAATTTTCTGAGGAAATAAATAAAATGAAAAAGTAATGTTTATCAAATCTTATCGGATCAGTCCCATTTCCGATGAATATCAAATTAGATCCAAGGAAAACACAAAAAGAGAGGAGGGGGAGGAAGAGGAGGGGAGAGGAGGAGGGGATGGAGGAGGGAGGGCGGAGGAAAGATGGAAAGCATTAGACAAATAATTTAAATCAGGAATTCTTTTGCGTAGAATGAATTTATACACTTGTAGTTATTCTTGCCAATTCAGACTAAGCGCGAAATATTAACGGAAAACAACAATGTGCCGACTTTGTTAAGCACAGCAAGGGCACGCAATCCTGAATATTTTGATAATTGTTAAATTTATTGATCTGAAGATTTTAAAAACGAAGTACAGAAAGAATGAAAAAGAAAGAAAGCAAAGAAAGAAAGAAACAAACAAACAAAGAACAAGTAACGAATGTTTGAAAGAAAGAAAGAAAGAAAAGAAAGAAAGAAAGAAAGAAAGAAAGAAAAAGGATGCAATGAAAGAAAGAAGTCGATGTTGAAAGATAGGGAAGAAGAAGTAAAGAAAGAAAAGATGAAAGAATGCTGAAGAGAAGACACGAAAAAAGAAGAAAGATGGTGAAAGAAAGAAGAAAGAAGAAGAAAGAAGAAAGAAGGGATGGATGAAAGAAGAAAGAAAGAAAGAAAGATTGTGAAAGAAAAGAAAGAAGAAAAGAAAGGATGGTGAAAGAAAGAAAGAAAGAAAGAAAAGAACAAGAAAGGATTTGAAAAGAAAGAAAGAAAGAAAAAAGAAAGAAGAAAGAAAAGAAAGAAGAAAGAAAGAAAGAAAGAAAAAGAAAGAAAGAATGTTTGAAAGAAAGAAACCAGGAAAAAGAAAGGAAAGGGTGGTGAAAGAAAGAAAGAAAGAAAGGATCGTGAAAGAAAGAAAGAAAGAAAGAAAGGATAAGTAAAAGAAGAGAAGGAAAGAAAGGAAAGGATTTTGAGAGAAAGAAGAAAGAAAGTAAGAAGAAAAGAAGAAAGAAAGAACAGAAAGAAAGAAAAAGAAGATGTTGAAAGAAAGAAAGAAGAGAAAGAATTATATTTCAATCTTATACGGTACTTTCTTTTAGTATATGTATGTGAATGATGTGCGTGGCATGTGTGTGTTGTGTGTGAGTGTGAGATTGTGAGTAAGTGTGTGTGTGTGGTGTGTTGTTGTGTGTGTGTGTGTGTGCGCACGCGGCGCATGTGTATGTGAGTGAGTGAGTGTGTGTGTGTGCATGCATGAACGTGTATCGTGCGTGTGAGTTGTGTTGTTTCTGTGTGTGTGCATATGTGTGTAATTTGTGTTGTGAGTGAATATATGTTGTAGTTTTGAAGAAGTGTTTAAAAAAAATGAGGGGGTTTTTTTTGTTTTGTTTTGTTTTTTTTTAAGAATATTTAATGCCGAAGCGTGTTGTTGTATCATCTCTTGATGGGTATTCAAATTGTCTTTCACTCATTTTTAAAAACAACAATTTTCTTCTATTTAACCCATCAGATGGGACCTAACAGGTATACCACTACATCAGAGTAAACCTGGGAATAATGGTGACGAAGGTGTACTCCACACTCCACAGAGCTCCAAATTGACTTCACCATCAGAGAGAGTTTAACGTCATACGCCTGGATACTAGACCCACAGCTACCACCATTACAATAAGCACAATATATGATAAAAAAGGGTCAGGAAGCTTGCCAATAGGGCAATAGTTGCTGGATAATCATATAGGTGCTGAGGGCTTTTACTTTGAGTGAAGTCATGTGCCCCTTCTTTAGCATCAAGTTTGGAGGGCGCGAGGATCGAACTCGGGGCTAGTCAGCGAATAATAGATCTGCGAGACTAGCTTGCCAGCCATCATGATGGCACTCTCTGATTTGAAAGAGTTGTAGAGATTTGATGGTATTATTATATTTGGTTGGAAGGCTTATTGTGGCCTTCCCATAATGGGTACATAAAAGTACCAGCCATATTCCGACAAAGGGAGTTGAGAAGTGTAACAGCACAGACTTTATTACATGAGTACATGGAGAAACATTTATACAGAAATACGTATACAAGTAGAAGACATACAAAGAAGATATAATAAATAACACATACATGTGATACGGTACAATATAGAAGTATACAGAGATACATAGATGTACTAAAAATGAGTTATGGAGAGTCATAAAGTAATGTCACTACTTAGGTCGTGTTAGGGGACGAAGCCCCCCCCCATGTAAGGGTGTAGATATAAACGTCTAACCCATATGTGTGTGGTTTACAGTCCCGGAGAGAAGTAATTGTTTTACTTTCGAAGTTTCTTCCGGACATACAGATACACACAACTTCCCTTTATATATGTATAGATAGATGGTGTGAAAAGGTCGTTCTTTTAAATGAATATATAAGATCAGACGCACACTTAATCTTACGTAGTCCTGTTGGCTGGCGATCATTAAGGATGGAATCCTGGTGGCTGAGTAGTCCATGACATGCAACACTCAACTTTGGCCTTTACTTAGGCTAGATCGGCAGTCGGAGAGGCCCCCTTCAATTGTTACATAATTCGTGGGTTGCCTACGAATTATGACTGTAAGTGTTATATTCAAATTTGGCGCTACCTTGATTAAATAGCTATGGACGCCAAGCGGTCAAAACCTGAAAAACAAGGGAAGATAACTCTTCCGGACCAAACGGGCAGACAAACGCTTCAAAATAAAATGAATAAAACAAAAACCTCTTTGGCATAAAATAATCCAAGGGGTAGGGGGAGATAATGTCAAATCATCCAACCAACCAACTAACCAGCCAAGCCTCGATCTAAATTTATCTTTCGTTTTTGTAAATCTAGTGAAGTTTAAAATATCAGTTTCTGAGATTTACCTTCCTTCTTTTTCTCCTATGAAATAAAATAGAATCAAATAAATGATTCTACGTTGCCACTGACGTCACATCCGTTTGTCCCCTGCCATTGCAAATTATCGTGTATAAATTATAACGCATATTATAGTTATAATATCTCTTTCTTTACGCCATCAAAGATAATTAAGACGGCTTCTCACCGAGAAAAGGACGTTAAACCCAACATTCCAGTTCACCCACGGACATTTTTATCTATTGCAATTCAACCAAAAAGTAATTATTTTAAGTTAACACAGTTGGTGTGAAATTAAAAAAACAACAACACCCACACAAATACTAAACAGTTCTGTCGGCTAGGGCTTTAGAATACACCGACTGCCGTTACAATTCATGAGAGGTTATGAATTGTGAACAAACATGTAGCTAAGAATTTAAATTAAAATGGAAAATTACCGGTGACGGTTATGACCTTTTGATCCCTTGAAAACGCGCCATGATAGACACGTGATAGTCAGAGTTACTTAGATGCGACCAAGCTTTGGAAAGAGAAAGACGTGATTGTCTTATCTCCGGTGTCCAATCTCAATCTCCGCAGTGGAAGCAATCAATAAATATGGGCTAATAAAAACTTGATCACGAAAAACCCGAGTCTTGTTAATTAATTATTAAAAACGAGCAATGCCCAGCCTTGCCGCCAGGGTTTGCCACTAGAGGGCGTACACACCCTGGATATTTAAACTCAGCCCGGGAAAACTCTTTCTCTCTTTCATCTAGCATCCACAAAGACGCACTAGACAAGTGGTGTCTGTCAGTTAAGGCTTAAGGGGCCTTGTCCCCCCCCCCAACTATGGGATTGTGCCCGTGTATGTATGCAGCCCTTTCTACACCCTAGGGCTCCACTGAAGTTACACGCATCTTTACCGTGTACCTGTACACGATAGATGTTCTATACAGTAAGTGATTCTTCTATTCTCTACTTAGTAGCCTCAAGATTATCTACAAATACACTTTCCCTTAGGACCTTCGTCCTAGCTGTTTTGTATTTGTATTGTTGTTAAATGTTGCTCAGACAATAAAGTCTATATTTGTTATATGTATATTGAAAGTTGTAGTGTAAATGTAGGGATTAAAGTAGAACTAAAATAAAACATATACACTTATCTGGCACCTAAAAAGATGCAATAGACTAGTTGTGTCTCTGCCTACTAAGGCTTGTGGGGGACAAGGCACCCCCAACTATGACTTATACACGTGTACGTACACAGCCTGTTTCTACACTCTATGGCTCTACTGAAGTTACACGCACCAGTTGAGTCTTTTCCGTGTACCTGTTACACGACAGCTATTTTTATACAGTAAGTGCCTACTTCTATTCTCCATTTAGTAGCCTCAAGATTATCTACAAATACACTTTTCCTTATGATATATAATAGTATATCTCTAAAGCGTATGGTTTGCAAAGAAGAATAATGGACGAGATGGTTTGGATTAAAATCGTTTATTATAATAAACAGGGGTTGAAAACGTTGTTGTTGTCGTCAGAAGTATTAGTAGTAAACTCTGGAATGGCCGAGTGGAGTAAGTCAGGAATATCTCAGTGGCCTGGTAGCACGAGTGGAGTAAGTCAGGAATGGCCCTGGGGTCGTGAGGTGCAGTGAGGTGTGGGTATCGTATGATTATACGTCAGGAATCTCTCTGTGGCCGGTCAGTTGTATTGGATAGTGATGTAGTCAGATGGACCCGTGATGGTCAGTAGTAGATTCGTGTCGGTAGGGTGCCGATGTAAGTTGATATGGTCACTTGGTGTGGGTAAGTCAGGAAGGACCCAGTGGCCTAGTGAGTTGTAGTGGATAGTGCCGTGGTGGTCAGGGAAGGTAAGGGTATCGTGCCGGCTGTGGTGTTAAGTCGTCAGTTGGTGAACTGGTGATATAGAGTTTCGTAGCAGCTCACTCGTCCCCTTAAGAGGTTAAGGGTAGGCGGTTGGTAAGGGGTTTCTGTTGTCGGCTTCCCCTTGTTTGATCTGTCCTGATGCCCGGGTGCCTCTGCCGTCCTGCCTGGCGTGGGGGCCCTCCGTCAACTGCCTGGCCCTCGAAATGCCAGACTTATATAGTGACGAGATAGGCTCCAGATAGGGCTTTTGAGCGTTTAGCGGGAAGATTTTTCATTGGTTGAAAAACATTAATTAGAGTGTATTTTTCTTGTTTATCAATATTGTACTTTCGACCGGAAGTTATTTCTGAGTCTATGCGCAGAACTGCGTCACTTTGGTCACTTTGTTTTAGGGTACCGTTGGGTTAACTTCCGCTGGTAGGCGTCCGTGACTTATGTTTTGTTAGTGAGTGGATATATTGTGTGTAAGGATTGTGAATTATAAGAGATATCTTATTTCTGATATAACACTTAGGACCTTCGTCCTACCTGTTT
This sequence comes from Doryteuthis pealeii, assembly GCA_023376005.1. NCBI lineage: Eukaryota > Metazoa > Mollusca > Cephalopoda > Myopsida > Loliginidae > Doryteuthis > Doryteuthis pealeii. The sequence goes on from CM042173.1 coordinate 42,756,226, forward strand.
TGTATTTGTATTGCTGCTAAATGTTGCTCAGACAATAAAGTCTGTATTTTGTTATCTACCTCTTTGTCGGAATTTGTTGTATATGACACGTATGTATATTCACCCACGTTAGGAAGCATTCTTGGTGCCTCCTAACGTATCATAAGAAGTGGTCATAGTTAAAACAACATTTAAACCTTATAGTATGAACTAGCAGCGGCTACCCGGCGTCGCCTGGGTAGAGGGAGACTTTTTAAGTTAGTCCCGCAGATCCATTATCACTGAATCGTAAGTTGAATCCTCGTGGGATGCCCCATTTAAATCTCCTATGTAAAAAAAAATAGACCTTGCATTCATCCAGCTACTCTGAAAATAAATGTTGATGGCTACTATCTAGAATATTAAATGAAAAAAATCCATGCTGTTATCATTTAAATTTTATTTTTTTAATTATCTTCACGAATATAAATGAAATCTCTATTATTTTTGCTCAAAAACCAAGCCCTGGTGATATTTAATGTGTGTATATATTTACTTTGTCGATAATTGTTTTACTTTCGAAGTTTCCTCCGGACATACAGATACACACAACTGCCCGTTATATATGTATAGATTGTTTTTAAGTTGTTTATTTTCATTATTATTCATGTTTGAATTTTTTCTTTCTTTTTTTTCGTTTTTCTGTATATAAGAGTTTCTTCCGGACATACAGATACACACAACTTCCCTTTATATATGTATAGATAGATGATGTGAAAAAGTCGTTCTTTTAAATGAATATATAAGATCAGACGCACACTTAATCTTACGTAGTCCTGTCGGCTGGCGATCATTAAGGATGGAATCCTGGTGACTGAGTAGTCCATGACATGCAACACTCAACTTTGGCCCTTACTTAGGCTAGATAAGCAGTCGGAGAGGCCCCCTTCAATTGTTACATAATTCGTGGGTTGCCTACGAATTATGACTGTAAGTGTAATAAAATTTGAATAACGGTATGGTAACTGGAAATTTACCATTAACCGTTGTAAAAGTTATTGACAGCAGTTCACCTTTCACTGACCTAGCCGTTGATTTCTGATTGGCTGAAGGCAAACTTAGAGTTAGTCAGATTTTGGCGATCAATCGGAAAGAGCAGACGCAGATCGTCTGTTACGAAGTATGCCATCTTCTCACCGCGCGGTTAAAACCCTTTTGGGTTTCAGTTTTAATAACGACGTATTGGAAAACTAAACAAAGACTTGCTTCATTATTAAAAACAAAGAAATAATCACAGACAACCGCAGCCCAGCTGAATCGACCAGAGGAAGAAATATCAACCCCAAAGGAAGATGGCCAGCGTCGAAATAGACCCACTTAAGACCCCCCTCTCTCTCTCTCTTCTCTCTCTCTCTCTCTCTCTCTCTCTCTTGCACGCGCGCCATTTATATAACCGGCTCAGTAATCAATCGGCTCGTCCCGTCAAGCCCTAGCACCTATATTATTGTTCCGACCCTATGCCCTTATGGCAAGCCACAGCCCCTTGTATCATATATGTGCTACAAGGCGATGGCGGTGAGTCTTAGTATCCTGGGTATGACGTTGATGGTGAAGTTCCAATTCTAGAACTCTGTGGAGTCTTCATAACTATTACTTCCAAGTTCACGGAATGGTAGTATTTGTTAGGGTCTCATCTATGAGTTAAATAGAAGGAAAATGTGTTTAAATATATTTTTTTAATTTGAGTTTTAAAAGATTTGACTACCTATAAAGCATAGATAGAACAAATTTATGTCTTCGGCATAAAATAACCCAACAAGGATTTACATGCCGTAAAATCCAACAAACCAAACGATTGCTAAAAATTCTTATTCTCTACCCTATCGAAGCTTTTAATTTTAATAATCATAGCACATGATCATGTCGTATTATACTTCGGGTCTGCATATGGTGCATCTGAGAGCCAGAACTAGAGCCTATTTTAAATCTGTTCACTACCCTATCGAAGCTTTTACTTTTGATAATCATAGCACATGATCATGGCGTATTATATTTCGGGTCTGCATATGGTGCATCTGAGAGCCAGAACTAGATGCCTATTTTAAATCTGTTCACTACCCTATCGAAGCTTTTACTTTTGATAATCATAGCACATGATCATGGCGTATTATATTTCGGGTCTGCATATGGTGCATCTGAGAGCCAGAACTAGATGCCTATTTTAAATCTGTTCACTACCCTATCGAAGCTTTTACTTTTGATAATCATAGCACATGATCATGGCGTATTATATTCGGGTCTGCATATGGTGCATCTGAGAGCCAGAACTAGAGGCCTATTTTAAATCTGTTCACTTCATATCTTTGCTTAGTAAACCCTTTTCCCTTGTCGTACTATACTCCAGGCCTGCTTATGGCACAACTTAGAGCCAGGCCTCCAGCCTATTTTAAATCTGTTCACATATCTTTGTTTAGTAAACCCTTTTTACCATGGCGTACTTACTCCAGGCCTGCTCATGGTGCAACTGAGAGTCAGAACTAGAGGCCAATTTTAAATCTATTCACCTCATATCTTTGCTTAATAAACCCTTTTTACCATGATGTACTATACCCCAGGCCTGCTCATGGTGCAACTGAGAGCCAGAACTGGATGCCTATTTTAAATCTATTCACCTCATATCTTTGCTTAGTAAACCCTTTTTCCCATGGTGTACCATACCCCAGGCCTGCTCATGGTGCAACTGAGAGTCAGAACTGGAGGCCTATTTTAAATCTATTCACCTCATATCTTTGCTTAATAAACCCTTTTTCCCATGGCGTACCATACCCCAGGCCTGCTCATGGTGCAACTGAGAGCCAGAACTGGAGGCCTATTTTAAATCTATTCACCTCATATCTTTGCTTAATAAACCCTTTTTCCCATGGCGTACCATACCCCAGACCTGCTCATGGTGCAACTGAGAGCCAGAACTGAAGGCCTATTTTAAATCTGTTCACCTCATATCTTTGCTTAATAAACCCTTTTTCCCATTGCGTACCATACCCCAGGCCTGCTCATGGTGTAACTGAGAGCCAGAACTGGATGCCTATTTTAAATCTATTCACCTCATATCATTGCTTAGTAAACCCTTTTCTCATGGTGTACCATACCCCAGGCCTGCTCATGGCACAACTAAGAGCCAGAACTGGATGCCTATTTTAATCATTCCTTGATCCAATAAGAGCAGGAGATTTTACTTTCTGTTTCAGTTTGAACTAGCTACTCCAGTGTTGTTTTCTTATGAAATTTAAAGAATTTTTTACTTACATTTGGAATATCATTTATCATTTGAATAAAATGTTTATTGAGACCTGTAAATAGTGTGAATGTTTCTGTTTCAACATTAGATCATACCTTTTACCAGAAATCTTAATTATCTCTTTGTTTTGTTTAATACTTATCAGTATCCACAATGATATTAAATATTTTCATTTATTTAACTTTCAAGACATCTTATTATCCCCAGGGATTGGTCAAATTGTCATTATAAGTATTTAAAAAAATAGTTAACTTGATTTTCAATAGGCCTTCAGTTCTGGCTCTCAGTTGCATCATGCGCAGGCCTGGGGTATGGTACACTATGGGGAAAAGGGTTTATTAGGCAAAGATATGAGGTGAACAGATTTAAAATAGGCCTCCAGTTCTGGCTCTCAGTTGCATCATGCGCAGGCCTGATGTATGGTACGCAATGGGAAAAAGGGTTTATTAAGCAAAGATATGAGGTGAACAGATTTAAAATAGGCCTCCAGTTCTGGCTCTCAGTTGCATCATGCGCAGGCCTGGGGTATGGTACACTATGGGAAAAAGGGTTATTAAGCAAAGATATGAGGTGAATAGATTTAAAAATGGCCTCCAGTTCTGGCTCTCAGTTGCATCATGCGCAGGCCTGGGGTATGGTACACTATGGGAAAAGGGTTTATTAGGCAAAGATATGAGGTGAACAGATTTAAAATAGGCCTCCAGTTCTGGCTCTCAGTTGCACTATGAGCAGGCCTGGGGTATGGTACACCATGGGAAAAAGGGTTTATTAAGCAAAGATATGAGGTGAACAGATTTAAAATAGGCCTCCAGTTCTGGCTCTCAGTTGCATCATGCGCAGGCCTGATGTATGGTACGCAATGGGAAAAAGGGTTTATTAAGCAAAGATATGAGGTGAACAGATTTAAAATAGGCCTTCAGTTCTGGCTCTCAGTTGCACTATGAGCAGGCCTGGGGTATGGTACACCATGGGAAAAAGGGTTTATTAAGCAAAGATATGAGGTGAACAGATTTAAAATAGGCCTCCAGTTCTGGCACTCATTTGCATCATGCGCAGGGCTGAGGTATGGTACGCAATGGGAAAAAGAGTTTATTAAGCAAAGATATGAGGTGAACAGATTTAAAATAGGCCTCCAGTTCTGGCTCTCAGTTGCATCATGCGCAGGCCTGATGTATGGTACGTAATAGGAAAAAGGGTTTATTAGGCAAAGATATGAGGTGAACAGATTTAAAATAGGCCTCCAGTTCTGGCTCTCAGTTGCACATTGAGCAGGCCTGGAGTATGCCATGCACAAGATCCAAACATTTTTAGATTTGCCTACATTTACTCTTTCAAATCAAAGCGTTCCGGGTTGCTGTAATGGTTGGCAAGTTAGTCTTGCAGATCCGTTACTACTGAATAGCGAGTTCGATCCTGGATAGATGACCCATACCTGCAACCTTATGTCACATCCTGCCCGTAGCAAACGGGTTGAGTGAATACCATAGGGCGTCCCATCGTGGTATAATGGTTAGCAAGTTAGTCTTGCAGATCCGTTACTACTGAATAGTGAGCTTGACCCTCGTTGAATGCTCCATACTTGCAACCTTGTGTCAAATCCTGTCCGTGACGAACGGGTTGGGCAAAAACCATAAGGCGTCTCATCGAGGTATAATGGTTAGCAACCTAGTCTCGCAGAGGATCGAACTCGCTGGATGTTCCATAGTTGCGACCTTATGTCACATCCTACCCATGGCGAATGGGTTTGAGTAAATACCATTGGGCGTCCCATCTATATCTATACATATATAAAGGGCAGTTGTGTGTATCTGTATGTCCGGAGGAAATTTCGAAAATAAAACAATTAACGACAAAGTACATGTATATATACACATTAAATATCAACAGGGCTTGGTTTTTTGAGCAAAAATATTGAAGATTTGATTTATATTCGTGAAGATAATTTTAAAAAATAAAATTGAAATGATAACAACATGGATTTTTTTTTTTTGCATTTAGTATTTTAAATTAATTTTTTAAATTTTTAAATTTTTCTTTACAGAGTGGCTGGATCAACGCAAGGTCTTTTTTACATAGAGATTTTAATGGGGGCCTCCTGCAAGGATCCAACCCGTGATTCAACAATAATGGATCTACGTGACTACCTTTTTACCCACCTCCTCTACCTAGGCGACGCCGGGTAGCCGCTTCTAGTCGTGATATAATGGTTAACAAGCTAATCGCACATATCCATTATTACTGAAATGTGCCACATCCTACCCTTGACAGATTGGCGGGCTTTTTTCCCCAAGATGAAAACTAATCGATTCAGATCAGAGTTAGGTCCCTTTAATTTTTGTACTCTCAAGAAGAAAGAGTGTGATAACAAGTCTTAACTCTTATGTTACGGTGTTGTATATCGAATGCCGAACCCGGCCTAGTGGAAGGTCGGGAAAATACGAATTTCAAGTGGAATCTCATACGTAAGTCGAGGGTTTGTCACGCAGCTTCCGGCTTCTTTACAAGGCGGAAGTGTTAATTTAGTTACTTTCATCTGTGGCGAGAATTTTCTCTTGAATACGGACAATGCAGTGCAGACATAACTGATTGAGTAGACGCAGCGTCTGTATTCTCTTCAAGTCTCGCAACGAAGACAACGAATAGATTTTAATGTAAGTTACTTTGCAATAAAAAGGATCTAAGCGTCAAACAGACGACAAGACAAATTGTTCAGTCTTATAGAAATGGCAGACAATTTGGAGTGCAAATGTGTACATTTTTCCCGCCTCTACAAGCAGACATATTGGAAGAAAGTTATCCTCCATTTTTTATCTTATCTTTATTTAATCATTTTGTTTTTCTTATGTAGGTAAATCTTTTAAAAAAATCGATTAACAAGTAGAAATAACTGTATTTTTATTATTTACTTCCTATTTTAACTAAATAGTTAAATAGCAATGAAAGACGGATAAGTTTCAGTTGTTCTATTTTCTATTATGCCCCCTCTCCGTTTAAAATAGTTTTATCTGCATTCTTATTTAGTTTCATTATTTTTTCTAAATTAATATAATATTTTATTACATTAAAAATCAGATACTTGCACCTAGAGGGTGCATATATTTGCTAGTACCGTTAATAAATTTCCATAAGACATATGTCGGAGGACACGAGGTTGACACAGAAAAGGCAACATGCGAACAAAATAGTAAATTTTCAATTCAGGCGTAAGGGTTTATTTCTAGCTCGCTATCGTGAGTTGTCCAGTAGAGAGAGAAAGACTGACTAACCATGACTACTAATATGCCACTTCATTCTCACTATTTTCAGCATCTCTGGACGACCTTAGCTCAGCTTCTCCAGGAACCCAACTTAAAATCGACTTCCTTCTCAGTCGGCCGATTGGCTCCTACTGACTTCCGAAACCCGATTTGCTCCCTTACTTCCGCTTGGGGTTTCGAGATGAGGAACATCTCTGTTTCCAGTTCTTCCGGTGTTTTTACACTTGCGCAGAAAATCTGGAACTTCCGGTTCTTATCTAGTTATTTTAATTGCCAATAGTCATTCACCCGTGACTGGCTGACCTAGAACGGGTGCTCTGACCTGTCTCACTTAGGGTTCAATTTTCAACCGGTCACTCGCAGACTCTCTGGCTGCTAAAACATTGTGTTCTTTCTCTTTTTTTCTCTCTCTCTTTCTTTTCCCCAGAAATTTGACTAATTTTTTTTTATTCGATTTGATTTTTTTAATAATTAATTTAATTTCGTTACAGAACTCTAATATTAAAAAATATCCTTCTCTTTAACCAATTTGTATTTCTGTTTTCAAAGAATAATATCTTCATTCTTTCTTTCTTCATTTCCTCTTTTTTTCTCTTTTTTTTTTTTTTCAGAGCACAATCAACAGCCACAGGGAAAATACACTCCATTATTTTAAATAAACAATAAAGATTATTTTAATATTTATATTTCACAATAAAAATTGACTCAGGCGGATCTGCTTATTGAAGTCTGTATTTGTGTTTGTTTGCTGGCTTGATTTTTACGGCATGTTAACTCTTGTTGGTTTGGTTAGTTTTGTTTTGTTTTACGGCATATCAACCTCAGTGGGTCATTTAATGCCGATAAAGTTTTGAAATAAATCAATTCTTAATGGATAATACAATTTTTTTATAAATACATTTTTCTATTTAACCCATAGATGGGACCCTAACAGGTATTACCACTCCGGGTCAGGGTGGACCAGGGAGCAATGGTGATGAAGGGGTGCTCCACATTCCCCAAACCTCCAAAACTGGAACCTCACCATCAGATAGAGTTTAACGTCATTCCCAGGACATGTAGACCTACAGCCACCGCCTTCTAGCACCCATATGATAAAAAGGGGTTGGGGCTTGCCATAAGGGCAATAGGGTTGGGAAAATCATATAGGTGCTAGGGCTTGACGTGACCAGCCGATTGATTGGAGGGGGCCTCTCCGACCGCCCGTCTAGCCCAAGATAGGGCCAAAGTTGAGTATTGCATGTCATGAACTGCTCATCCACCTGGGCTCTATTCTTAAACATCACGGGTCGCCAACCACGGCCAACAGATGGCCCCATTTGGAGGAGTCTTACCCCTCTGCAGAGGTACAGTCGGTGTATTCTAACGCCCCACCGACAGGGCGGCAACTCTTGTTGGGTTATTTTATTAATTCTGTATGGGTAATCAATTGTTTTTAAAGTCAATTTTTTAAACTCATTTTTTCTATTTAGCCCATAGATGGGACCCTAACAGATACTATTACTCCGGGTCAGAGTGGACCTGGGAGTAATGGTGATGAAGGGATACTACACATTCCCCATAGCTCCATAATTTGAACTTTACCATCAGAGTTTAACCTCATACCCAGGACATTAAGACCCTCAGCCACGCGTTCTAGAATATATATGATAAAAGGGGTTGGGGCTTGCCATACGGGTAATAGGGCTGAGACAATCATAAGTGCTAGGGCTTGACGTGACTTGCCGATTGATCGGAAGGGGTCCCTCGACCACCCGTCTAGCCTGAATAAGGGCCAAAGTAACGAGTTGCAGGTCATGGACGGCTCAGCTACCAGGATTCCATCTTTAAGCATCACGGGTTGCCACCCATTGCTAACAGGTGGCCCTATTGTGTGTTTGGGGGGTCTTACCCCTCTGCAGAGGTGCAGTCGGTGTATTCTAAAACCCCAACCGACAGGGCTGCTGTATTTTTGCGAGCCTTTTATTAGGGAACGTAGAATTATTTTTGTCCATTCTTTTTTTTATATAATTTTTTTTAATGAAGAAGTGCCAGTGGTGCAATGGTTCGATAACTTAAACCAATGAGATAAGTTCAAATTCAGGTGACGGCATTTTGCGCTCTCTTCCCAATAATGCCCTTAGGAAAGATTAGAAGCGACTAACCGGCGTTGCCTGGGTAGCGGGAGCAAAAAAAAGTTAGTCTCGCACATCCATCATTACTGAATCGTGAGTTGGATCCTCGCAGGATGTCCCATTAAAATCCCTATGTAAAAAGTCCTTGTGTTGATCCGGTCTGGTGGTGTGCCAGAAAAAACGTGCAAAGACACTCTGAAAAGAAATGTCTCCTATTTAAAATATTAAATGCAAAAAAAAAAAAAAATTCTGATACTATCTAAATTTCATTTTTTTAAAATTATCTTTACGGATATAAATCATTATTAAATTCATTATTTTTTGCTCAAAAAGCAAGATCTGGTGATAGTGAATGTGCATATATATTTACTTTGTCGTTAATTGTTTTATTTTCGTATTTTCCTCCGGATATACATACATACATACACACCAACTGACCTTTTTTTATATGTATAGATATGAATCAGTTTCCGTCCTTAACTATAGGGGATTATCCTAGCTGTGTGGGCTCTTGGGTCATGGTGGAGAGGACAAAGAGAAAGACAGAAAGAAAGAGGTGAAATTTTTAAAAAATAGAATTTTTTAAAAAGTTTTCAACAAAGACAAAAAGAAAGAAAGGTAGGTAGAGAGAAAGAAAAGAAAGAAAGATATGAAGAAGAAAGAAAGAAAGAAAGAAAGAAAGAAAGAAAGAAAGAAAGAAAGAGGTGAAATTTTAAAAAATAGAATTTTTAAAAAAGTTTTCAACAAAGACAAAGGGCAAGAAAGAAAGAAAGGTGGGAAGAGAGAAAGAAAAGAAAGAAAGAAAAAAGAAAGAAAGATATGAAGAAGAAAGAAAGAAAACAATAATGAAAGAAAGAAAGAAAGAAAAACAAGAAAGAAAGAAAACAATGAAAAAGAAAGAAAGAAAAAAGAAAAAGAAAGAAAGAAATAAAGAAAGCTAATAACATTTGAAATATACGTCAAGTACCGCCATCTTATATTTCATTAGCATAATTGATAAAATACAATTTATAAAATATTTTGTCGTTAATAAAAACATTGTTATTATGTCTGTCTATACACTTAAGTAAAATTACAGATAATAAAATAAATGTCCATAACCATTTATATCCCAAATGATACAGCGAAATACACGTTTAAAGGTTATACACTTTTGAAAAAAATCTCCAAAAAACTTTTATTTCTTCATTTAGTTTTTACTTAACAAAAATTCTCGTAAAGATGGCGACCGTAAATATGGCGACCGTAATTTTCAACAGATGTCCCTCTAAAAGCCTCTCTTTAAATCCATTAAATGAGAAATTATATTTTCAAAGATCAAACGCAGTTTTATTCATCAAGAGACGCTGTTCCACTGTGCTGATGACTCCCATTGGTGGTAAAACAATGACGAACTTGTACACACTCACATAAACACACACGCTTTGTTTGTTTGTGAAGAAAACAACATAGAAAAACAACGTAGGCTTTTACGTGCAATGTCGTCATATATGAAGGCGGGTGGTGTAATGGTTATTGTCGAAAGAAATGAACTCTGCGATACGAGTTCAAATCCTGGACGAGGCTGTTTGCATTACATATAGCACTTAAATCTTAAATTAGTGGAATAGATCACTAATTAGGAGTGAGCCTATTTTGTAGTGACCACTCCAAGCGGAGTTTAACAGGTTTGAATTTCAGAGTTAGCCTTCTCCTAGACTGGTTGCCTAACCAAGGTTAAAGAGCCCAGTCTGCCCTACTATTTACCCATAACTGGAAGGAGATTAGTTGGATTCATACTTTCCCAAGGGTGAACTGTAGCTTCGTCCAGGATTTGAACTCGGGACAACAAGTTCATTTACCTACGACTCTAACCATTACACCACGGCCTCCAACACTAATACCCTTGAGAACGGTATGCATCCAATTGTTCTCTCTCCAACCATAGGTAAGTAGTAGTGCAGACTGGGTAATTTAACCTTGCTTAGGCAACCAGTCTAGGAGAAGGACAACTCTGAATTAAAACCTGTTAAACCCTGCTTAAGAAATTAACGTTGTGTCACATCCTACTTGTGGGGAAGCGTTGGTATATATATATATATATATATATATATATATATATATATGTGTGTGTGTGTGTGTGTGTGTGTGTAAGGTATCCAAATGACTGGTAGTAAGGGATGATTCTATTTGGGATCTTCAAAATCTCACTGTATAACCATACTGCATGCTTTTGTAGGTGCAAACATATATTCATACAGTGATTTTTATAAATCCCTAAAGAGAGCTCAATGTATAAACAATCAATAAATTAGATTAAATATAGAACAATATTTATATTTACAGAGCAATATATATATATATATATATATATATATATATATATATATATATTTGGGAGATTATGTGCTTAATTAAAGTCATACCTAATTTGAGAATTAATTAGTTATAATTAAATGAATTAGGCGTGCAAATCGGTTTAAATGTAAGGCGTAAACAAATCGAGAAAAAGTCAATCTCTGTATGTACATTTCAGCCTATTAGGCCTCATCAGCAGTGTGCTCTATAGACAGGACAGTGTGCGTGATTCGAACCCTACCTGCCAGGCGGAGACTCTAACTATTACACTAGCTTGCTTTTCCAGATTTTTTCGTTTATTTTAAACTGATGTATATATTGCACTTGTTTGGTTGACTTACAGCACGACAGTATGAAGTGTTTGAGATGGCGATAGCCGACAATTTTTTTTTTAATCTCCCAAAAATTGTCAGCTATCGCCATCTCAAACACTTCATACTGTTGTGCTATAAGATTCAGATAAGATTCAAATATCAATTACGGTGTTACTGTTGTATAGTCAAATCGTTATATATTGTATATCTCGGAACAGCGTGTATATATATATATATATATACATTTTTAGGGGGGTACAACATTTTATTACTGCTGTGGATAGACCTTTTAACAAATTCATTGTAAGGAGAAAAATAAGAACTAAATATTTTTCTTCTTGATTATACTATAGAAGGGGGTAAAGGGAGAGTAAAAACGAGTTGTCAGCTGACATGTTTCGATCCTCACTCAACAGAGCTAAATATCGAGGATAATAAAAAATAAAATAGAATAGGTCAAGTACAAAAAAAAAGGCAAAAAAGAATAAGACAATTTCTCTTTTCTTCTTTCTTTCTCCTTTTTTCCACACCTCAAAACAGGGGGAGAAGATCTAAATATTGATGATATTCAAACCGAGTAAGCACTCCCTTTGCTTGCAAAGAGAAGGCTTACTGGTTAGAATATATAGTGTCTCCAATATTTTGAGGTGATAGAAAGAGTGTGATCTGCTCTGAATCGAGAACCAGTCAACACTAAATAAGTTGGCACAATTAGGATTATTTATTAGATGCTCGCCTATAGAGGAACCATACGTGTTTCTCAGTGCATCATTAGGACCGACGGTTCCATT
>CM042173.1:42770794-42773495 GCA_023376005.1 Doryteuthis pealeii
TTTCTCTCTCTCTCTCTCTCTCTCTCTATATATATATATTATATATATATATATATATATATTTCTCCCCTCTTAACCCCCTCTCTCCTCTCTCTCTCTCTCACTCTCTCTCTCTATATATATATATATTCTCTCTCTCTCTCTCTCTCTCTCACTCTCTCTTACACACTAACTCTCGCTCTCTTTATCTCTTTCTTTTTTTCTCTGTCTCTGTCTGTCTCTGTCTCTCTCTTTCTCTCTTTCTCTCTCTCTATATATATAGTTCTCCCCCTCTCTCTCCATCCATATCGATCATCGCATTAAAACCAATCCTTCACACCCACCTACAGGGTATTGGTTTGTTTTACGGCATACCAACCCCTTTTGGGCCATTTAATGCTGAATGAAGTCATTTTGACAAATAAATGACTCAGGTTAGTTACATTACCTGCTGTTGGTTAAGTGTTCACTCATCTAAGTACTGATCCGACTCAGCACTGCTTAACTTCGGTTTTTAACTCATTTTTTCTCTATTTAACCCACATATGGAACTCTAACAGGTACTACCACTCCCGGTCAAAGTGGACCAGAGCTCCAGAATTGGACCCTCACCAGTAGATACAGTTTGACACTAAGACCCTCAGCTACCGCCTTCTAGCACATATATGATAAAAGCGCGTGGTGTAATGGTTAAAGTCATAGGAAATGGACTCGTCGCCCCGAGTTCAAATCCTGGACGTGGTAATTGCATTTCACTTAGCGCTAATACCCTTGGGAAAGGTATGAATTCTACTCTCCCTCCAGCTATGGGTAAATAGTAGGGCAGACTGGACTCTTTAACCATGGCTAGGCAACCAGTCTAAGAGAAGGAAAACTCTGAATTCAAACCTGTTAAACTCCGCTTAAGAAATTGACCTTGTGCCACATCCTGCTCGTGCGGAGGGTTTTGGTAAATATATATATATATAAAAGGGTTGTAAGTTTGACATAAGAGCAATATGGTCGAGACAATCATGTAGGTGTTAAGGTTTGAGGTGGCCAGCCGATTGATCAGAGGTGGTCAGTGGAGTGTTGCAAGTCATGGACTGCTCAGTCACCAGAATTCTGTCCTTAAGAATCACAGGTCACCACCTACGACCAACAGGTGACCCCATTGGAGTAGAGGTCTTACTCATCTGCATGAGTGCGTTTGGCATATTCAACAGCCACAGCCGACAGAAGGAAAAATGTCAATAATGGTTAACATGAAAAAAAAAAAAGACAAAAAAAGGACGTAAATAAAAAGTAATAAATAAAAAGCAGGAATGTAAGCCATTTTTTTTTTATAAAACAAATTTATTCATTAATATACAAAATATATTATAATACAAATAAATATTTTCATGTATGGGAGGAAGAGGAAACTGAAGGTGAGTTTATACCTTGGGTTTTGTAGCGTTAGTTTCGTATTTTGCCTGGAGAGTTGTCTGCCCGTTTAGTTTGCTGGTGCCCGCTAGGGGCCGGTGATATTTAAGCGGCTGGTTTGAACGTCTCTTCCTCTCTTTGCCTGTTCCTCGACCTACGAGACACATGGGTTAGACTCTGGTCTACCCCCCTCTTGTTGGGGCCTTGGGCCCCCCTTACATTACTGTAAGTGATTTATACAGCATGGACTATTCTTAGTTTCATGCCTGTACTTTTATGTTTTTCCCTTCTACTTTTGTATGTATGTTTATGTACACCTATACTTTATGTATCTTGTTATATCCATGTGCTGTACCATATTAAATGTTTTGTCTATTAACCCTTGTCGGAGTTTGTATCTTCAAGTATATATCGCTCATAACCTTACAGTTTCATCAATTGATTCATATGAACCATATTTGTGGTGTAAACTTGCTCGGACATTTTGTCTTCTGGCTAGTTTTTCTGGAAAAAGAAAAAAAAAGAAAGAAAAAAAAGAAAAAAGATATTTACAATTTCATGTCAAATTGTAACATAATTATAATGGTCTAAAGAAATTTTGGATCAAATTAGATTTAAGCACCCCAGGGGTGACCTGGATTCAAAGGGACATGTTTCGCTTTGCACCGTCAACATCTGGTTGTTACCAGACAATTTTTAGATGCATTTTTTTAAAATCATAAAACTAACTGCTAAAGATTAACCTAATCCGTTTTCATTTCCTTTTTATCGAACAAATAAAAATCGGTTAAATCGGACTTAACGGACCTAAATTCCACCATCGTATATTACCCGCCAAAAGAAAAAAAACTACCAAAAATCAGGGAATTAACCAAATTTAATGAAATTTTCAGTGTTGATATATTAATGAATAAAATATATAATGCACCAGTTATTTTATTTAAAAACTTTTACATTTTTTCAGTTCAGTTAATTTTGAACCATATATCTTTGAGACGTAACACAGATTCACAAAGATATGTGGTTCAAAGTTAAATGACCTGAAAAAATGTAAAAGTTTTAACTTGTCAGTGAGATCGGATTTCCATATGATTGATAACTGCTGGAGGAGCAAGGACGAACCCATGGACATGCCAATGTGGGCCGCCCACCAAAGACCTACATTGACCAACTATGTGAGGATGCTGGATGCTGCGCAGAGGACCTCCCTGGTACAATGAATGATAGAGAAGGTTGGCGAGAGATTGTCATGGATATCCGTGCTAAATTGCGCGACATTGATGATTGAAAATAATTAAAGTTCATCTTCCCTTCTTTT
>CM042173.1:42773595-42793595 GCA_023376005.1 Doryteuthis pealeii
GCATGATCACTTGTATGCCTTCAGTACAATCCAGATATCAGAGTGAAAGGTTGTGTACAGCTTCGAAGAGGAACTCCTTTTGGGATTCCCCTATACAGCTGCACAAAATACTTTGATGATCTTATTGAATAATTTAAAGGCATCTAACTAGAATTCATTGAAATGCAAGGATGTAAGTTTTAAAAAATTATTTTGTCATTTGCAATTACAAATAAGATTTTCTGTTATTTACTTTGAACACTCTTAACAGTATAAATGTTTCGTATTTTGAAATTTGATAATTAAAACTGATTTATGGCCTATTTCTCTGAATGTTTGAGATGAGGCTTGATGATTAGTATTTTCTGTGTTATTCGGATATCTGTACAACGTTTCAGCTATGTGCCTCCAGCCTTCTCAGGTATTTTTTGTCGGACTCAGGAACATTCTTGTCATAATCGGGAGCCTTCACAGAACTTTGAACAATTGGACACATGGCCTAGTGGATAAAGGAGTTAGGTTAAGACAGTTCTAAGTGACAGTTATCTCTGGACTGCAGGTTCAATCCTGGCCAAGGGCAGCAGTAGCATAGAATAATAATTAACACCGCTTAACGTCTCTACCCAGCTATGGTTAGTGGACTGAATAAAGGGTTAGGTTCAAAGTTCGGTGATGGCTCTCGATTACAACGAGAAGGTTCTCAAGTCCGACAAGAAATACCTGAGGAAGGCCAGAGGGTACATCGGCGAAACGTTGTACAGATAACAATGAAGATGAGGACAATAGTCCGAATAACACAGATAATACTGATTTATGACCATTTCAATAATATATATACTTTTATAGGTGTCTACCATAAATTGTGTGAAAGATGGAGGAGAAATTTTTGCTTTGACTTCATAAGAATATAAACATAAATTTACTTACCGGTACAAACTTCACACTCCAGTCCTTTGTTTTCTAAGAATTCTACACATTCCTGAATAATATATGGAATCTTTCTACATTTTTATGTTCAAATTCCATTGTTTCTTTTAAGGGTTGGCCAAAAATAGCTATAAAAAGAATAAAAAAGTAAAATAAATTTTGAAAAAATCATAAAATACAAAGGCACAAATAACATCTAATAAAATTGTAAATTATCTTTTATTGCTTAAATAACTCCTCTTGATTTTTTTTTTCATTCGAGGAATTTCCATTGCGGGGGAGTCTACTACTCCTCTACCCTGGAAATTCCTCGGAATGAAAAATTACTAGCAGGTTTCCCTACCTGGAAATTCCTCAGAGGACTTTCCCACATTGGAAATTACTCAGAATGAAAAGAATTACTAGCAGAACCCCCCCCACACACACACACACACACCTCTGGAAATTCATTGAAATTTTTTAAAATAATTACTAGCAGAAAAACATTTTCTGGCGTCCTGCTAGAAATCTTTTTTGATTCCAAGGAATTTCCGGGGGTGGGGCAGTTCTGCTAGTAATTTTTTTTTTCATTCTGAGTAATTTCCAATGTGGGAAAGTCCTCTGAGGAATTTCCAGGGTAGGGGAAACTGCTAGTAATTTTTTCATTCCGAGGAATTTCCAGGGTAGAGGAGTAGTAGGACTCCCCCGCAATGGAAATTCCTCGGAATGAAAAAAAAAATCAAGAGGAGTTATTTAAGCAATAAAAGATAATTTACAATTTTATTAGATGTTATTTGTGCCTTTGTATTTTATGATTTTTTCAAAATTTTATTTTACTTTTTTTATTCTTTTTATAGCTATTTTTGGCCAACCCTTAAAAGAACAATGGAATTTGAACATAAAAATGGTAGAAAGATTCCATATATTATTCAGGAATGTGTAGAATTCTTAGAAAACAAAGGACTGGAGTGTGAAGGTTTGTACCGGTAAGTAAATTTATGTTTATATTCTTATGAAGTCAAAGCAAAAATTTCTCCTCCATCTTTCACACAATTTATGGTAGACACCTATAAAAGTATATATATTATTGAAATGGTCATAAATCAGTATTATCTGTGTTATTCGGACTATTGTCCTCATCTTCATTGTTATCTGTACAACGTTTCGGCCGATGTACCTCTGGCCTTCCTCAGGTATTTCTTGTCGGACTTGAGAACTTCTCGTTGTAATCGAGAGCCATCACCGAACTTTGAACCTAACCTTTATTCAGTCCACTAACCATAGCTGGGGTAGAGACGTTAAGCGGTGTTAATTATTATTCTATGCTACTGCTGCCCTTGGCCAGGATTGAACCTGCAGTCCAGAGATAACTGTCACTTAGAACTGTCTTAACCTAACTCCTTTATCCACTAGGCCATGTGTCCAATTGGTTCAAAGTTCTGTGAAGGCTCCCGATTATGACAAGAATGTTCCTGAGTCCGACAAAAAATACCTGAGGAAGGCTGGAGGGCACATAGCTGAAACGTTGTACAGATATCCGAATAACACAGAAAATACTAATCATCAAGCCTCATCTCAAACATTCAGAGAAATAGGCCATAAATCAGTTTTAATTATCAAATTTCAAAATACGAAACATTTATACTGTTAAGGAGTGTTCAAAGTAAATAACAGAAAATCTTTATTTGTAATTGCAAATGACAAAATAATTTTTTTAAAACTTACATCCTTGCATTTCAATGAATTCTAGTTAGATGCCTTTAAATTATTCAATAAGATCATCAAAGTATTTTGTGCAGCTGTATAGGGGGAATCCAAAAGGAGTTCCTCTTCGAAGCTGTACACAACCTTTCACTCTGATATCTGGATTGGTACTGAAGGCATACAAGTTGGATCATGCCAGTGTTAGATACCCCCTAGTTAGATGCCCTTTAAATTATTCACAAAAAATAATTCAAAGTATTTTTGTGCAGCTTTGTAGAGCGGTAAGTCTTAAATAGACTTAACCTCTGCAAAACCTGCACACAACTCTGATATTCTAGTTTGATACTAAAAGTATATGAATTGGATCATGCCCACGTAGATCCTCTTAATTAGATACCTTCAAGTTTCATATTGAATTGGAAACATCTTATTATAATGAGATTGTGCGTTTTCTTGTCTGTAACACGAAACTTATATTACTTAAAACAAAATCACAATTCCCTTTGTTATTTACATTCACATTCACACATATAATCGCTATTTGTTGTATATATAAATACAATTACATGTTATTAGTATGTAGATACAGTCAACAGTCTTAATGATGTAAAACAATTTTATTAATAATTGAGGTTTAAATAAAAAATAAAATCATGGAGAATGTGATGTAAATAACAAAGGGAATTGTGATTTGTTTAGTAATATAGTTTCGGTTACAGACAGAAAAACACACAATCTCCATTATAATAAGATGTTTCAATTCATATGACTTGAAGGTATCTAATTAAGAGGCATCTAACAGTGGCATGATCCAATTCATATACTTTTAGTATCAAACTAGATATCAGAGTTGTGTGCAGGTTTTGCAGAGGTAAGTCTATTTAGACTTACCCTCTACAAAGCTGCACAAAATACTTTGATTATTTTTGTGAATAATTTAAAGGCATCTAACTAGGGGGTATCTAACACTGGCATGATCCAACTTGTATGCCTTCAGTACCAATCCAGATATCAGAGTGAAAGGTTGTGTACAGCTTCGAAGAGGAACTCCTTTTGGGATTCCCCCTATACAGCTGCACAAAATACTTTGATGATCTTATTGAATAATTTAAAGGCATCTAACTAGAATTCATTGAAATGCAAGGATGTAAGTTTTAAAAAAATTATTTTGTCATTTGCAATTACAAATAAAGATTTTCTGTTATTTACTTTGAACACTCCTTAACAGTATAAATGTTTCGTATTTTGAAATTTGATAATTAAAACTGATTTATGGCCTATTTCTCTGAATGTTTGAGATGAGGCTTGATGATTAGTATTTTCTGTGTTATTCGGATATCTGTACAACGTTTCAGCTATGTGCCCTCCAGCCTTCCTCAGGTATTTTTTGTCGGACTCAGGAACATTCTTGTCATAATCGGGAGCCTTCACAGAACTTTGAACCAATTGGACACATGGCCTAGTGGATAAAGGAGTTAGGTTAAGACAGTTCTAAGTGACAGTTATCTCTGGACTGCAGGTTCAATCCTGGCCAAGGGCAGCAGTAGCATAGAATAATAATTAACACCGCTTAACGTCTCTACCCCAGCTATGGTTAGTGGACTGAATAAAGGGTTAGGTTCAAAGTTCGGTGATGGCTCTCGATTACAACGAGAAGGTTCTCAAGTCCGACAAGAAATACCTGAGGAAGGCCAGAGGGTACATCGGCCGAAACGTTGTACAGATAACAATGAAGATGAGGACAATAGTCCGAATAACACAGATAATACTGATTTATGACCATTTCAATAATATATATACTTTTATAGGTGTCTACCATAAATTGTGTGAAAGATGGAGGAGAAATTTTTGCTTTGACTTCATAAGAATATAAACATAAATTTACTTACCGGTACAAACCTTCACACTCCAGTCCTTTGTTTTCTAAGAATTCTACACATTCCTGAATAATATATGGAATCTTTCTACCATTTTTATGTTCAAATTCCATTGTTTCTTTTAAGGGTTGGCCAAAAATAGCTATAAAAAGAATAAAAAAAGTAAAATAAAATTTTGAAAAAATCATAAAATACAAAGGCACAAATAACATCTAATAAAATTGTAAATTATCTTTTATTGCTTAAATAACTCCTCTTGATTTTTTTTTTCATTCCGAGGAATTTCCATTGCGGGGGAGTCCTACTACTCCTCTACCCTGGAAATTCCTCGGAATGAAAAAATTACTAGCAGGTTTCCCCTACCCTGGAAATTCCTCAGAGGACTTTCCCACATTGGAAATTACTCAGAATGAAAAAAAAAATTACTAGCAGAACTGCCCCACCCCCGGAAATTCCTTGGAATCAAAAAAGATTTCTAGCAGGACGCCAGAAAATGTTTTTCTGCTAGTAATTATTTTAAAAAATTTCAATGAATTTCCAGAGGTGTGTGTGTGTGTGTGTGGGGGGGGTTCTGCTAGTAATTTCTTTTCATTCCAAGGAATTTTCAGGAGGGGGGAGTCCTAATAATAATTATATTAATAGCTAATTTCCGATTAAGTGACAGCAATGTTGTGGTTCTTCCTTGGATCTCTGGATCCTTTAGTCCTCTTTTTCCTAGTTCTCTTGGATTTTTCCAAGGTTTCCAACTGTCATCTTTCATGTTCCATAACAAAATCCTCTAGTTGACAAGTGTCTTTGCTTTTATTAACTATAACAAGCTTTTGATCTTCTGGGCTGGATTTGGGTAATCCATTTGGATCTGGATCTCAAAATACCAGATCATTCAATAAATAAGGAAAATTGAAAAAAATATAAATAAATAAAAAAAAATTTAAAAAAATTGAATATTGCTGTTATCTTAGTATTATTGTCTGTCTAAGACAATAATACTAAGATAACAGCAATATTCAATTTTTTTTTTTTTTCCAATTGTCCTTATTTATTGAATGATTTGGTATTTTGAGATCCAGATCCAAATGGATGTGGACAATAGTCTATATTGTCCTCATCTTCATTGTTATCTGTACAACGTTTCGGCCAATGTGCCCTCCGTCTGGAACGTTGTACATATAACAATGAAGATGAGGACAATAGTCCGAATAATACTAATTATACTACTATTATAATACTAATAATACTAATTATCAAGCCTCATCTCAAAAATTCAGAGAAATGCTGTCATCTTATTTTTACGGTACATGTAAATTGGTGAATAAGATGAATTAAATACCACATATAGTTTTCCAGTGACACTGTTGGATTTGTCATTTGACAACACGATCGGAGGGGGTGGTGATATTGATGATGTCAGCAATTAGTGCTGTTGGTTGGATTTTATGGCATGTCAACCCTTGTTGGGTTATTTTATGCTGAAGACGTTTTGTTTTATTCCTTCTTGATGGGTACTCATTTTTTTCTATTTAACCCATAGATGGGACCCTAACAGGTACTACCACTCCGGGTCAGAGTGGACCTGGGAATAATGGTGATGATGGGGAGTTCCACATTCCCCAGACCTGGTACCTCACCATCAGATAGAGTTTACTCAGGACATACCCAACGTCATACCCAGGACATGAAGACCCTCAGCCACCACCTTCTAGCACATTATATATATATATATATATATATATATATATATAAGAGAGAGAGACAGACAGACAGACATAGATACAATTTTTTTTAACATTAAACATTTGAGAAAATCTATCTAAATTATGGATTTACCTCCCACCTTGTTGGTGTCATCTTGAAATAGGTGTCATTAAAAAAAACATATTTTGAGGTTAGGTATCAATATCTGATACATGATTATCAGTTGAAATTTTAACTCTTTTTTCTGTTTAACCCATAGATGGGACCCTAACAGGTACTACCACTCCGGGTCAGAGTGGACCTGGGAGTAATTGGAATTAAGCAGTACTCCACATTCTCCAGAATTGGAACCTCACCATCAGTTAGAGTTTAACGCCATACCCAGGACATGAAAACCCTCAGCCACCACCTTCTAGCACATATATGATAAAAAGGGTTGGGGGTTGCCATAAGAGCAATAGGGTTGGGGGTAATCATATAGGTACTAGGGCTTGACGTAACCAGCTGACTGATTGGAGGAGCACTGTCCAACAGCCCGCCTAGCCAAAGTAAGTGCTTTTGGTTATTTTCTATAAGTCTAACATAAACAAATGGGAACCACTCTTAAAAGATAAATTATTTATCTATTTTCCCATTAAACTAACCCTAATCTTAACACTGTCTACTTTTTTCCTAGTAGATCATTAAATAAATAAATAATTTATCAGTCAAGAGTGGTTCCCCTTTGTTTATGTTAGACTTATAGGAAATAACCGTGCTTTTGGATGGTGAACTCTACTGATTGAGCTAAACTGGAAAAAAAAAAAAAAAAAAAAAAAAAAATTAAGAGAAAATTTATTTTACCTCCTCCAAGTGATTTGTACATAACGCGACGTATTGCTCGAATCCATTCTTGTCTGTCCGGTTCTGTATCACAACAAAACAGCATCGTTTCATGGGTTGGAGCTCCATTTTTAGATTTTTCTGGAACAAAAAGAAAATCATCAGTAATTCACATTAATAATGAAAAATAATGAAATTTTATCGCATACAGTGCTTCACATGATTTGCACTTCTCAACTATCAAACTTCTGTTCAAGCCTGGAGCACTCAGTTCAATTTGCTGCCATTTTGAATGGCCTCAAAAGAGATATTTTTGTGAGATTAAAATAAACTAATTCCCAACAATGCAGAGTTTACATTTATGGAAAAAATCTGGGTTAAAAAAAAAAATTTAAAAAAAAAAAAAAATTATTTTGCTTTTTTTCAAAAAATTCCCCTTATTTATTGAATAACCTTTGTATAAGCAAAGGAACATTATCTGTAGTATTTATCAATAATATCAGAAATAACATTAAATATAACAAGGTAAAAAAAAAAATCCTCATAAATGATCCTTATAGATTGCAGTATAAGTTTATGGAGAAAGTAGTTTATTTCATTTCTTAAAATATTTTTAATTGAAAACACTAGCAAAAATATGCACCCTCCAGGCACAAGGATTTAAGTTTTAATATAATATTATACTGAATTATAAATACAAAAAATATTACGCTTATTTTTACTTTATTTCAATTGATTTCAATATAAAATTATATATAGGATTAATTTTAATATGTTTGAGAATAAAACAATAATATCAGAAATCAATAACATCAAGTTATTAATTATTAAATTATTAAGTTATTAATTTATTAAACACGGTTTTGTTAAAACTGGTATGCAAATTATTCACACCATATACTATGTAAACATTTCTTAATGATATATAACACACATTGCAGGATTTTAAACAAGAGGCAAATGTATCTCAGCTAGACTTTACGAGAGACATTGCTTATGAATAAGGTGCTAATTAAGATTAAAATAAATAACGATCATTTAATAACCATTGAGATTGTAAATAACTAATGGGATTGTGACGTTGGTGGTGACAGTTTTGGTTACAGACAGCCACACAATTTCAATTATAAGATAACACACACAAATTGAAATTGTAAGAGTTATTTCCCTTAGGTACACTTTCGACTAACATTTCAAATGAATATATGTATGTCTGATTTTTTGAGATGAGGCTTGATAATTTGTAGGGAAGGCGCAATGGATATAAGTTGAGTTAATACAGTTCAAAGTGACAATCATCTGTAGGTTGCAGGTTCAATCCTGATCACGGGTGATAATAACATAGAATACTTAACATAACTTAACACTTGTACCCAGTCATGGTTAACGGAATGAGAACAATCTACCCCAGTGGATTGAATGAAGGGTTCGATTTGAAGTTCCATGAAGGTTCCCAAGTTCGACAAAAAAACACCTGTAGAAGGCCGGAGGGCACATCGGCCGAAATGTTGTGTATATAACAATAAATGTGAGGACAACAGTCTGAAAAATCCAAATAATTACAGAATATGTGTGTGTTGAGATTGATTGATTTTAATGGTACATCAACATGCCTGGGGTTATTTTATGCCTAAATGTTAGGGAATCACATTCGTTATACATTTATATCTACATTTTTTGTGTAGTTATTTAAGAGTTTTTTTTGTATACAGTTGTATATAAAGTATTCTTATCTAATACTAATAATTTGCACACAGTTGCATAGTTTCAAGTATTCCTATCTAATCTATATACTAATATTCTTGTTCCTGAATTTTCAGACCATTATCATCTTGTAACACCCTCTGGTAAAAAAAAAATGAGATCGTCCAAATCATCCAAGATGAAATACAAAAATGTAAATCCTGATTATCTGGTGTCGCTTAACCACCAATGTTACATCACGGCGGTATTCCTACCATCTTGCAGATTAATAAGTAAAGTAAAAGTAAGTAAAGTTGGCAGAGTGGCCTATTGTTGGTATCAGCCAGACAGCAAGGGAGTCTATCCCCTTTTCACTAGCACTAGAACAGGGAGATTGTTTTTGCTGAGGTAGAGCGCCACACCTACTGTCAGCTGCCCGCTTTACCACACAAATCAGATTACCCAATCTTTGTTACTCATACGCTGAGTTGGCGGGGACCAGTATAAAACCAGGAACCTTGTGATCTCTAGGCATATTCTCTACCGACCGAGCTAAATTGGCCTCTAAATAAACCCTACAAAAAAGTCAATAGAAGGGGTGATGACACTCATAAAAAATAAGAATTCTGCGGATAAGCAACACCATTTACATAGCAAGAGCATAATTGATACCATATGCAACATTCTTCATGAAACATTGAAAGTCAACCAATAGAAATGCCCTAAGACAACCATTGACCGTTTTAATGGCATTACTGACAAAGAAAAAAACGTATATTTGTTCAATTCAACATAAAAGATTTTATCCTTCTGTAAAAGAGGAAATTCTGGACAAATTCTGTTCTTGTGCCACGACTAAGTTAAGCTTAGTAAATTTATTAGTAAATAATTAACATTATTAAAAACTGCCACAAAGAGAAAAAGTCTGGATGAAAAATGAGATTAGGTGTCTTTTTGATATAACATATCTGAACAAAGCATGCTAAATGAGCAGACCATTGTTAGTGAGTTCAATTCTCATTGGGCACCCCATACGTCTGGCCTTGTGCCACAACTAAGCTAAGCTCAGTAAATGACCATTAACATTATTAAACACTGCCACAAGTTTGTATTTTCCAGAGAAAAGGTTTGGATGAAAAGGGGATTAAAGGTCTTTTTGATGTAACAATGGGAAGCTTTGATGGGGATCAATCTACAATTTGGATTGAATGTGAGATAGTGGCCTTTACAGAGATGATGGATACTTACTAAAAAAAATAGATAAAAATAAACAACTTAAAAACAAGAATATATAAAGAATAAATAATAATAAAACAAATATATTGAAAAAAAAATTATTATTAATCTATGTATAAATATAGATAAGAGATTTATTTTTAACTTTTTAAATCCTCTGCTAGTCATTCATAAGCAGTAGTGAAAACAAGGATCATAGTAACAGTGGTAGCAATAATATCAAAAAGAAAAAAAAACAAAAAAAAACAGATCTATATATTAATATGCTTGCTCCTTAATCTTCTGACCAGAATCTTCTTGCAATGCCCTCTGCTTAAAAATGAGACCATCTAAATCATCCAAGATGAAATTCAAAAATGTAAATGATGTTGCTTATCCGCAGAATTCTTATGAGTCATCACCTCAATTGAATAATGGACCATTCCATTTTTATTATAAAGAAAGAAAGGAAGAAAAATGACATGCAATACAGAAGATTTGCTTCAATCAAACAATGAAAAGAAGGAAAAAAAAAAGTGAGAGTTAAATCAAGATTTTGATACTTTTTACATATTGAACTATTTTGCAACAGTTCTTAAGTAAACATATCAGGGAGATTGTTTTGGCATCCGAGGTGGAGCGCCACACCTACCATCAGCTCCTCACTTTACCGCACAGATACCCGTGCTACTCATACGCTGAGTTGGCAAGGGCTGGTATTGAACTCGGAAACTTGTGGTTCCTAGTCGCACTCTACCGACTGAGAGAGATCTATTTCACCCATAGATGAAACCAGTACAGGTACTACCACTGTGGGTGGATCTGGGGGTAATGCCAATGAAGGGGTGTGCCACACTTGACAAGTTTTTTTTGTTTTTTTTAAATAAGAAAAAAATAGCACTGTATTATATAAAAACATAATAAAACAGAATGTAATGAATTATGTTCTGTAATATGTTTTAATATCTGTTTTTTATAAATATTTTTCTTTGGCATAATAAATTTGGAAACTTACGTGTTTTCAGTGAACTTCTTAACATAAGCATATCTGAAGCTCACTTTTACCTCAAATTTTAGCTCTCAACACAAATCAAAAAATTGACCGAGTGACACCTTGTAATTGAGAAAACTTATAAATTGGGGCACTAGTAAGCCAAGGTACCAATGTACCATCATTGAAGAATATTAATGTTCTAATTTTCTAACACAAATGCACACACACA
Organism: Doryteuthis pealeii; assembly: GCA_023376005.1. NCBI lineage: Eukaryota > Metazoa > Mollusca > Cephalopoda > Myopsida > Loliginidae > Doryteuthis > Doryteuthis pealeii. The sequence goes on from CM042173.1 coordinate 42,784,700, forward strand.
TATATATATATATATATATATATATAAGGAGGTGCATGGTAGGATGGTTAGGATTGTAGGAAATGGACTAGTCAATTCCTGGACGAGGCTGTTTGCATTTCACATGCCGCTTATACCCTTGGGAAGTATGAATCCAATTCTCCTTCCAGCTATGGGTAAATAGCAGGGCAAACTGGGCTCTTTAACCATGGCTAGGTAACCAGTCTAGAAGAAGGAAAAATACAATACCTATTAAATTCCGCTTCAGAAATTAACCTTGTGTCGCACCCTGCTTGTACGGAGAGGTTGGTTAATAAATAAATAATATATATATATATATAGATAAAAGATAAAAATAGTTTTTTTAAGCATGAATAACTTAGTGTAGGTGTTCAAAATAGACTAGTATTAAAAAAAAATACAAATGACTTACCAGTCTGTTAGAATTGATATTGTAAATAATACTGGACTAGATATTTATACTAATTGTTATATTGCCAGTTAAGGCAGATGTAAATTTTTTTTTGAAGTTAATGGATTTTTATTGGAAGATGGTTTATGTGTTGAAAAATATTTAGAAAATTATTTACTAAAGATGATTACTAAGGGATTTTTTAGTATTTGAACTAAAAAGAAATTGGATAATTCTTAAATTGTGGTGAGTCTAGGTAAATTGAATTTTTGATTTTTTGTACATAGGATATTGAGAGGGGTAGCTATTGGTGTGCAATTTTTTTTGGGGGGTGGGGGTGGAAGGGGGTGACCAGGTGATGGGGGGGGGGTATCTCATTTCAATTGGGTTAACCTTGAACTTTTTAGACAATTAGAGATAGTGTATGGTATAAAATGTTTTATGTAGGAATGGTTCCAATAGAGCCTTCATCAGATGATAACCTTGTGGTCGAATGTGATTTCTGGGCCTTAAGATAAAAAATATTGAATTGACTGGTAAGTTGGGGATGATTCTATTTGGGATCATCTATGTACACAATGCACACCTATAGATTTATACAAAGATTATTTCAAATCCCTAGGAGAGTTTAATGTAAGATAATTAATAAATTAATTATATACAAAGCAATATTTACACTCTCAATGAGAAGAAAAACTTAAAGAACATTGATATGCAGAATGTAAAGTAAGGGATGGGTCAGTTTTTTTTTTTTACTTAATTGCAAATTACAACTAATTAGAAGCAATTAAAATGGACTTTTTTCAAACATAACTCAATCCTATACTTAGGTTTGTTTTGTTTTATGGCATTCAACCTCAGTGGGTCATTTAATGCCGATAAAGTTTTGAAATAAATCAATTCTTAATGGATACTCAATGTTTTTTATAAATACATTTTTATATTTAACCCATAGATGGGACCCTAACAGGTACTACCACTCTGAGTCAGAGTGGACCAGGGAGCAATGGTGATGAAGGAGTGCTCCACATTCCCCAAACCTCCAAAACTGGAACCTCACCATCAGATAGAGTTTAACATCATTCCCAGGACATGTAGACCCTCAGCCACCACCTTCTAGCACCCATATGATAAAAAGGGCTGGGGTTGCCATTGGGGCAATCATCTAGGGCTTGACGTGACCAGCCGATTGATTGGAGGGGGGCCTCTCCGACCGCCCGTTTAGCCTAAGTAAGGGTCTAAGTAGAAATAACTTAGTATAACATTTGTGTCATTAAACTAAATCGTATAAAATTCTTTAGGAGACAAAATTGATTTTCTCAGATTTACTATAATAATAGATATTGAATAAGCAAAGATATTGAATTGGCAAAATAGTGTTGAAATGATCGTGAAATTTGTTACCTGGTAAAATTTCAAAGACATATTTGTCCGTATTATCTGGAGAGAAGGAATGGGCAACAACTCTGTTTCCGGGTAAAAAGATTGAACCCTGGGATTTGAGATCATCTTCTCGGTTGAAATAAAATAGGCAGGCCCCATTGAGGACTACCCATCGTCGCTGCCAGGTTTTAACTCGAGCTCTCTGCTTTTTCAACCAGCCCTTCTTTATAATTGGTTGTTGGGCTGTATTCACATCCATGGTCACCTGAAAAAAAGAAATATAAAGATTAAAGTTATATATATTTTGTATATTTAAATATAAAAAATAAAACAAAGCAGACCTAGTGAACAAGAAAAGAAAAGAAAAGAGAAAGAAGAGAAAAAAATGAAAACCAGAAAGAGAAAAAGAGAAAAAAATGAAAACCAGAAAAGAGAAAGAAGAGAAAAAAATGAAAACCAGAAAAGAGAAAGAAGAGAAAAAAATGAAAACCAGAAAGAGAAAGAAGAGAAAAAATGAAAACCAGAAAAGAGAAAGAAGAGAAAAAAATGAAAACCAGAAAAGAGAAAGAAGAAGAAAAGAATGAAAACCAGAAAAGAGAAAGAAGAAAACCAGAAAAGAGAAAGAAAGAAAAAATGAAAACCAGAAAGAGAAAGAAGAGAAAAAGAAAAGAGAAAGAAATGAAACCAGAAAGAGAAAGAAGAGAAAAAAATGAAAACCAGAAAAGAGAAAGAAGAGAAAAAAATGAAAACCAGAAAAGAGAAAGAAGAGAAAAAAATGAAAACCAGAAAAGAGAAAGAAGAGAAAAAAATGAAAACCAGAAAAGAGAAAGAAAAGAAAAAAAGAGAAAAAAGAAAAAAATGAAAACCAGAAAGAGAAAGAAGAGAAAAAAATGAAAACCAGAAAAGAGAAAGAAGAGAAAAAATGAAAACCAGAAAAGAGAAAGAAGAGAAAAAAATGAAAACCAGAAGAGAAAGAAGAGAAAAAAATGAAAACCAGAAAAGAGAAAGAAAAGAAAAAATGAAACCAGAAAAGAAAGAAAAGAAAAAAAATAGAAAATAGGAAAAAACAGAAAAGAGGAAAAAATAGGAAAAAACAGAAAACAGAAAAGAGAAAAAACAGAAAGAAAAAAAAACAGAAAAGAGAAATAAAAAACCACAGAAAAGACAAAAATGCACTGAAAAATCCTTGGTTTTGCAAATTAAAAATATGCCCCCTCCTCATTATTGCAAAACTGCGGAGATCTACTGGTACTACACTCTTTTCTACCAAGGATTTCAAGGAACACTAAAGACTAGGATTACAAAGATTAACCGAGTCCAAACTCAATACCAACTTGGATTTACCCAAAGAAGAACTAAATGCCTAAAATGGTAACCAGAATTTTAACATAAATTCTATGAGAAAATGTTTAAGTGTAAGATGTTTGACATTCTATACACTGTGGTTGTTTCTCTTCTTAGATTATAAAGGAGTTAGTAAGTTTTGTGTGACCAATGCAAAGTTGGAATATAGTGACTTGTTCCTTTCTGAAAGCCGGTTTCCATTAGCGTCGGTTTTATCAGGTGGCGTTTATTGCAGCATTGTTGCCATCTTGTATTGAAGAATTTATTGATTTTGGGTTTCACTTCAGTGTACAGAATTTAGACTTTGTCAGCGGGGACATATCAAAAGTCGACTTTGACTTTCTCGAATTCCTATTCCAACATGGCCTGGGATGAACCTTTGTATTTATAACCTATATATTAATATCAAACTTAAAACATATAGTAAAATAGCCATGTCCAAAATTCTCTCTCTCATTCACTGGTCCTACAGACTGGTTTAGGCATGGGGTGTTATACTCATGTCTTAGAAGGAATAGCCTCAACATGGCATCTATTGCCTGTATAGAGCTGATCAGCCAATATAGGTGTGTCCATAGGAGAATATCACTTATGATTTCATCCTTAATTCTCTAGCAGTGTCCAGGATGTCCTGTTTGTTTTACTTAGACGGTTTGTATGACGAGAGGTAAGTGGCTGTATAGTTGCTTTCTTTGGGGGGGGGGAGTGCTCCTTCCAGGAATTGTTCTAGACAGCACGTGGCATCTAGCTTTTACTCCAAGCATCTCATTCAAGTCCAAGTGGTGCAGCTATATAGCATTTAATAATAAACATTTGTTTGCACACAGCTATATGGTTTCACATATTACTAGAAATTATAAAGAGGATCCGACAGAAAATTAACTCTTAACATCCTGTTGAGAATTTTTTAAGTCCAGAGTCCCATTTCTATAAGGATCTATCAAAAATGCTAAAAATGGCCACTAAGGGTTTATTACCTGTTATTTCCCTTAAAATAAAGACTTCTAAATATGTTTAATATTACATTTCAACAAAGGCTATTGTTTGGGTGGGATTAGGAAAATGAATGTGACTTCCGGCCAGGTGGAATGAGGTGGTATAGGATGTTAAGAGTTAAAATACTATTTTCAGATTTCTTGGAATTTTTGAGATGAGGCTTGATAATTAGTTCCCGATTACGAAAAGAGGGTTCCCCGATTACGAAAAGAAGGTTCCCTGATTACGAAAAGAGGGTTCCCCGATTACAAAAAGAGGGTTCCCTGATTACGAAAAGAGGGTTCCCTGATTACGAAAAGAGGGTTCCCCGATTACAAAAAGAGGGTTCCCCGATTACGAAAAGAGGGTTCCTGAGTCCGACAATAAATACCTGAAGAAGGCCGGAGGGCACATCGGCTGAAACGTTGTACAAATAACAATGAAGAGGAGGACAATAATCCAAATAATACTAACTATTTTCAGATATTAAGAATAGGTGTAAAAATGAATACTTAATTTTATGGTTACATCTTTTAGCAAATCTGTTTAAAGATTTATTTTATCAAAAGAAAGATTGAATAATCATGATAATTAGTTGTTTATTTTAGCTAAAATTTCAATATATCCAAATTAAAACGTATAGTAAAATAGCACTGTCCAAAATTCTCTCTTACTCTGTCTCTCTCTCATTCACTGGTCCTGTAGACTGGTTTAGTCGTGGGGTGTTATGTCCATATAAGCATGTCTTGGAAGGAATACCCTTGGAAATCTCATCCATTTTTAGGTCTACAACTGGTTTAAATTCAGGGTTTTTCTTTTCCTCAAGATTTTACCATATCAAGGCTAAAGAGCCCAGTCTGCTCTAAGATTTACTCATAGCTGTTGGGAGAATACTTGGATTCATACCTTTCCCAAGAGTATTAGTGCTATGTGAAATACAAACAGCCTCATTCAGAATATGAAGTTGGTTTTCATTCTCCTAGTATAGGTCTATTGTGCATGTCGTTATTCCAATGTTGTTGTCATCAGTGTACAGAATTTAAACTTTATAGGGGGGACATATCCAAAGTTGACTCTGGCTTTCTCATATTCCTTCTATTTTAACATGGGTTGGTTGATTTTACGGCATGTCAACCCATTGAGTCATTTTATGCCGAACACGTTTTTGATTTATTCATTTTTGACTGGTACTCAATTCTTTTAAAAGACTTTTTTTTATTTAACCAATATATGGGACCCTAAAAGGTACTACCACTCTGGGTTAGAGTGGACTTAGGAGCAATCGTGATAATCTTTCTGCATGATTTGTTTGTTCTGTTTTACAGTATATCAATCTCGTTAGGTCATTTAATGCCAATAAAGTTATTGAAATAAAATCATGCTTGATACATACTCAATTTCCTTATAAACACATCCTTTCTATTTAACCCATAGATGAGACCCTAGCAGGTACTACCACTGTGTCAGTGGACCTGGGAGCAATGGTGATGAAGGAGTACTCCACATTCCCTAGACCTCCAGAACTGGAATTTCACCATTAGATAGAGTTTAATGTCATACCCAGGACATGAAAACCCTCAGCCACCACCTTCTAGCATATATATGATAAAAAGCATTGGGGCTTGCCATAAGGGCAATAGGGTTGGGACAATCATATAGGTGCTAGGGCTTGATGTGAGTAGCAGATTGATTGGAGGGGGCCCTCTCTGACTGCCCGTCTAGCCTAACTAAGGGCAAAAGTGGAGTATTGCAGGTCATAGACTGCTCAGCCACCAGTATTCCGTCCTTAAGCATTATGGGTTTCCACCCAGAAGGCCTGGGATCTACATTTTGTATTTAAAATCTCTATATTAATACTTGTTCCTTAATTGTACGACTGTTATCATCTTGAAACACCCTCTGGTTAAAAATGAGGCCGTCCAAATCATCCATGATAAAATGTAAATCTTGATTATCTGGTGTTGCTTATCCACCGAATTCTTATTTCTTATGAGTATCATAACCTCAGCTAAATAAAGGACCATTCCATTTTTATTATAAAGAAAAAAGAAAAAGGACATGCTACACAGAAAAAATATAAGAAACAAAGAAAGGTAAAAAAGAGTTTAGGAGAAAGATATAGAGAGGGGGTGAGTGTGTGGAAGCAATAATTCTTATCTGTTTCAGTCAAACATAATGAAAAGAAAGAAAGAAATTAAAAAAAAAAAAAAGAGTGGGAGAGTTAAATCAAGATTATTATACTTTTTACATATTGAACTACTTGCAATAACTCTTAAGTAAAAAAATATCAAACATTGTAATAATTAAATTATCATATTGTGGTATATCCACAGGCCCTGCTAGTTTTTATTAATATATTATTTTACTCAATTTTATGTATGGATAAGCCATTTTACCAAGGATCAGAGTATGGGTGCTCAGCCTAGATCCACCCCATATTTGTGTTCTATATAAAAAGTGTAAGTAATAAAAATAAATATACAAATACAGTTATTTAATAAGATTAACTTAGATGTGGCACAAGGCCAAAAGTAAGGGGTGCCCAATGAGAATCAAACACATTTACAATGGTCTGCGAATCTAACTAGCTAACCATTACACTACGTGAGGTGCCCTTTCTTTATACATATAATTATTTAGTAAGCTTAGCTTAGATGTGGCACAAGGCCAGAAGTATGGGACACCCAATGAGAATCAAACTCATTAACAAGGGTCTGCTAATTTAACTTGCTAACCATTAATAAATATACAAATATATGTGCTATTTTATTATAGTAGATTTTAAACAAGATTAAAAAAAAAAAAAAAAAAAAAAAAAAAAAAAAAATATAATATATATATATATATATATATATATATATATATATATATATATATATATACACATACATACATACATACATACATACATACTGATAAAAATATAAGCCTATTATTTTCAAGATTATACAGTAGGGTAGGTTGATTTTAGACTTAAAAAAAAAAAAAAATCAAATTGTCCAGGAGCGTGAACAAAATTTAGCCTAGAAATTGCTTAGAAAATTTAGCAATTTCAATATTCAAACAACAAAATGAATAAAATATAACTAGAATTCAAATTGAAAATACGCCCCCCATATCAACGACATCTCCGATATGATGCTTTTCCCCTAATAAATAAGCTGTAACAGTGATAACACTTTAAAAGATTGAAATATACTTCCTCAAATAAAGGCAAAGTTTTGAAGAAAAATATTTAATATTGTAATTCTTTGTTAGTTTGCAACTTTCACTACATGGGAAATGTTACAGTTCCAAAATCGACCTACCCAACTCACCAAGGACTAGTATTAGCATTAGTACAAGATGCAGCAGAAATACATATTTACCAACCCCTCTGCACGGATAGGATGTGGCACAAGGTTAATTTGCAACTTTCCCCCCTATGGAAGATGTAACAGTTCAAAAATCGACCTACCCTATTATACAGTATTTTACAAGCCTAAGTAAATCATGTTGATAATAATAATAATAATGTTATTATAGCTATAATATTTATTCATTTCAATTTTCTTGAATAACAACTTGTTCTGGTTTTAGTTCTCTTTTGCTTTTATAGGAAAGTTGTCATTGTCGTTGGTTAATGTGATTATTTTTAACATCATGCCCTGTGCCCCATCCCTTGAAAAAAAAAAAAAAAAGAAGGAGGCTCTGATCATATTTTTATTGCTGTAAAAAAACAGGAAGTAACTAAATACTTTAGAAAGAATGAATCCCAATTAAATAAAGGAGAGAAAGAGAGAGAGAATATGAACAGTAGGAAAGAACATGTCATTATATATATATATATATATATATATATATATATATATGAAACTTGAGTAATATAGTCCCATAATCTTATATTTTAGGTTTTAAACCTGCTCTCCTATTATACCATTGAGCACTATTCAAACACTTATTTTCTTTCATTATATATATATATATATATATAAAATACACATACAAACGTCATTTGTAAGTGGGAGTGGAGGTGGGCGGATAATGACTAAAAGAATGCATGGTTGAGAGATCAAAGAAATTTTGAAAAATAAACAGAAAATAAAAATTATTTACCCAGTGGGTAGGATTTGACATAAGCTCACAAGTATGGGGCAACCAGCAAGGATTGAACTCGCTATTCAATATCAATGGATCTGCAAGACTAGCTTGTTAACCATTACACCACGATGGGAAATGAAGAAAGATTAAATGAAACTAAGTCAGTGGAAAGATAGAGAAAGAAAAGCATTATTATAATCATTATCTTATTATAATAGAGAATATGTGTCTAACTGAAACTATATCACCACCATCATTACAATTCCCTTAGTTATTCACATTATATGAAATGAAATGAAACAAAGTCAGTGGATTGAGAGAAAGAGAAAAAAAAAAAAAAAAGCATTATTAATATCATCTATCTATACATATATAAAGGGCAGTTTGTGTGTATGTATGTCTGGAGGTAACTATGAAAATAAAACAATTAATGACAAAGTAAATATATATATACACATTCACTATCACCAGAGCTTGCTTTTTGAGCAAAAATAATAAAGATTTGATTTATATTTGTGAAGATAATTAAAAAATAAAATTTAGATGATAACAGCATGGTTTTTTTTTTAAATTTAATATTTTAGATAGTAGACATTAACATTTCTGAGTAGCTGGATCAATGCAAGGTCTATTTTTTTACATGGGGATTTAAATGGGGCATCCTACGAGGATTCAATTCATGATTCAGTAATAATGGATCTACGGGACTAACTTTTAAAAAAT
>CM042173.1:42796095-42818595 GCA_023376005.1 Doryteuthis pealeii
GAGCAATGGGGATGAAAGGGTGCTCCACATTCCCCTTTGCAGAGGTGCATTCTAATGCCCCAGCCGACAGGGCAGAGAGGGGTAGGGGGAGAGGGCAGACAGAGAGAGAGAGGGCAGACAGAGAGAGAGGGCAGACAGAGAGAGAGAGAGAGGGTGGACAGAGAGAGAGAGAGAAAGAGAGAGCGGACAGAGAGGGAAGAGAGAGAGGAAGAAAAGAGCATAGAGAGGGAAAGGGGGTGGTGGTGAAAGTCTCCAATGATACAATTTAGCAATGAAGAGAGGGGGGAGAGAGAAAGTCTTATGTTATTTAGCAATCAAAAGTATATATTCTCTTAAACCATTCCTGGCTCATGAGAAGAAATCTCATTATTAAAACTTAAAAGAAAAAGGTAAATAATTATAATTTTCCATACAAAGAGAAAAGATGGAGCAAATACTTCTAGCATATGGTTTTACAAAAGGAACTATTACCGCTGTAATGATGCACTCATAGTGTAATGGTAACCATCATAAGAAACAGACTTGGCTACTGTAGAATAATCATACTAGTTCCAATTACCGTCGAATTGGTAAGACAAGGCAGCAAGCAATCGTAACTTAATACGAACCTGGTTTGCTGCAAAGACTACTGCAAAATGGCAGGTTATTTATGAAACCTCAGAATATCATAGAAACCAAGCAGCCAATCAGGACTCAAGGAATGGAATCACCCAAATGCACGAGAGGACTATTCTGAATTCCCATAAGTACCAGTTGACACTGGTTCAGTTGTGTTTGGCCAGTTGCTGTTGTTCAAACCAATAGTTGACTGACTGACTTCAATAGCTACCTAAATCCAGAACAAGGCCGTTTACAATTCAAATAGGGCTAATGCCCTTGGAAAAGGTATGAATCCAACTATTCTCCCTCCAGTTATGGGTAAATAGAGCAGATAGGTCTCTTTAACCTGAACTGGTCTTAAGAGAAGGAAAACTGAATTCAAACCTATTACTCCGCTTGAAAATTGACCTTGTGCCACATCTTGCTCGTGTGAAGGGGTTGGTAAATAATACCTTATTGATTAATTTTAACAGCATGTCAACCCATCTACATTGTACAAGGGTAATAGTAGAGGAGACTGGACTCTTTAATCTTGGTATGGCAACCAGTCTAGGAGAATGAAAACTGAATTCAAAACTCTTAAATATAGAGATCTGTGTAGACTGATCAGTATTCAACTGTGTTAAAGGGTTATGTTCGAAGATCCATGAAGGCTCCTGGTTTGGAAGGGAAGGTTCCCCGAGTTCGACAAGAAACACCTGAAGAAGGCTGGAGAGCACATCAGCCGAAATGTGCATATAACAATAAAGATGAGGACAATAACCCTAACCTCCAGTTTATCTTTTTAATAACTCTCGATAGGTTAAAATGCTGTTAAAATAAATCAATCAAACATGCCTTAATTACAAAAAAAAAAAAAAAAAAAAAAAAAAAAAAAAAAAAAAACATAAGAAAAACTAGAAAAGAAAAAGAAAAAAGAAAAAAAAAGATAAACATATTCATAATGTGAAAAATTTTGTACCCCCCCTTTTTTTTTAGGTCTTAAAGAGGGGGCAAATAAAAACTGAATTTTGAGAAGTATCTAGACACTTGGATTATTTGGTCGTTCAAACTGAATAGATATTTTTGCAACAACACACAATTCCAACTATCAAAATCAATGCATTTTTGGCACCGACAACAGATATATATATATAAAAAAAAAATAATTAAAAAAAAACTCAGTGAATAATAAATATGTTTTTTTTAAAGTGTCTTAGCTGTAAAGAACTTGAAGAAAGGAAGAATTATTCCTGTCTATTGTATTGTCTGAATTTTGAGACGAGGCTTGACAATTTGTATTACACGGGTTGGTTGGTTGTGTTCTACGGCATGTCAATCCTTGTTGGGTTATTTTATGCCGAAGACATTTTGTCTTATTCATTCTTGATGGGTAATCAATTTGTTTTTAAAAACATTTTTTAAAACTTCTATTTAAGCCATAGATGGGACCCTAACAGGTACTATGATTTCAGGTCAGAGTGAACCTGGGAGTAATGGTAATAAAGGGGTACTGCACATTCTCCAGAGCTGGAACTTCAACACCAGATAAAGTTTAATGTCATACCCAGGACATGAAGACCCTCAGTCATTGCCTTCTAGCACAGATATGATAAAAAAAGGTTTGGAGCTTGCCATAAGAGCAATAGGGTTGGGACATAGATTTTTTTTCTTTCTCTTTTTACTGTTGTCCTCATCTTTATTGTTATATAGACAACATTTTGGCCTGTGAGCCCTCTGGCTTTTTTCAGATGAGAAAAAGAAAAGACAAAAGAGAGAAATTGCTTGCTTGTTTATATTTATATTATGGGTGATGAAACAATTGAACCATGGGTGTGGGGCTGAAAATAAATATATAAAAGTAACGGGCATGAAATTTATATGCAAATGTTACAATTATCATGGGACAGAGTTGGTTTGGTTTGGTTTATTGATTTTAATTGCATATCAACCCGTCTGGGGTTATGTCATGCCTAACGGTTAGGAAGTAATACATAGTGTATTTATATTTATACTTTTTAGTAATTGGTTTTAATAATGTGTTAGCATTATTGGGGATTATGTTGTATGGTATTGATTAGTTTCATGTCTATATTCTATGGTATAATTTTATTTCCCTCAAAAAGGAGAGAATATCCTCTATGTTGACATTTTCAAACAGATCTTTCATATTGTTTGCTTTAAAATAAGGATTTCTGATGTGAGCAAGAAACCTGCATTCCATGAATAAGTGTTTGACATATTTCACATTGTGGTTGTTGTTCTTGTTTGAGTATATAGGAGTGCGTTAGTCTTGTGTGACCAAGGCGTAATTGGGACACAATGACTTGGTAGTATCATGATAAAAAAAATGTATTATTTAAATTTTTTGGACAGTTGTCTTCATCTTTATTGTTATGTATGAACCCAATGGATTAAATAAAGGGTTCAATTTAAGTTCTGTGAAGGCTCCCAAATTTGACGAGAAGGTTCCCAAGTTCGACAAGAAACACCTAAAGAAGGCCAGAGGGTACATAAGTGGAGACATTATGTATATGATAATAAAAATGAGGGCAACAGTCTGAAATATCTAAATAATACAAACTGTCTATTGTACTATTTTGTTTGTTTCTTTTACTGCATATCAACCTCGGTGGGTCATTTAATGCTGACAAAATTTTAAAATAAAGTCATTCTTAATGGATACTCAGTTTTTTTATATACACATTTTTTCTATTTAACCCATGGATGGGACCCTAACAGGTACTACCACTCTGAGTCAGAGTGAACCAGGAAGTAATTGTGATGAAGGGGTGCTCCACATTCCTCTGGCATCCAGAACTGGAACATCACCATCTGATAGAGTTTAATGTCATTCCCAGGACATGAAGACCCTCAGTCACTGCCTTCTAGCACATATGATAAAAACGGTTGGGGCTTGCCATGAGGGCAATAGAGTTGGGACAGTGATATAAATGCTAGGGCTTGACATGACCAGTTGACTGATTGGGAAGGGGCCTCTCCGACCGCCCGTCTAGCCTAAGTTGAGTGTTGCAGGTCATGGACTGCTCATCCACCAGAATTCCGTCCTTAAGCATCATGGGTTGCCACTCATTGCCAACAGGTGGCTCCATTAGGTGGAATGGGGGTCTTACCCTTCTGCAAAGATGCAGTTAGTGTATTCTAAAGCAGCCCCAGTCAACAGGGCTGGAACTATTTTGTCTGAAATGTTCTCTTTAAATACCACAATAAAGATGAGGACAACAGCCTGAAAAATCAAAATAAAACTCTCTATTGTAGTTGGCTTTAATGGCGATTTAGCTCAGTTAGTAGAGCATCCACCTACGAACCACAAGATTCCGGGTTCAATACCGGCTCTCGCCAACTCAGCACATGAGTAACACAAAGATCTGTGGAGTAATGTGAGGAGCTCATGGTAGATGTGGTACTCCACTTCAGATGCCAAAACAATCTCCTTGGTCTAGTCCTAGTGAAAAAAGAATAGACTCGCTCGCTTTCTGGCTGATACACCCCGTTAACTTTACTTTTCTTTTTTTTTTTTAAACTACCACCACAATCAGGTTACAGGAAGTTCATGCCTTTATTTGAACTATGTGTCTAAATACCATAATTAGTCAACTTGTTTATTTCAAACCTTATATATATATATATATATAAGTTAAGAGTAAGGAAATGAATCCGACAGTATAAGTATAGATAAAAGGATATGAAAACACATAATGCTGTTAAAATGAAAATATTTTATATCATATTCATAGCTAATATTGAACAATATTACGATTTATAAAAATCATCTTCAGAGCTTGTTTTTAAACCAGACTCATCAAAAGAGAAGCTGAAATTAATTTGAATTCAAAATGAAAACATTGATGTTCCAAAAAGCGTACAAGACATACGATTGTTTCGGTCATTAGCATATCTGCTACGTGTTTCTCGGTCAGTGACATAATGTATATCTTAGTGTAACAGTTTTTGAAAGAAGAAGACATATTTCAAATTCAAAAATAGACAAATTCTCTTTTTCAAATAGGAAGAGTCTTAACCCATTCATGGACAGCCTGCAACAGATTTTTTCAGAAAAGAAAAGAAATATTTTTTCAACTATTTTTTTAATTTTTATTAATGTAAAAAATATGAATGGTGTAAAGGTTTATTGGGATAATGTGAAATTTAAATTTGTTGGGAAGTGTATGTCTAAAATGGTTATGTGAAAGGGATTTTATGATTTCTGAGTACAAGTGTCGCTAAATAAGGGGATATATTAAAAAAAGCCTTGTCTTGTCGTGGAGGATGGTTTGATGTGTGAGAATAATGCAAGATTCCATAATTATACATAGTGTTCTATTGTGTATGCGAGTTAATATTTTGGCACCTTTAAAATCAAAAGTATGGTTATTGTCTAAAATATGTTTAGCTAGGGTGTTGTTTAGAAACGATCGCATGTCTTGTACACTTTTTGGATCAATGTTTTCGTTTTGAATTCAAATTATTTTCAGCTTCTCTCGATGAGTCCGGTATAAAAACAAGCTCTGAATATGATATAAAATATTTTCATTTTAACAGCATTGTGTTTTCATGTCCTTTTATCTATACTTTATTTATTTATATATATATATATAAAAAGGTCAGTTGTGTATGTATGTATGGGTGTATGTCCGGAAGAAAACTAAGAAAATAAAACAATTAATAACAAAGTAAATATATATCTGTGCAGTAAAGTAAGGAGCTGATGGTAGGTGTGGCTCTCCACCTCAGATGCTAAAATAATCTCCTTGGTCTAGCGCTAGTGAAAAGGGGATAGACTCCCTCGCAGCATGGCTGATACCGACATTAGGCCGCCCCGACGACTTTACTAAATATATATACACATTCACTATCACCAGAGCTTGTCTATTGTATTATTTTGTCTGAAACATTAAAGATGAGGACAATAGTCTCAAAAATCAAAATAATAATAGTAGTATTCTACATTGTTATAGTCAGCTTTAATAGCAATGTAGACTACTACTACTACCACTGCAATCAGGTAACAGGAAGTTCATGCCTTCATTTGAACTATGTTTCTAAATACCATAATCACTCAACTAATGTACTTCAAACCTATAATAAACGCTCATACTAATCATTGTTCTCTATTCATTTTCCTATAAAGTACTTTTTTTTTTTTTAATTAACCACGAGGCCTAAATCCCAAGAAGGCAAACAAGAAAGATGATTAATCCCCCCGCCCCCCCAAACATTTGTATTGTTGATATTGAAAACGTCTGGGGAGGGGGGGTTGCACGGAGAAGAAGAAAAGAGAAACTGAATTAATTAGTTTAAACTTTGGGAGTTGAACAGTAAAGGTTTCCGGTTTTTTCTGGGCAGCCTTTTATATATATTATGATACGAGAGAGTGACTGATAATTACTTGTAGATACTTTCACTGTTAACCACCAGAACAGGAAATAAACTATGGACTTATGACAAATGGGCAACATTTTCTATTTTGACTTGTATTATTTCGGTTGGGGAGGTTTTATCTGTTTCAAGAACTCTGACAAGCAAATGAAAAAAAAAAAAAAAATAAATAAATAAAAAGGAAAAGGAAAAAAGGAAAAAGAAAAAAAAAAAAGGAAAAAGGAAAAAAAAAAGGAAAAGGAAAAGGAAAAAAAAAGGAAAAAGAGAAAAAGAAAAAAATGAAAATAAAATTAAAAAATATATTAAAAAACAAGAAGGAAAAGAAAAAAAAATATAAAAAGAAAAAATGAAAATAAAAAAAAAAATATATAAAAAAAACAAAAAAAAACAAGAAGGAAAAGAAAAAAATATAAAAAGAAAAAAGAAAAAATGAAAATAAAAGGAAAAAAAAAATATAAAAAAAAAACAAAACAAGAAGGAAAAAAAAAAAAATGTCTCTTGCTGTCTGGTTGATACAGACAATAGACCACTCCACCGAATTTACTTTACTTATTAACACCATGTGAAAAGCAAACAGCCTCATTCAGGATTTGAACTCATTTTGCCGTGTCCATTTCCCATGATAACCATTACATCACGAGCAGCCCCAGAATATTATATCAATAAGTTGGAAATACAGTAGTCGAAAAAAAAATGTAAAAAATTTTTTTTAACGGAAATACTGACTTAACTGTACATTATATAAGCAGATTGCTAGCAAAGCCAGGCGCTAGTGAAAAGGGGAAAGACTCTCGCTGTCTGGCTGATATCCACAATAGGCCGCTCTGGTTGGTTGGTTGGTACTTTGGGTTTTACAACATATCAATTGGTCATTTTATGCTGAAAATATATTTTTTTAACTCCTTTTTAACCCATAGATGGAATCCTAACTGGGTCAGAGTGGACCTGGGAGTAATGGTGATGAAGGGGTACTCCACATTCCCCAAGCTCCAGAACTAGAACTTCACCATCAGATAGGGTTTAACCTCATATCCAGGATAATGAGACCCTCAGCCACTGCCCTCTAGCACATATAAGATAAAAAGGTTTGAGGCTTGCCTTAAAGGCAATAGAGTTGGAACAAGGTGCTAGGGCTTGACGTGACCAGCTAATTAATCAGAGGAGGTCTCTCCAACTGGCGTCTAGTCTAAGTAAGAGCCAAAGTGGTAGGCTGCTCTGCTGGCTTTATCTAATAACACTAATAGAAAATATATGCACCCACTGGGTACAAATATTTAAGTTTTAATGTAATAAAATATGACATTAAATTAGAAAGACTAATGAAATTAAAGAATACAGATAAAAAGATTTGAAACAGAGGGGGGGGGGGTATAATCGAAAAATAAAACAACTGAAACTTACTCTTCCATCACTCCAGTCTCTCCTTGTTAAATTTTCCTAATTTAACTATTTAGTTAAAATAGGAAGTAAAGAATAAAATTACAGTTATTTCTTCTTGTTAATGGATTTCTTTTAAGATTTATCCCCAAAATATTTGCTCTTATTCATTAAGATAAAACCAAACAATTAAAAATCAATAATACTAAGCACATACTTATAAAAATCAAAATTTGATATCAATATGCAAATTAGCCTTTCCGTTCACACTGTAAACCAATATTTGTTGTATATATAAATACAATGGCATGTTATTAGTATGTCGATATGGTCAACAGTATTAATAATGTAAAACAATTTTATTAATAACCGAGGTTTAAATAAAAATAAGATCATGGAGAATGTGAAGTAAATAACAAAGGGGATTGTGACTTTAGTAGTAATATAGTTTTGGTTACAGACAGCAAAACACACAATCTCCATTATAATAGGATGTGAAAATCAAACAGCCTCATTCCGGATTTGAACTCGGTTCACCGTGTCCATTTCCCATGATGATAACCATTTAGATTGTGAGCACCTCCAGAACATTGACAGAGCATCAATAAGTTGGAAATACAGTTGAACATCCCCAAAGACGAATTATTAGTAGGTATCCGACAGGTAGGAAGACCACGCCTACGCTTTAAATACATCTGCAAGAAGGATATGAAGACATGCCACATCAACACCAACACATGGGAGGTTAGTGTAGAAAACCGAGCAGCCTGGTGCCTCCTTGTCAAACAAGGGACAAAAAGGAGTGAAAAAGAGAGGAAAGAAGCTGTTACAGAAAAGAGAGCCAGAAGGAAGGAGAGACAACAATAACTCCAACAAGCATCACTATTTGTATGCAGTCACTGCACCAGAGATTGCCATTCAAAAATTGGCCTGTTCAGCCACTTGTGCAGATGCAGTTTATAAATAAATGAATAAATTGGACACTACGCCATTGTCTTTAGCAGCCAAAATTTTGGTTCAACATCAATAAGTTGGAAATACAGTAGTGGGGGGAAAAAAAACCCGGAAGTAAATTGAAAAAAAAAAAAAAAAAAAAAAAAAAAAAAAAAATGAAAATGCTAACTTAGCTTTACACTATGTAAGCAGATTGCTAGAAAAACAAATTACATTAGAGACTTATGTAGAAAAAAAAAAAAAAAAAACAAAACAAAAACAAACACAAACAAAACAAAAAAAAGAAAACAAAAAAAAAACCCAGACATGTTTTCTCGTTTTCAATAGACATGTTAGACAGGGTGAGGAATCTGTACACTGAAAATTTTCAATAGGAATAAACAAAAATAAATATGCCCAATTAGCCACGAACAAACCCAACACTTGTCGCTACCTCCAAGAACATAATATTTGTATATTAGGAGGCAAAAATCAGATCAAGACATACATACACCACAGCCAGGACTGTGGAGTCAGAAGACAAAACCTTCAATTCCGACTCCTCTATTTCTTTTTAGCACCCCCAACTCCGACTCCTCTTTATGTAATTAAGTGATTATGGCTTACAAATAAATCTCAAACAATGATTTTTTATAATCTATTCATAAGGAGTGTGCACTGTATAACTTTATAAATTAAACTAGGGCCATAAAAAGTGTAAACTGGAGTCAAAGTCGGTATAGTTTTACCATGAGTTTTTAATAATATATTTAGATCTATTATTCATTAAAACCTTTCAATTCCAATCAATTAAATGATTACAATTAATAGTAATTTTTTTATAATCTATTTATAAAGAGTGTGCACTGTATAACTTTACAGACTAAACTAGGCCCCACTGTGGAGTCGGAAGACAAAACCTTCAACTCCGACTTCTCTATTTTCAGCACCCCTGACTATGAATCCTCTTTATGTAATTAAGCAATTAAGACCCACAAAGAAATATAAAACCATGATTTTTGATAATCTATTTATAAGGAGTGTGCACTGTATAAATTTACAGACTAAACTAGGGCCATAAAAAGTGTAAACAGGAGTGAAAGTTGGTATAGTTTTACTGACTACGACTCCAGTGATCACTTGATTACTTCCAACTCCAACTCCACAATCCTGGCCAGCACTAAACTAAGCTCAGGATATAATTATAAACTAGAAAATTATAATTAAAAATAATATACACTTATTTTATCAGTTGTCATCTATATTTTGGGTCTCTCTGACCGCATGTCTAGCCTGAAGTGGAGTGTTGCATGGCATGGACTGCTCAGCCCCTAGCATACCTCCTACTTTTACTGAATTTTACCTTTTTTCTTTAATATTCTTTATGAGGCGTAACACAGATTCTCAAAAGATACGGGGTTCAAAGTTAACTGATGTGAAAAAATGTAAAAGTTTTTAAATAAAATAACTGGTGCATTATATCTTTTATTCATTAATATATGAACACTGAAAATTTCATTAAATTCGGTTAATTCCCTGATTTTTGGAATTTTTTTTCTTTCAGCGGGGTAACATACAATAGCGGAATTTAGGCCTGTTAAGTTCGATTTAACCTATATATATATATATATATATATATATATATATATATATATATATATATATATATATTGAAATGAAAAATAAAGAAAAGAAAATGTTGAATGGATAAAATAGGATTTATTTTATTCTATTATACTGACACACGTTTCGGCCAGGAGTTTATCCATGTATACATGTATTCTATCTATTATTATTTTAAATACAAAATAAAATAAAATAACAATAGAAAAACTATAAAAAATTTAGTATACAAAGAAATAACGGCCTTCGGAGTAAATCCTTATTGTTTTAAATCAAATCGGTTGAAATACAGCGAATTTCTGAGATGTTCGAAAAGATAACTTTTTTGAATCGCTTGGAGAAAGTGTTCTACAACAATGGAGAAAACAATTATGTTGACATCATCATCGCATGCGACGGATTTTGAAAAGGAGAGAAGATATATTTGTGTGTATGTTGATTGTGATGTCTTGTCAGACGAATGCCAATCCTTAGACATGTCATGAAGGAATATCTGCATATAGACGGACCAACAGTATGCGGGGAATGGTCGTCCACTGGATGATTTTTATATCAGAGATTTCCTTCTCTTAGATGGGTTGCCCTCATTACGGCTTACCAGGACCCTTCTGACCCCTTACATCATTTACCCATGACTATCTTGTATAGAATGATATTGTTATCTCTATTGCAAATATAGAACCTTATGGCCTCCCATCTTCAGATGATTATATATATATATATATATATATAATATATATATATATTATATATATATAGAGAGAGAGAGAGAGAGAGAGAGAGAGAGATAGATAGATAGATAGATAGATACACACATACACACATGATTGCGATGTCTTATCAGATGAATGCCACTCCTTAGACATATTGTCTGAAAGAGTATTTGTACATAGATGGATAATATAGAGATATAGCAGTTATTTCCTATAACTCCAACATAAACAAAGGGGAACCACTCTTGACTGATAAATTATTTATTTTCCCCATTAAACTAACCCTAAACCCTAACCCAGTCTTCTTTTTTCCTAGTAGATCAATAAATAAATAAATAATTTATCAGTCAAGAGTGGTTCCCCTTTATTTATGTTGGAGTTATAGGAAATAACCAATATAGCTTTGTACCTCTCTCGGTTCAAAAAGTTGCGATCCAATAACAAGCAGAAGCCAGATAGCCGGCAATATATCAAACTGCAGACCAACAGGATTCAGGGAATGGTCACTCGCTGGATGGTTTTTATATTAAATATTTCCTTCTCCTAGATGAGTTGCCCTCACTACGACTTACCGGGACCCTTCTGACCCCTTACATCATACAAGGTAGGAGTTAGATGGCTTAAGTTGTTTCCCTAGATCATAAATAAAAACCCTACAATTTATTAAGAAAGTTTAGTTGGGACCCATAAATTTTCCTGGGGACTCATTCAAAGCTATTATGTGCATCCCAGGACACACTAAATTAAAAAGCTATCAGCATCACTGTGTGTGTGTGTGTGTGTGTGTGTGTGTGTATATATCCCGGCTAGAGATAGCTGTTAAAAAGTCGAGCCGCACTGATGAGAAGTAAACTTCGAAACATGTGTCTGTGGATGACTTTATATAATATATATATATATATATATATATAGTCGGCAAAAAGCCATTCCAAACACACCGTGTTTACAACTTATCATATCGTCGTGTAATAAAAGTCACTAGAAGAGGAATATTAACCTACTCTAAAACAAATTGTAAAATCTAAGAAGTCCGTTTGGTGTAGGGGTTATGGTACCGGGCTGTCAGCTTGGCAGTCCAGTTTCAAATCACGCACAGGGCGGTCTTCCTATCTATAGTTCTGCTGATGAGGCCTAATAGGCCGAAATGTACATACAGAGATTGATTTTTCTCGATTTGTTTAGCCATACATTTAAATAGGCATTCCCGCCTAATTCATTATTAATTAATTAATTTTCAAAATTAGGTACGACTCCAATTAAGCACATATTCTCCCAAAAATTGTCGGCAAAAAGCAATTCCAAACACACTGTGTTTACAACTTATCATATATATATATATATATATATATATATATATATATATATATATATAAAAATCACTGTACATACACACATACACAAAAGATTTAATTTTCATAGGAGATAGGCAATATAGTTGAACATTTTTAAAATTATTAAAACTATTCCAAGAATACATATATATCTAACTGAACATCGACTAAATATTGATTGTTACTGTAGACACAAGTTGGTATCTGATTTTAACCGAGGAGATCAAATCATTCTAATTGGTATTTTGGTAGACGAAGGTCAATAAAATGAAAATAAATCATTTGAGTAAAACTACAACTGAAACATGTCCAGTAAATTGATCATGTGGTATTCTCCCTCCAGCTATGGGTAAATAGTAGGGGCAGACTGGGTTCTTTTAACCTTGGTACTGTAATCAGTCGAAGTGATTTTTGTCATTTGTACAAAACATTCTTTAGTAAAATAAAATTAAGGTTACATTTTTTGGACCATATTATCTTTAGGCACCCCTTTTGCGATCTCGTTTCATGAGGACATTTTTTTCATTTACACCGTCAAAATCCGGTTCTTTGTTAGGGGTTAGTGTTAGGGGTTAGGGTTAAATTTTATGAATTAAAAAAAAAAAAAAAATCATCTGTTAACAAACAACCGGATTTTGACAATGTAAATGAAAAAAAATGTCCTTATGAAACAAGATCACAAAAGGGGTGCCTAAAGGTCATATGGTCCCATTTTTAAAAATAATATCTTGAATATGAAAAAAAGAAATCCTAAAATAAATGAAATATACAAATTCTTGACAGTTTTAATTTGATGAATTATTTTCCTCTTACCCCCTCTCTTACTACTGTCTTCCATTTTCTCTCTCACTAGTATCCCTAAACTCATTTTAATCTGATCATCAACCGAGTACTTCTGCTAATATATATATATATATATATATATATATATATTTAAATAAATAACAAAAGACTTAGAGATTTTGCATTATAGACTATTTCAGGGAGCTTAGACAAGAATGTCTAATTCTCCTGACTCATCAGATGCGAATGATGAATTCTTTATTTTTAAGGCATTTGAAAACAGATTCCCCCCATTCCTTTTAAATTGTCCTGTCCTGCTCAAATGTAGAGTAATAAAAATAGGAATAAAAATACAAATAATAGTAAACAATAATAATAAAACCAAAGATATCTGACCGCTTGTCAGTAATTTGTTAGGAGTTACTGTTAATTCAATTAATTCAGAATTCAGGGCCACTCCTGTTCACTTATTTAGTAGTTTTTGTTTAACTTAATTTATTTTTTCTTTCCATATTGCTTCAAATATATACACACATACATACATACACCTATACACAAACTGCGTATACTACGACAAGTTGTTAAAAAAAAAAAAAAAGGAAGATTTCTTCTCTGGACTTTTGGATTATATATATATATATATATATATTATATATATATATATATATATATATATATATATATATATATGAGTAAGAAAAGGTGGAATGAAAACATCACACAATGCTTTCCTCTCCGACCCAAACAACTACGGGAGTGAATGAGCTCTGATGATGATTTTTGTAAAATCGAAATATTGATCAGTATCAGCTATGATTATATTATAAATTGTTTTCTTCTTTAACAGCATTGTGTGATGTTTTCATTCCACCTTTTCTTACTCATATTGTCGGATTCATTTCCTTTCTTTATATATATATATATATATATATATATATATATATCAATCATCTCCCATATAGTTCAAGGAGCTTCATCAAAGAAAACTAGACGGGAGCTGCAGAAGATTGTTGCGTGCAATCTTGAACAAATCGTGGAAACAACACCCCACAAGAAAGCAGATATACGATCACTTGCCTCCAATCACACAAACCATCCGAGTGAGACATGCTGGACATTGCTGGAGAAGTAAGGATGAACTTATAAGTGACATCCTGCTATGGAAACCAGCACATAGACATGCCATTGCAGGTCGTCCAGCAAAGACCTACATTGACCAGTTCTGCGTAGATACTGGAGGCTGCGCAGAAGATCTCCAGGAGAAAATGAATGATAGGGATGGTTGGCAAGAGATTGTCATGGATGTCCGTGTTGCTTGCACAACATGTTGATTATATATAATAATAATAATAATAAGTAAGCCTAATGACTCGGAGACTATCTACCTCTGACTCATTAGGCTTATTCTATTATTATTTATTGGCTCCACTTAGTGTATTGAGCACTTTAGTATATTCAACTTAGGCAACTCTTGCAATATTTTCTTTTTCTTTTGGCCATTATAATAGTGCAGACTGATTATTTTCAGGAGGTAAATATGATTTGGTTCTTCTTTTTTTTTTTTTTTGAATTTATTTTTCTCCAGACAAAAATTTGTATTTTATAATTACAAATTATTGTGACAGGAATTTTTTTGTTTTTTACACCGTCATATATATATATATATATATAGAGATTTATCCAAAACTTGGTAGTAAGGGATGATTCTATATGTGATTTCTAAGATCCACTGCATTGATGATCCAGTATGTATAAATACAGCAAATCTTTAAATCACTGAAGAGAGCTCAATGTATAATAACCTTTTAGATTATATGCAGAGCAATATTTATCAATAAAGGAAGGAAGAACTCAACACCGTAATTCCATAATAAATTTATTTCGACCAAAATTGGGGCCCATATAAATCCAAGTTGATTTAAACTGGCTCCCCAAATTTTTGTCTCATCAGATGGGTCTCAAAATCACTTATGGACAAGCACATCACAAAAAAACCCAAAAAGCTGAATATTAAAAAAATATATAAATTCAAACAAAAACAAAAAATAAAAAATATTTAAAATATTTTTAACAGTATAGGATTGTAACTATAGAAAAGGAAGTGAATGAGAAAAAAAGAGATACATTTCAAGGTTGGCTTCTTAGGGTGTCCAGACAGACAAAAAAGTGACAAGACAGAAAAAACAGAGTAGTATATTAAAATATAAATAGACAAGTAAATAAAAAAATTCTTTAAAAATTTAAACATTAGAGTATAATGATGTATAAAAGAAAATACTAGTTATGATATAAATAATAATAAATTAATAGTAAGATAATAATAAAAATAAAATCAATTAAATAATAATACTAATAATAATACTAATAATAATAATAATAATATAATAATATGGAATTTAAACTGGCATATATACACATACCTCACATTTCAATAGTAATGTGAACAATCCATCTTTTTTTAATTGTGTTTTTTTTTTTCAGCAAACCTGAAAGTGGAGTCACTTTGTTTTAATTTCTATATTTACTGTTTAGTATCAATGAATTAATTTGGCCTTTCACACACACACACACACACACACACTTCGGTGGTCGAGGGTCTTGGTGTTGTAGGTATGATAAACTATCTGATGGTTTTGGACTCTGGGAAATGTGGAGTACCCCTTCATTACCACTACTCCCAGGTACACTCTGATCTGGAGTGGTATTATTTATTAGGGTCCCACCTATGGGTTAAATAGAAAAAATGTTTTTAAAAAATTGAGTACCAATCAAGAATGAATAAAACAAAATGTCTTCGGCATAAAATAACCCAATAAGGGTTGACATGCCGTAAAACCAACCTACTAACCTAGTACTAACAAACCTTAAAAACTGGAGCACTCTTTTGCCACCATTTTAAATAGCCATAAAACAAATATTTTTGTATGATTAAAAAAAAAGAATTTTCAATACCTGGCAAGAATGAATAAAACTGTGTGCAGGTGTGTGTGTGTGTGTGTGTATGTATATATATATATTTTTGTCATTCACAGTCCTGTTTCGCCATTTCACGACTCTGTATTACTAGACAAGGCAGGCTGCTTCAGGCTGGGATTAAAACCTGTCCGATTTGTCATCATTCAGACATCTTACCACTGTGCCATCTACACCCACACTTTTTAGAAATGGAATCTTACAGTTATAAACATACTAGGCCACCGGGAGTGCTCTATGCATTTTTTAATATGTATATATGTGTGTGTGTATGTATGTGTGCGCGTATATACTGGGGTAGGTTGATTTTCCACTTTAAAAAAATATCAAATTGTCCATACGACAAAGTTGTGAGTTAGTATACTGAATAGTGATACCAAAAACTAGATTTCTTACTTGCACTATAGCAATTCCATTATTTAAAACAGAAAAGATTGTCATTTTAAATGAAACAAATAAAATATAACTAGAATTCAAATTGAAAATACGCCCCCCATAACAACGACATCTCCGATATGCTGCTTTTTACCTAATAATTAAGCTGTAACAGCGATAACATTTTTAAAGATTGAAATCTATTTCCTCAAATGAAGGCAAAGTTTTGAAGAAAAAATATTTTGTATGGTAATTCTTTAAGTTAATTTACAACTTTTGTCACATGGGAGATCTACCTACACTAGTGTGTGTGTGTATATATATATATATATATATATATATATATATATATATATATATGTAGAAGTAAACAAACAGACAATGTGTTTGATATGGCCTTAGCCAACAATTTTTGGGAGAATATGTGCTAATTCATTAATTATCAATTAATTAATTCAAAATTAGGTATGACTTCAATTAAGCACATATTCTCCCAATATATATATATATATATATATATATATATATATATGAGAAGTAAACTTCGAAACACATGCCTGTGGATGACTGATATATATGCTCCCAACTCCCATGGTAGAGCACTGTAGGGGAGACATTAATTAAAATTTCACCGTTTAGCATGCCATTACTCTATTGTGATTGTAAAACCATACCCCATAAGTATGTATCAATTAAAAAAATTCTGTCGGGTTTCAATCCCGGCTAGAGGTAGCTGTTAAAAAAAAAGTCGAGCCGCATTGATGAGAAGTAAACTTTGAAACACGTGTCTGTGGATGACATATATATATATGCGTGTGTGTCCTTGACATAAAATAACCCAACAAGAGTTGACATACTGCAAAATCCAACCAGCCAACCAACACACAGAATGAATTCAATAATGACATTTATTTCATTTCAACATTCGTTTATAAGGATTAGTATCAATTTAAAAATTGCTGTCATTTCAAGTAATGTATAATCTGGCGCAATCTTTGGCCAACAAATAAAGTAATTAACACGGCTGGACTAAAAAAAGCAGGACAACCATCAAATGCTATTTAGACAATGACCATAGTGGCCAACACAAACAGAACGTATTGAGAAAATGGCGGAGATCAGAGGGAGACCCTACCCCCCCACCCTAAAAAAAAAAAAAAAAAAAAAAAAAAAAAAATAGTGCATACAATTTTAGCCTTGTCAATTAACTTGGGTATTGGTAGGTTCACAAACTTTTCCCTTTCTCTACTAAAACCATTTTTATATAAATAGATTTTTTCCATTTTTCCATTTAGGGCAGAGGTGGAACTGTAAATCAATTTATGGGACTTGGATAAATTCCAATGTTCTTGTAAGGAAGAAATTATCAAAAGATGAAAAAAAAAAAAAAAGGGGAAAATAAATAAAAGATGAAAGGGAGAGAGCGAAAAAAAAAAAAAGAAAAAAAAAGGATATACACACATACAAAGAAAATAAAGCTGTAATTTTTCTATTAGCTTTTAGTTTATTTATATCCATAGATGCAAAACCATTACATAGAAATATTATACACTAAAAAACATACATATATACACATCTTATTATAATGGAGATTGTGTGTTTTTCTGTCTGTAACCGAAACTATATTCCTACTCAAGTCACAATTCTCTTAGTTATTGACATCACATTCTCCATGATTTTATTTTTATCTAAACCTCAATTATTAATAAAATTGTCTTACATTATTATACTGTTGACCATATCTACATTCAAACAACATGCAATTATATTTATATATACAACAAAATAGCGGTTTACAGTTTGAACGGAAAGGCTAATTTGCATATTAATATTAAAAAATCGAATTTAATAAATATGTGCTTAGTATTATTGATTTCTAACTGTTTGGTTTTATTTTAATGAATATAAGCAAAAATCTCTTCAATGAATCTTAAATGAAATCCATTAACAAGAAAAAATAACTGTCATTTTATTCTTTACTTCCTCTTATAACTAAATACTTAAATTAGAAAAAACAACAATGAAAGACAAGAGTGATGGAAGAGTAAGTTTCAGTTGTTCTATTTTTTATTATACTCCCTCTGTTTCAAATCTTTTATTATACTCCCTCTGTTTCAAATCTTTTTATCTGTATTCTTATTTAGTTTCATTAGCCTTTCTAATTTAATACAATATTTTATTATATTAAAACTTAAATACTTGCACCCGGAGGGTGCATATATTTGCTAGTATATATAAGAGAGAGAGAGAGACACACACATTATATATATATTTACCAACCCTTCCGCATGAGCAGGATGTGACACAAGGTAAATTTTGTAAGCAGAGTTTAACAGGTTTAAATTCAGTTTTCCTTCTCCTAGACTGGTTACCTTGGTGTGTGTTGAAGTGAGTTAGTATACTGTTGGTTTGAACAACAGCAACTAGTTAAGCACAACTGAACTGGTGCCCAAAACAGCTGGTATTTATGGAACTCAGGAATACTCCATTCATGCATTTGGGTGATTTTTAATGCATTTTCATAGTAAAAAATCATCCGCCTTGTCGGCTGGGGCGTTAGAATGCACCGACTGCACCTCTGCAGAGGGGTAAGACTCCCCCAATGGAGCCACCTGTTGGCTGTGGGTGGCGACCCGTGATGCTTAAGGATAGAGCCCAGGTGGATGAGCAGTTCATGAAGTGCAATACTCCACTTTGGCCCTATCTTAGGCTAGACGGGCGGTCGGAGAGGCCCCTCCGATCAATCGGCTGGTCACGTCAAGCCCTAGCACCTATATGATTTTCCCAACCCTATTGCCCTTATGGCAAGCCCCAACCCCTTTTTATCATATGGGTGCTAGAAGGCGGTGGCTGCGGGTCTACATGTCCTGGGAATGACGTTAAACTATCTGATGGTGAGGTTCCATTTTTGGAGGTTTGGGGAATGTGGAGAACCCCTTCATCACCATTGCTCCCTGGTCCACTCTGACCCGGGGTGGTAGTACCTGTTAGGGTCCCATCTATGGGTTAAATAGAAAAATTGTGTTTATAAAAAAATTGTATTATCCCTTAATTGATGTATTTCAAAACTTTATCGGCATTAAATGACCCACTGAGGTTGATATGCCGTAAAACAAACCAAACCAAACAAACCAAAAAATCATTGTCCAATGCATTTTCATAGTAAAAAAAATCATTGTCCAATGCATTTTCATAGTAAAAAAAATCATTGTCCAATGCATTTTCATAGTAAAAAAAATCATTGTCCAATGCATTTTCATAGTAAAAAAAAATCATTGTCTCTACTTAGTGTATTGAGCACTTTAGTATATTCAACTTAGGCAACTCTTGCAATATTTTCTTTTTCTTTTGGCCATTATAATAGTGCAGACTGATTATTTTCAGGAGGTAAATATGATTTGGTTCTTTTTTTTATTTTTTTTTTTATGAATTTATTTTTTCTCCAGACAAAAATTTGTATTTTATAATTACAAATTATTGTGACAGGAATTTTTTTGTTTTTTTACACAGTCATATATATATATATATATATATATATATATATATATATATATATAGATTTATCCAAAACTTGGTAGTAAGGGATGATTCTATATGTGATTTCTAAGATCCACTGCATTGATGATCCAGTATGTATAAATACAGTGAATCTTTAAATCACTGAAGAGAGCTCAATGTATAATAACCTTTTAGATTATATACAGAGCAATATTTATCAATAAAGGAAGGAAGAACTCAACACCGTAATTCCATAATAAATTTATTTCGACCAAAATTGGGGCCCATATAAATCCAAGTTGATTTAAACTGGCTCCCCAAATTTTTGTCTCATCAGATGGGTCTCAAAATCACTTATGGACAAGCACATCACAAAAAACCCCAAAAAGATGAATATTAAAAAATATATAAATTCAACAAAAAACAAAAAATAAAAATATTAAAATATTTTTAACAGTATAGGATTGTAACTATAGAAACAGGAGTGAATGAGAAAAAAAGAGATACATTTCAAGGTTGGCTTCTTAGGGTGTCCAGACAGACAAAAAAGTGACAAGACAGAAAAAACAGAGTAGTATATTAAAATATAAATAGACAAGTAAATAAAAAAATTCTTTAAAAATTTAAACATTAGAGTATAATGATGTATAAAAGAAAATACTAGTTATGATATAAATAATAATAAATTAATAGTAAGATAATAATAATAAAATAAAATCAATTAAAAATAATAATACTAATAATAATAATAAAAATAATAATAAAAATAATATGGAATTTAAACTGGCATATATACACATACCTCACATTTCAATAGTAATGTGAACAATCCATCTTTTTTTAATTGTGTTTTTTTTTCAGCAAACCTGAAAGTGGAGTCACTTTGTCAAAAAAATCATTGTCCAATGCATTTTCATAGTAAAAAAAATCATTGTCCAATGCATTTTCATAAAAAAAAAAATCATTGTCCAATGCATTTTCATAGTAAAAAAATCATTGTCCAATGCATTTTCATAGTAAAAAAAATCATTGTCCAATGCATTTTCATAGTAAAAAAATCATTGTCCAATGCATTTTCATAGTAAAAAAAATCATTGTCCAATGCATTTTCATAGTAAAAAAAATCATTGTCCATGCATTTTCATAGTAAAAAAAATCATTGTCATTGTCCAATGCATTTTCATAGTAAAAAAAATCATTGTCCAATGCATTTTCATAGTAAAAAAAATCATTGTCCAATGCATTTTCATAGTAAAAAAAATCATTGTCCAATGCATTTTCATAGTAAAAAAAATCATTGTCCAATGCATTTCATAGTAAAAAAAAATCATTGTCCAATGCATTTTCATAGTAAAAAAAATCATTGTCCAATGCATTTTCATAGTAAAAAAAATCATTGTCCAATGCATTTTCATAGTAAAAAAAATCATTGTCCAATGCATTTTCATAGTAAAAAAAATCATTGTCCAATGCATTTTCATAGTAAAAAAATCATTGTCCAATGCATTTTGCATAAACATTGTCCAAGCATTTTTACTTTTTACTTTCTCAAAGCTTTTAGCATGCATTCATAGCTGTAATATAACATGTCACCTCCACACCCCTGCCACAATTTGTTAATGCAGTTGACTATTAACACTCCTAGCTAATGTACCTCACCATTGAGAAACACTTTTAAATTCAATTAAGTAAATTAAAGCTAATTAATTTTAAGCAATCAACATGGCAGATTGAACAGCATAATGCATAGCCTCTAGTTCACTGCTCCCATCAATTACATTTTTAAAAAAAATAATAATGAATAAATTTATTTTAATAATAAACTGCAATCCCTTATTAACAAATGTAAACAAACAAACAAAAAAAGAAAAGAACTTTAAAGTAGAATAACAAAAAGAGAAACATTTTAAAGTTGATTAAAGTTAATAATGGTAAAGTCGGTTTAGCTCAGTCGGTAGAGCATCTGCCTAGGAACAATGAGGGTTCGGGTTTGATACCAGCCCTTGCTAACTCAGCACATGAGTAGCACAGCTTGGTCGGTTGATTTGTCTTACGGGTCAATTAATGCTGAATCAAGTCACTTCCCAATGTATTTCTATAGTATAAAATAACCTTCCCAATGTATTTCCTTCCAATGTATTTCTATAGTATAAAATAACCTTCCCAATGTATTTCTATAGTATAAAATAACCTTCCCAATGTATTTCTATAGTATAAAATAACCTTCCAATGTATTTCTATAGTATAAAATCTTCAATGTATTTCTATAGTATAAAAATCTTTCTAATGTATTCTTTCTAATGTATTCTTATCATAAATCCTTTCTAATATATTTATATAGTAAAA
Source organism: Doryteuthis pealeii (assembly GCA_023376005.1). Classification (NCBI taxonomy): domain Eukaryota; kingdom Metazoa; phylum Mollusca; class Cephalopoda; order Myopsida; family Loliginidae; genus Doryteuthis; species Doryteuthis pealeii. The sequence goes on from CM042173.1 coordinate 42,818,027, forward strand.
ACCTTTCCAGTTGAATTATAATAGATTTATTTTTAATAAAGCATATAAAAGAGATTGTTTAATACTTAAGAGTGTGACTTACAATTCAACTAATAGGAACATAGACGTTGCATTGCAGAAACTTAAAGTCTAGGGAGAAGAGGAATAATCATAATGCTGTAATTTAGCTTCAAGTACTTTAAACCTTTTAATAGAACTAAATTGGATGTGAGGGAAGCACATGTTTTTGAAAGATGTTGACGTTAGAACAACCGATTCAAAGGAGTGTTTATTTTTCCAATTATATGTCGACCTCATCTATATCTATCTATACATATATAAAGCACAGTTTGTATGTGTGTGTCCAGAGGAAATTATGAAAATAAAACTATAACAAAGTAAATATATGCACACATTCACTATCACCAGATCTTGCTTGTTGAACAAAAATAATGAAGATTTGATTAATATTTATGAAGATAATTAAAAAATAGAATTTAAATGATAACAGCATGGATTGTTTTTTGCATTTAATATTTTGAATAGTAGACATTAATTTTTCTTTTCAGAGTGTCTGGATCAACATGAGT